>JAXRKP010002176.1:0-40000 GCA_037039925.1 Doris montereyensis | reverse complement strand
TAGTTAAAATATCCACTTTGAATTTTCCATTCCTTCTATAAATTTTATCTCTTTTCCATGTATTGCCATACTATTATTATTGCATGTTCCAAAAATACAACATTGTCCATGTTCATCGTTCATATGTCAAGTTTAACCGGGTATATTGTATTTATTTCTCTGAAACAAATTGGTTTGGGATTAATCAATGTTTAGGTAAGAAATTCAGTCCACTGTACCCTAGGTAGATGATGGGGCTGTCACCGTGAAAGAGCCATGCTGGAAAACCCCTACCAGGCCTTGTCATTTTCTGTCATAAATAACTACTTTAGACATTGGTCATAGAAAGACCTGCCTGCAAGGCTGCAGTCGACTCGTGGAAGTAATGAATTTTGGGATCGTCTTCTAGAACTCTTGTACACGTGCTTACATGCTGTTCACTTTTATCCTGATAAATTTGCTCATTCTTGGTCCTATATATATATATATATATATTCGCTTACTCTCTGAGCTCTGAAACTTTCTCTCTTTCAGATGACATCAGCTGTTATACGGTCTCTCTCTCTCTCGGTCAAGGTAATGTCACCGCGCATGCTACTGCTCTCTCGGCGCATGCGCAGGCGTTCTCTCAAACTCCTTGTTTCGTTTTGATTGCTCTCTCAAACGTGTTTTATGATTGATTGCGATTTATCCTTCAGGTTTGTTCTCTCTCTTAGTTTACTCTCTTTCTCTCTCGCAAAGCTCAGCGTTGGACTTTAGAGATATTCTCTCTCTCTCTCTCTCTCTCTCTCTCTCTCTCTCTCTCTTCTCTCTCTCTCTCTACTTCACACACTCTCATGGTTCTCTCTCTCTCTCTCTCTCTCCTCTCTCAAGACTCTCTCATGCTGACTCTTTGTGTCTCTCCCTCTTGGTTGCAGATCTCTCTCTCTCTCTCTTGAGGCTCTCTCTCACGCACACACATCTCACATATACATCTCTCTCTAAGCTCTCTCTCTCTCTCTCTCACTCTCTCTCTCTCTCTCTCTCTCTCTCTCTCTCTCAGCACACACCCACACTCTCGCTCTTTCGCTCTCTCTCTCTCTCTCTCTCTCTCTCTCCCTCTCTCTCTCTCTCTCTCTGCTCTGATAATTTCTCTCTCTTTTTTCTAGCTCTCTCTCTCTCTCTCTCTCTCTCTCTTCTCTCTCTCTCTCTCTCTCTCTCTCTCTCTCTCTTAAAAATACAACATTTTTATAGGCTTTTTCGTTGTTCAATAGGCCTATTATTATAGTTATGTTTAAAATCACATGGGATATTCTCCATTTCTACACATTTGCAGTGGTGATATCATTTCATGTCTCACTGTCTGGTAGCGAGGTCAACTGATAATTACACCACAGGTAAGAACGCAGATGGTTTACCCATCACCTTGGTTACCAATGTACTTAATCAATGTTTAACTGGTAAGACCCCGTAATTCAAGACATAGAAAGCCCGCCACGTTTGAAATCCCACAGAGTTCAAGACATAGAAAGCTCACCACTTCTGAAAACCTACAAAATTCAAGACATAGAAAGCCCGCCACGTCTGAAAAACTCCAGAATTCAAGACATAGAAAGACCGCCATGTCTGGAAAACCCCAGAATTCAAGACATAGAAAGCCTGCCACATCTGATAAACCACAGAATTCAAGACATAGAAAGACAGCCATGGCTGGAAAACCCCAGAATTACAGACATAGAAAGACCACTATGTCTGGAAAACATTATATGTCCAATCAGAGTTTAAGACATAGAAAAAGACCGCCATGTCTGGAAAACCCCAGAATTCAAGAAACAGAAAGCCTGCCACATCTGAAAAACCCAGAATTCAACACATAGAAAGACCGCCATGTCTGGAAAACCCCAGAATTCAAGACATAGAAAGACCGCCATGTCTGGAAAAAACCCAGAATTCAAGACATAGAAAGACCGCCATGTCTGGAAAAATCCCAGAATTCAAGACATAGAAAGACCGCCATGTCTGGAAAACCCCAGAATTCAAGACATAAAAAGACTGCCATGTCTAGAAAAATCCAGAATTCAAGACTTAAAAGACCGCCATGTCTAGAAAACCCGAGAATTCAAGACATAGAAAGACCGCCATGTCTAAAAAACCACAGAATTCAAGACATAGAAAGACAGTCATTTGTGAAACACAGAATTCAAGACATAGAAAGCCCGGCTACATCTGAAAGACCTCAGAATTCAAGACATAGAAAGACCGCCTTGTCTGGAAAACCCCAGAATTCAAGACATAGAAAGAGTGCCAAGTCTGGAAAACCCCAGAGTTCAAGACATAGAAAGACCGCCATGTCTGGGAAACCCCAGAATTCAAGACATAGAAAGATCGCCATGTCTGGAAAATCACCAGGATTCAAGACATAGAAAAGACCGTCATGTCTAGAAAACCCCAGAGTTTAAGACATAGAAAGACAGCCATGTCTGGAAAACCACAGAATTCAAGACATAGAAAGACCGCCATGTCAAAAAAAACACAGAATTCACGACATAAAAAGCCGGGCCATGTGTGAAAACCCACAGAATTCAAGACACGGAAAGCCCGCCACATCTGAAAGACCTCAGAATTCAAGACATAGAAAGACCGCGATGTCTGAAAACCACAGAATTCAAGACATAGAAAGACTGCCATGTGTGAAAACCCACAGAATTCAAGACATAGAAAGCCCGTCAAATCTGAAAAACCACAGAATTCAAGACATAGAAAGCCTGCCACATTTGATAAACCACAGAATTCAAGACATAGAAAGACAGCCATGGCTGGAAAACCCCAGAATTGCAGACATAGAAAGACCACTATGTCTGGAAAATCCCAGAGTTTAAGACATAGAAAAGACCGCCATGTCTGGAAAACCCCAGAATTCAAGACATAGAAAGCCTGCCACATCTGAAAAGCCCCAGAATTCAACACATAGAAAGACCGCCATGTCTGGAAAACCCCAGAATTCAAGACATAGAAAGACTGCAATGTCTGGAAAACCCCAGAGTTCAAGACATAGAAAGACTGCCATGTCTGGAAAAATCCAGAATTCAAGACATAGAAAGCCCGCTACATCTGAAAGACCTCAGAATTCAAGACATAGAAAGACCGCCTTGTCTGGAAAACCCCTGAATTCAAGACATAGAAAGACTGCTATTTCTGGAAAACCCCAGAATTCAAGACATAGAAAGACCGCCATGTCTGGAAAATCCCCAGGATTCAAGACATAGAAAAGCCTGCCACATTTGAAAAACCACAGAATTGAAGACATAGAAAGCCCGCCATGTCTGAAAGCCCACACGATTCAGGACAAAGAAAACTTTCCAGGCCTGAAATCCCAGAGAATTCAAGACATATAAAACCTGCCACATCTGAAAAACCACAGAATTCAAGACATAGAAAGCCTGCCACATCTGAAAAAATACAGAATTCAAGACATAGAATGCCCGCCACGTCTGAAAGCCCACAAAATTCAAGACATAGAATGCCCGCCACCTCTGAAAGCCCACATAATTCAAGACATAGAATGCCCGCCACGTCTGAAAGCCCACAGAATTGAAGACATAGAAAGGCCGCCATGCCTGAAAGCCCACAGAAATCAAAACATAGAAAGCCTGCAACGTCTGAAAGCCCACAGAATTCAAGACATAGAAAGCCTGCCAGGCCTGAAAGCCCACACAATTCAAGACAAAGAAAGCTTTCAAGGTCTGAAAAACCACAGAATTCCAAGACATAGAAAGCCCGCCACGTCTGAAAGCCCATGAATTTCAAGACATGAAAAGCCCGCAACATATGAAAAACCACAGAATTCAATACATAGAAAGCTCGCCATAACTGAAAATCCTGAATTCAAGACATAGAAAGCCCGGCATGTCTGAAAGCCCAAAGAATTCAAGACGTAGAAAATCCGCCATGTATCAAAAACCACAGAATTCAAGACATACAAAGCTCACCATATCTGAAAAACGCCAGAATTCAAGAGATGGAAAGCCCGCCGCATATGAAGAACTATAGAATTCAAGACATAGAAAGCCTGCCAGGCCTGAAAGCCCACACAATTCAAGACAAAAGAAAGCTTTCAAGGTCTGAAAAACCACAGAATTCAAGACATAGAAAGCCCGCCACGTCTGAAAGCCCATGAATTTCAAGACATGAAAAGCCCGCAACATATGAAAAACCACAGAATTCAATACATAGAAAGCTCGCCATAACTGAAAAATCCCTGAATTCAAGACATAGAAAGCCCGGCATGTCTGAAAGCCCAAAGAATTCAAGACGTAGAAATCCGCCATGTATCAAAAACCACAGAATTCAAGACATACAAAGCTCACCATATCTGAAAAACGCCAGAATTCAAGAGATGGAAAGCCCGCCGCATATGAAGAACTATAGAATTCAAGACATAAAAAGCCCGCCACGTCTGAAAACTCACAGAGTTCAAGACATAGTTAGCCCGCCATATATGAAAACCCACAGAGTTCAAGACATAGAAAGCCCGCCATGTATGAACAAACCCCAGAATTCAAGACATAGAAAGCCCGCCATGAATGAAAACCCCAGAATTCTAGACATAGAAAGCCTGTCACATAATTCAAGATATAGAAAGGCCACCGCAAATGAAAACCCACATAATTCAAGATATAGAAAGCTCGCCGCATATGAAAACCCACAGAATTCAAGATATAGAAAGGCTGCCATGTATGAAAAACCACAAAATTCAAGACATACAAAGCCCACCACATATGAAAACCCACAGAATTCCAAACATACAAAGCCCGCAATGTATGGCAAACCACAGAATTCAAGACATAGAAAGCCCGCCACATATGAAAAACCACATAATTCAAGACATAGAAAGCCCGCCATGATTGAAAAACCCCCAGAATTCTAGACATAGAAAGCCTGCCACGTCTGAAAGCACGAACAATTCAAAACATAGACAGCCTGCCATGTCTGAAGAACTACACAATTCAAGATGTAGAAAACTCACCAAGTCTGAAAGCCCACAGAATTCAAGACATAGAAAGCCCGCCATGTCTGAAGATTCACATAATTCAAGACATAGAAAGCTCACCAGATCTGAAAACTCCAGAATTCAGGACATAGAAAGCCGTCCACGTATGAAAAACCACAGAATTCAAGACATAGAAAACCCCGCCACGTCTGAAAGTCCACCGAATTGAAGACATAGAAAGCCCGCCATGTCTGAATGCCCACAGAAATCTAGACATAGTAAGCCCGCCATGTCTGAAAGCCCACAAAATTCAAGACATGGAAAGCCCGTCATGTCTGAAAGCCGACAGAATTAAAAACATAGAAAGCCTGCCACATCTGAAAAACCACAGAATTCAAGACATAGAAAACTCACCAAGTCTGAAAGCCCACAGAATTCAAGATATAGGAAGCCTGCCACGTCTGAAAGCCCACATAATTCAAGACATAGAAAGCCGCCATGTCTGAAGATTCACAGAATTCAAGACATGGAAAGCCCGTCATGTCTGAAAGCCGACAGAATTCAAGACATAGAAAGCCTGCCACATCTGAAAAATCACAGAATCCAAGACATAGGAAAGCCTGCCACATTTGAAAAACCACAGAATTCAAGACATAGAAAGCCTGCCACATATGAAAAACCACAGAATTCAAGACATAGAAAGCCTGCCACATTTGAAAACCCGCAGAATTCAAGACATAGAAAGACCGCCATGTCTCAAAACCCACAGAATTCAAGACATAGAAAGCCCGCCATGTATCGAAACCCATAGAATTCAAGACATAGAAAGCCCGCCATGTCTTAAAACCCACAGAATTCAAAACATAGGAAGCCCGCCATGTCTCAAAATCCACAGAATTGAAGACATACAAATCCCGCCATATCTGAAAACCCCCAGAATGCAAGACATAGAAAGCCCGCCATATCTGAAAAAAACCGAGAATTCAAGACAAAGAAACCCCGCCAAGTCTGAAAATCCACAGAATTCAAGACATAGAAACCCGGCAACGCCTGAAACCCAGATAATTCAAAACATAGAAAGCCCGCCAAGTCTGAAAATCCACAGAATTCAAGACATAGAAAGACCGCCATGTGTGAAAACTCACAGAATTCAAGACATAGAAAGCCCGTCGCGTCTGAAAGACCACAGAATTCAAGACATAAAAAGCCCGCAACGCCTGAAAACCAGGAGAATTCAAAACATAGAAAGCCCGTCATGTATGAAAAACTACAGAATTCAAGACATAGAAAGCCTGCCACGTCTGAAAGCCCAAATAATTGAAGACACTGAAAGCCCGCCATGTTTGAAAACCCACAGAATTCAAGACATAGAAAGCCAGCCACATATGAAAACCCACAGAATTCAAGTCATAGAAAGCCCGCCATGTCTCAAAAACTGCAGAATTCAAGACATATATAGTCCGCCATGTGTGAACATCCACAGAATTCAAGACATAGAAAGCCCGTCATATCTGAAAAAACCCAAAAATTTAAGACATAGAAAGCCCGTCATGTCTGAAAACCCCCAGAATTCAAGACATAGAAAGACCGCCATGTGTGAAAACCCACAGAATACAAGACATAGAAAGCCCGCCATATTTGAAAAACTCCAAAATTCTAGAAATACAAAGCCCGCCATATCTGAAAATCCCCAGAATTCAAGACAAAGAAACCCCGCCACGTCTGAAAATCCACGGAATTCAAGACATAGAAAGCATTCCAGGTCTGAAATCCTAAAGAATTCAGGACAAAGAAAGTTTTCCAGGTCTGAAAGCCCACATAATTCAAGACACAGAAAAAACCTGCCACGTATGAAAAACCAAAAGTTCAATACATAGAAAGCCCGCCACGTCTGAAAACCCAAAGAATTCAAGACATAGAAAATCCGCCAGATTTGACAACCCCCAGAATTTAAGACATAGAAAGACCGCCACCTCTGAAAGACATAGAAAGCCCGCCATGTCTGAAAGACTACATAGTTTAAGATGTAGAAAGCCCACCATGTCTGAAAGACTACTTAATTCAAGACAAGAAATCCCGCCATGTCTGAAAGACTATAATTCAAGAATCCAAAAGACATAGAAAGCCCGCCATGTCTGAAAGACTACTAATTCAAGACATAGAAAGCCCGCCATGTCTGAAAGACTACTTAATTCAAGACATAGAAAGCCCGCCATGTCTGAAAGACTACTTAATTCAAGACATAGAAAGCCCGCCATGTTTGAAAGACTACATAGTTTAAGATGTAAAAAAAGCCCGCTATGTCTGAAAGACTGCATAGTTTAAGATGTAAAAGCCCGCCATGTCTGAAAGACTACATAGTTTAAGATGTAAAAAAGCCCGCCATGTCTGAAAGACTGCATAGTTTAAGATGTAAAAAAGCCCGCCATGTCTGAAAGACTACATAGTTTAAGATGAAAGCCCGCCATGTCTGAAAGACTACATAGTTTAAGATGTAGAAAGCCCGCCATGTCTGAAAGACTACATAGTTTAAGATGTAGAAAGCCCGCCATGTCTGAAATCCCACATAATTCAAGACATAGAATATCCGCCAGATTTGAAAACCCCAGAATTTAAGACATAGAAAGACCGCAATCTCTAAAAGACTACATAATTCAAGACATAAAGACCGCCATGTCTGAAAGACTACATAATTCAAGACATAGAAAACCCGCCATGTCTGAAAGACTGCATAATTCAAGACATAGAAAGCCGCCATGTCTGAAAGACTGCATAATTCAAGACATAGAAAGCCCGCCACGTCTGAAAACTCATAGAATTCAAGACATAAAAGGCCGCCACGTCTGAAAGCCCACATAATTCAAGACATAGAAAGCCTGCCACGTCTGAAAGCCCACATAATTCAAGAGATAGAAAGCCCGCCATGTCTGAAAGCCCGCATAATTCAAGACATAGAAAGCCTGCCACGTCTAAAAGCCATCATAATTCAAGACATAGAAAGCCTGCCACGTCCTGAAGGCCACATAATTCAAGACATAGAAAGCCCGCCACGTCTCAAAGCCAATAGAATTCAAGACATAGACAGTCCGCCACGTCTGAAAGCCCACATAATTCAAGACATAGAAAGCCCGCCACGTCTGAAAGCCCACATAATTCAAGACATAGAAAGCCTGCCATGTCTGGAAGCCCATAGAATTCAATACATAGAGCCTGCCACGTCTGAAAGCCCACATACTGCAAGACATAGAAAGCCCGCCATGTCTGAAAGCCCACATATCAAGACATAGAAAGCCTGCCACGTCTGAAAGCCCACATAATTCAAAACATAGAAAGCCCGTCACGTCTGAAAGCCCATAGAATTCAAGACATAGAAAGCCGGCCACGTCTGCAAGCCAACATAATTCAAGACATAGAACGCCCGCCACGTCTGAAGGCCCACATAATTCAAGACATAGAAAGCCCGCCACGTCTCAAGGCCCACATAATTCAAGACGTAGAAAGCCCGCCACGTCTGAAGGCCCACATAATTCAACACATAGAAAGCCCGCCACGCCTGAAGGCCCAAATAATGCCAGACATAGAAAGCCCGCCACGTCTGGAAAGCCCACATACTTCCAAGACATAGAAAGCCTGCCACGTCTGAAAGCCCACATAATTCAAGACACAGAAAGCCCGCCACGTCTGAAAGCCCATAGAATTCAAGACATAGAAAGCCGGCCACGTCTGAAAGCCAACATAATTCAAGACATAGAAAGCCCGCCACGTCTGAAGGCCCACACATAATTCAAGACATAGAAAGTCCGCCACTTCTCAAGGCCAACATAATTCAAGACATAGAAAGCCCGCCACGTCTGAAGGCCCACATAATTCAACACATAGAAAGCCTGCCACGTCTGAAGGCCCACATAATTCAAGACATAGAAAGCCCGCCACGTCTGAAGGCCCATATAATTCAAGACATAGAAAGCCCGCCACGTCTGAAGGCCCACATAATTCAAGACATAGAAAAGCCCGCCACGTCTGAAGGCCCACATAATTCAAGACATAGAAAATCCGTCACGTCTCAAAGCCCCATAATTCAAGACATAGAAAGCCCGCCACGTCTCAAAGCCCATATAATTCAAGACATAGAAAGCTCGCCACGTCTCAAAGTGCACATAATTCAAGACATAGAAAGCCCGCCACGTCTCAAAGCCCACATAATTCAAAACATAGAAAGCCCGCCACGTCTCAAAGCCCACATAATTCAAGACATAGAAAGCCCGCCACGTCTCAAAGCCAACATAATTCAAGACATAATAAACCCGCCACGTCTGAGGGCCCAAATAATTCAAGACATAGAAAGCCAGCCACGTCTGAAGGCCCACATAATTCAAGACATAGAAAGCCCGCCACGTCTCAAAGCCCACATAATTCAAGACATAGAAAGCCCGCAACGTCTCAAAGCCCACATAATTCAAGACATAGAAAGCCCGCTACGTCTCAAAGCCCACATAATTCAAGACATAGAAAGCCCGCCACGTCTGAAAACCCACATAATTCAAGACATAGAAAGCCCGCCACGCTCTCCAAGCCAACATAATTCAAGACATAGAATTCCCGCCACGTCTCAAAGCCGACACAATTCAAAACATAGAAATCCCGCCACGTCTGAGAGCCAACATAATTCAAGACATAGAAAGCCCGCCATGTCTCAAAGTCCACATAATTCAAGACATAGAAAGCCTGCCACGTCTCAAAGCCTACATAATTCAAGACATAGAAAGCCCGCCACGTCTCAAAGCCCACTTAATTCAAGACATAGAAAGCCTGCCACGTCTCCAAGCCAACATAATTCAAGACAGAGAAAGCCCGCCACGTCTCAAAGCCCACATAATTCAAGACATAGACAGCCCGCCACGTCTGAAAGCCCACATAATTCAAGACATAGAAAGCCCGCCACGTCTCAAAACCCACATAATTCAAGACATAGAAAGCCCGCCACGTCTGAAAGCCCACATAATTCAAGACATAGAATGCCCGCCACGTCTCAAAGCCCACATAATTCAAGACATAGAAAGCCACCCACGTCTCCAAACCAACATAATTCAAGACATAGAAAGCCCGCCACGTCTGAAGGCCCACATAATTCAAGACATAGAAAGCCCTCCACGTCTGAAGGCCCACATAATTCAAGACATAGAAAGCCCGTCACGTCTCAAAGCCCACATAATTCAAGACATAGAAAGCCCGCCACGTCTCAAAGCCCACATAATTCAAGACATAGAAAGCCCGCCACGTCTCAAAGTCCACATAATTCAAGACATAAAAAGCTGCCACGTCTCAAAGCCCACATAATTCAAGACATAGAAAGCCCAACACGTCTCAAAGCCCACATAATTCAAGACATAGAAAGCCCGCCACGTCTCAAAGCCCACATAATTCAAGACATAGAAAGCCCGCCACGTCTCAAAGCCCAACATAATTCAAGACATAGAAAGCCCGCCACGTCTCAAAGCCCACATAATTCCAGACATATAAATCCCGCCACGTCTCAAAGCCCACATAATTCAAAACATAGAAAGCCCGCCACGTCTCAAAGCCCACATAATTCAAGACATAGAAAGCCCGCCACGTCTCCAAGCCAACATAATTCAAGACATAGAAAGCCCGCCAAGTCTGAAAGCGCACATAATTCAAGACATAGAAAGCCCGCCACGTCCCAAAGCCCACATAATTCAAGACATAGAAAGCCCGCCACGTCTCAAAGCCCACATAATTCAAGACATAGAAAGCCCGCCACGTCGCAAAGCCTACATAATTCAAGACATAGAAAGCCCGCCACGTCTCAAAGCCCACATAATTCAAGACTTTAGATCTAGAGTTTTATTTTTCTAGTAGACGCTGTCTTGTGATAGGCGATGTGATTCCATTGATAAAAATGTATCCCGAATCATTTCTTCTCTGTGTTGCTCAGCTGAAACTGGTGAAGAATTACAATGTTTGTTTAAGCTCCTAAGCTCCTGTAAGAATTCGTCTTACGTCTCACCTGGATGTTGTTTACGAGTTGACAAAGCATGTCGAGCGAAAATCTCATTAGGAGTCTTTACATAAAGTCCTTCCAGTATTTTGACAGCTGAATCAAAATCTATGCATTCTTTAATGTATTCAAAAATTTCGGGTGACACAAAGTTCGTAAGTGTCCTTAATTTGTCAGGAGCCTGGTTTCCACATTCATCAATGAAATTAGTAAAGGTTCAATACCAATGCTTCCACTGTTTGGCAGCCTGTTGTGAGTTAGGATCAACATCCAACCTCGTTGATGTAACAAGGGCAATGAAAGTAGTTAAAATAATCCAGGCTTTAATCAACTTAAAACAAAGCTTAAGTTCAAACAATCGAGTGTGTTGAACCGAAAACCACATGCAGGAACAGGAGTTGGGTTGGTGGATGTAAACACCACGTATGCAAATATTCGTTATCCTGATGGTCGTGAATCATCCGTCTCACTCTGTGACCTAGCTCCTTGTCCACAGTCATCTGTCCCCCATCGTGACCTGGCTAATCGCCCACAGTTCTTTCCCGGGGATAACAATACTCAGCTCACAACAGAACTGTCAGAACATAATGATGATGCACCACCAGGTGAATGCCAAATGCCTCAACGCAATCCTGAAACGTCGCCACCTGTTGTCCAACATACATCATCACGAGTATCCAGGGCACCAGATTGCTATGGCTGGTGACATTTCTTCAAGTAGGAAGAATGTTATAATAACATTGTACTTGAACTTATTTTCCATTTCCTGTTTCTGTATTGACTTCCTGTTCCTGCATGTGGTTTTCAGTTCACCACACTCTATTGTTTGTATCTATGCTTTGTTTTAAGTTGATTAAAGCCTGGATTATTTTATCTACTTTCATCGCTCTTGTTACATCAGAGACAAAATCAGAAACACAACGATAAGAGATCAAACCAAAGCAGATGGCATAAAAATAATTTAGAAATAAATCAATTGAGATTGTTTTGGAATGTAAATATAATGAATGATAATAGAATATCTAAATCAGTATACCGTCCTAAAGCCCAAGGTAAAAGACCAAAAGATAGACTTTGGAGAAACTGGGAAGGAGATATAAAAGAATAACTACAGCATAGGAATTTAACATTTTTGGAAGGAAACAGAAAATGCCAGGACAGGACATACAATAGAAAAATCATCTCGGGCATCTGAACCCACGGACAGAAAGGAGAATGGGAACCGATAAAGACAGTAAGGGAATGGGCTGACCATTTACAAGATATGAAGACCCTAGATGGGCAACTCAAGCAATGTCTTAGATAAGCATGGGAATGGGCAGACTATTTAAAAAGATGTGAAGACCATAGATGGGCAACTCATGCAATGTCTTAGATAAGCATGGGAATGGGCTGACTATTTAAAAAGATATGAAGACCCTAGATGGGCAACTCATGCAATGTCTTAGATAAGCATGGGAATGGGCTGACTATTTAAAAAGATGTGAAGACCATAGATGGGCAACTCATGCAATGTCTTAGATAAGCATGGGAATGGACTGACTGTTTACAACAAGTGAAGACCATAGATGGGCAACTCAAGCAATGTCTTAGATAAGCATGGGAATGGGCTGACCATTTAAAAAGATGTGAAGACCATAGATGGGCAACTCAAGCAATGTCTTAGATAAGCATGGGAATGGGCTGACCATTTAAAAAGATGTGAAGACCATAGATGGGCAACTCAAGCAATGTCTTAGATAAGCATGGAAATGGGCTGAGTTAGATAAGCATTTACAAGATGTGAAGACCATAGATGGGCAACTCAAGCAATGTCTTAGATAAATATGGGAATGGACTGACTGTTTACAACAAGTGAAGACCATAGATGGGCAACTCAAGCAATGTCTTAGATAAGCATGGAGGGGTTGTCCATTTCAAAAGATGTGAAGACCAAAGATGGGCAACTCAAGCAATGTCTTAGATAAGCATGGGAATGGGCTGACCATTTAAAAAGATGTGAAGACCATAGATGACAACTCAAGCAATGTCTTAGATAAGCATGGGAATGGGCTAACCATTTAAAAAGATGTGAAGACCATAGATGACAACTCGAGCAATGTCTTAGATAAGCATGGGAATGGACTGACTGTTTACAACAAGTGAAGACCATAGATGGGCAACTCAAGCAATGTCTTAGATAAGCATGGGAATGGACTGACTGTTTACAACAAGTGAAGACCATAGATGACAACTCAAGCAATGTCTTAGATAAGCATGGGAATGGGCTGACCATTTAAAAAGACGTAAACACCATAGATGGGCAACTCAAGCAATGTCTTAGATAAGCAATGGAATGGGATAACCATTTAAAAAATGTAAAGATCATATGAGCAAGTCACTGGCTTAGAATAGCATGGGAAATGGCTAAAAATGTTGAAAGATGTGAAGACGAAATTTGAACGACTCAGACATTGGCTTATATAGGCATGTGAATGAGTGAGAAAAAGTAAAAGAGACAAAATCATAAACACAACAATAAGAGATCAAACTAAAGCAGATTGCATAAATTGGAATGGGCTTAACTTTAGCAAGAAATGAAGGCCGTAGATGAGCAGCTCAAGCGGTGGCTTAGATAAGCATGGAAATGGGCTTAACTTTTAGTCAGATGTGAAGGCCGTAGATGAGCAGCTCAAGCGGTGGCTTGGATAAGCATGGAAATGGGCTTAACTTTTAGTCAGATGTGAAGGCCGTAGATGAGCAGCTCAAGCGATGGCTTGGATGAGCATGGAAATGGGCTTAACTTTTAGTCAGATGTGAAGGCCGTAGATGAGCAGCTCAAGCGATGGCTTGGATGAGCATGGAAATGGGCTTAACTTTTAGTCAGATGTGAAGACCGTAGATGAGCAGCTCAAGCGATGGCTTGGATGAGCATGGAAATGGGCTGACCTTTTAGCAAGATGTAAAGACCAGCGATGAACAAGTCAAGCCCTGGCTTAGATAAGCATAAGAATGTGTTGACCTTTTACCAAGCTGTGATGACAAACGTTTAGCACCTGAAGCACTGACTGAGGATGGGAATGGACTGACAATTTACCAAGATGTGAAGACAATAGATTAGCAACTCAAACACTGGCCGACATAAGCATGGGAGTGGGCTGAACTTTTAGCAAGATGTGAAGATGTTAGATGAGCAACTCAAATATGGGCTTAGATACGAACAGGAAATGGCTGGGTATTTAGGAAGATGTAAAGACAGTAGATGAGAAACTCAAGCACTGGCTTAGATAAGCATGGGAATGGGATGTACATTTAGTAATAGGTGAAGAAAATGAATGAGCAACTCAATCAATGGCTTAAATAAGCATGAATGGGCTGTACATTTAGCGAGATGTGAAGACAGTAAATGAGCAAATCAAACATCGGCTTGGATAAGCATGGGAATGAGTTATGCACGTAAAAAGATGTAAAGAGGATAGATGGACAACTCAAGCACGGATTAGATAGGCATGTGAAAGGCCTGGGAATTTAGCAAGATGTGAAGAGCATAGATAGACAACTCATGCACTGGCCTAGATAGGCATGGGAAAGGCCTGGGAATTTAGCAAGATGTGAAGAGCATAAATAGGCAACTCATGCACTGGCCTAGATAAGAATGGGAATGAACTGAACATTTAGCACGTTGTAAAGACAATAGATGAGCACCTCAGGTACGGGCTTAGATAAGCATTGGCATGGGATGAGTATTTAGATTGATGTGAAGACAATAGATGGACAACTGACGCACTGGCTTATATAAGCATGGGGATATGTTTACCATTTAGCAATTCGTTCAGATCATAGAGAAGCAATTCAAGCTCTTGCTTAGACAAGCATTGGAATGGGCTGACCATTGAGGACATTGTAAAGACATTATATCAGCAACTCAAAGATTGGCTTGAATAAGCATGAGAATTGGGTACCATTTAGCAATATTTAAAGACAACAGATTGATAACTCAAGCATGGGCTTATATAAGCATGGGCATGGGCTACCATTTAGCAAGATGTGAAGACCATAGATGAGTAACTCAAACATCGGTTTGGATAAGCATGTGAATAGGCTGATCAAGACTTTAATATAACATGTTAAAAGGACATATTATGCCTTTCTACAGTGTCCAAAGGGACTTAACACTGTTTCAATATGACAACATGTTAAAAGAACATGTCATACATTTCTACAGTGTCCAAAGGGATTTAACAATTCCTTAATAGGACAAACATTTTGAAAGAATATGACATGTTATGCCTTTCTACAGTGTCTAACAATTCTTTAATATGACAACATGTTAAAAGAACATGTCATACATTTCTACAGTGTCCAAAGGGACTTAACACTGCTTTAATATGACAACATGTTAAAAGAACATGTCATACATTTCTACAGTGTCTAAAGGGACTTAACAATGCCTTAATAGGACACATACTTTGAAAAGAACATGACATGTTATGCCTTTCTACAAATTCCAAACGGTCTGAATAATGTGACAATAGGACACTGTTTTAAAAGAACATGTTATACGTTTCTATATGGTCCTCAGGGACTTAACAGTTTTACAATAGGACAACATTCTTAAAGAACATATTATGTGTTTCTACAGGGTTCAAAGGTATTTAACAATGTTACAATAAAACAACATTTTCAAAGAACATGTTATGTCTTTCTACAGTGCTCAAAGGGTCTTAACAATGTTATAATAGTACATTATTTTAAGAGAACATGTTGTACCTTTCTACAGGGTCCAAATGTATGTTATGTCTTTCTACAATGTTTAAAAGAATTTAACAATGTTTTCATAGGACAACATTTTGAAAGAGCATTTTGTGTCTGTCTAAATGATCCAAAGGTGTTTACAATGTTTCAATACGACAAGTTCAAAAGAACATATTGTGCCTTTCTACAGGATTCAAGGGTTTTAACAATGTTATAAAAAAGACAACATTATAAAACATAGTGTGCCTTTCTACAGGATTTAATGGGTCTTAACAATGTCACAAGGAGACAACATTATAAAACATAGTGTGCCTTTCTACATGATTCAATGGGTTTTAACAATGTTACAAGGAGACAACATTATAAAACATATTGTGTCTTTCTACATGATTCAATGGGTCTTAACAATGTTACAAGGAGGCAACATTATAAAACATATTGTGTCTTTCTACATGATTCAAGGGGTTTTAACAATGTTACAAGGAGACAACATTATAAAACATATTGTGCCTTTCTACATGATTCAATTTTTTTAATACAACACTATTTTAGAACAACATGGTTTGCCTTTGTACAAGGTCGAAAGGGACTTACCAATGTTTTAAAAGGACACTATTTTAGAAGAACATATTATGTGTTTCTACAAGGTCCAAAGGAATTACCAATGTTTTAATGAGACACCATTTTAGAAGAACAGGTTATGTGTTTCTACAAGGTCCAAAGGGACTTACCAATGTTTTAATAGGACACCATTTTAGAAGAACATATTATGTGTTTCTACAAGGTCCAAAGGGACTTACCAATGTTTTAATAGGACACCATTTTAGAAGAACATATTATGTGTTTCTACAAAGTCCAAAGGGACTTACCAATGTTTTACTACGACACCATTTTAGAAGAACATGTTATGGGTTTCTACAAGTCCAAAGGGACTTACCAATGTTTTAATAGGACACCATTTTAGAAGAACATGTTATGGGTTTCTACAAGGTCCAAAGGGACTTACCAATGTTTTAATAGGACACCATTTTAGAAGAACATGTTATGGGGTTTCTACAAGGTCCAAAGGGACTTACCAATGTTTTAGGCAGACAACACAAGGCCTGTGTGGCAAAGATAACAACATATTAATTTGTTTCCTTCTCTAAAACACTAGAAATTTTACTGCTTTACGAGACATCAATAGAAGCAGCTGGTGCTCATGCTTACTTGAGTTTAATCTTTTCAACTTGAATAATTGTTGAACTCAAAACTGTGACAGAAGGACTAGTCACTACCAAAATCATTCTATGTGTTATCGTCTCTGATGTGCTTAAAGTAGCATATAATCATAAAATATTTTGTCCTTCAGACATTATATTCAAATACTGACACTAATCATCGACGCTACTGGAACGCTAACTTACTTTATTGAATGTGTGTGTGTGTATGCATGCTAACTGGTATGATGTTCACTTGTTCAAATTTTGAAGGCTCACTTTTTAAACAATGGTTGTAATATTTCTTTGTTTATTCAATCGGAATCGATTTATCAGCTTATTCAACGTCCCGACATTTCTCGTCTTATGTTGGCAAACATTTTCCTCGGCCAATATTTAGACTATAAGCCTTTAAAAAGTAGGAATTTAACTCTGGCGCTCACTTGATAATGGAAATAAGATCGATATTGTCGTTGCGATATGTTATTAAATCAGACCTCCTATTGTGAATTATACAAACATATTGAAACGCGCACTATAATGTACATATAACAAATGGACGTGGGCTAAGTAAATAAATCCCACTAGGTATAAGAAGCTTGTGTAAATCAATACTTTTGAAGATTAAAACACTGTGTGACCTTAAAACTTCAATAGGAACAGTATCTTGTGTAAATAAGTAATTTTGAAGATTATAATACATTTGACTTTAAAATGCTTTTGTTTATGTTGAATTGGCTGTAGGGTAGAATCAATGGAATGCCTAGACTCAATTCATGTTCATAAGAATGTAGGCTAGATTAGTTCGTGTTCAATAGACTGTAGGCTAGTATCAATGGATAGACTAATTAGTGTTCAATAGACTGTAGGCTAATATGAATGGATAGACTAATTAGTGTTCAATAGACTATAGGCCAGTATCAATTGATAGACTAATTACTGTTCTATAGACTATAGGCTAGTACCAATGTATCGACTAATTCGTGTTCTATAGACTGCACACTAGTACCAATGTATAGACTAATTCGTGTCTATAGACTGCACACTAGTATCAATGTATCGACTAATTCGTGTTCTATAGAGTGCACACTAGTACCAATGTATCGACTAATTCGTGTTCTATAGACTGCACACTAGTATCAATGTATCGATCTAATTCGTGTCTATAGACTGCACACTAGTACCAATGTATCGACTAATTCGTGTTCTATAGACTGCACACTAGTACCAATGTATCGACTAATTCGTGTTCTATAGACCGCACACTAGTACCAATGTATAGACTAATTCGTGTTCTATAGACTGCACACTAGTACCAATGTATAGACTAATTCGTGTTCTATAGACTGCACACTAGTACCAATGTATCGACTAATTCGTGTTCTATAGACTGCACACTAGTACCAATGTATCGACTAATTCGTGTTCTATAGACTGCACACTAGTACCCATGTATAGACTAATTCGTGTTCTATAGACTGCACACTAGTACCAATGTATCGACTAATTCGTGTTCTATAGACTGCACACTAGTACCAATGTATCGACTAATTCGTGTTATATAGACTGCACACTAGTACCAATGTATCGACTAATTCGTGTTCTATAGACTGCACACTAGTATCAATGTATCGACTAATTCGTGTTATATAGACTGCACACTAGTATCAATGTATAGACTAATTCGTGTTATATAGAAAGTACACTAGTACCAATGTATCGACTAATTCGTGTTCTATAGACTGCACACTAGTATCAATGTATCGACTAATTCGTGTTATATAGAAAGTACACTAGTATCAATGTATCGACTAATTCGTGTTATATAGACTGCACACTAGTACCAATGTATCGACTAATTCGTGTTATATAGACTGCACACTAGTACCAATGTATCGACTAATTCGTGTTCTATAGACTGCACACTAGTATCAATGTATCGACTAATTCGTGTTATATAGACTGCACACTAGTATCAATGTATAGACTAATTTGTGTTATATAGAAAGCACACTAGTACCAATGTATAGACTAATTCGTGTTCTATAGACTGCACACTAGTACCAATGTATAGACTAATTCGTGTTCTATAGACTGCACACTAGTACCAATGTATCGACTAATTCGTGTTCTATAGACTGCACACTAGTACCAATGTATCGACTAATTCGTGTTCTATAGACTGCACACTAGTACCCATGTATAGACTAATTCGTGTTCTATAGACTGCACACTAGTACCAATGTATCGACTAATTCGTGTTCTATAGACTGCACACTAGTACCAATGTATCGACTAATTCGTGTTATATAGACTGCACACTAGTACCAATGTATCGACTAATTCGTGTTCTATAGACTGCACACTAGTATCAATGTATCGACTAATTCGTGTTATATAGACTGCACACTAGTATCAATGTATAGACTAATTCGTGTTATATAGAAAGCACACTAGTACCAATGTATCGACTAATTCGTGTTCTATAGACTGCACACTAGTATCAATGTATCGACTAATTCGTGTTATATAGAAAGTACACTAGTATCAATGTATCGACTAATTCGTGTTATATAGAAAGCACACTAGTACCAATGTATAGACTAATTTGTGTTATATAGAAAGCACACTAGTATCAATGTATCGACTAATTCGTGTTATATAGAAAGCACACTAGTACCAATGTATCGACTAATTCGTGTTATATAGAAAGTACACTAGTATCAATGTATAGACTAATTTGTGTTATATAGAAAACACACTAGTATCAATGTATCGACTAATTCGTCTTATATAGAAAGTACACTAGTATAAATGGATAGACTAATTCGTGTTATATAGAAAGTACACTAGTATCAATGTATCGACTAATTCGTGTTCTATAGACTGCACACTAGTATCAATGTATCGACTAATTCGTGTTATATAGAAAGTAGACTAGTATCAATGGATAGACTAATTCGTGTTATATAGAAAGTACACTAGTATCAATGTATCGACTAATTCGTGTTATATAGAAAGCACACTAGTATCAATGTATCGACTAATTCGTGTTATATAGAAAGTAGACTAGTATCAATGTATAGACTAATTCGTGTTATATAGAAAGTACACTAGTATCAATGTATCGATTAATTCGTGTTCTATAGACTGCACACTAGTATCAATGTATCGACTAATTCGTGTTATATAGAAAGTACACTAGTATCAATGTATCGACTAATTCGTGTTATATAGAAAGTACACTAGTATCAATGTATCGACTAATTCGTGTTATATAGAAAGCACACTAGTATCAATGTATAGACTAATTCGTGTTATATAGAAAGTACACTAGTATCAATGTATCGACTAATTCGTGTTATATAGAAAGTACACTAGTATCAATGTATCGACTAATTCGTGTTCTATAGACTGCACACAGTACCAATGGATAGACTAATTCGTGTTATATAGAAAGCACACTAGTATCAATGTATCGACTAATTCGTGTTATATAGAAAGCACACTAGTATCAATGTATAGACTAATTCGTGTTATATAGAAAGTACACTAGTATCAATGTATAGACTAATTCGTGTTATATAGAAAGCACACTAGTATCAATGGATAGACTAATTCGTGTTATATAGACTGCACACTAGAATCAATGGATAGACTAATTCGTGTTATATAGACTGCAAAGTATCAATGTATAGACTAATTCGTGTTATATAGACTGCACACTAGTATCAATGTATAGACTAATTCGTGTTATATAGACTGCACACTAGTATCAATGTATAGACTAATTCGTGTTATATAGACTGCACACTAGTATCAATGTATAGACTAATTCGTGTTATATAGAAAGCACTACTATCAATGGATAGACTAATTCGGGTTATATAGAAAGCACACTAGTATCAATGGATAGACTAATTCGTGCTATATAGAAAGTACACTAGTATCAATGGATAGACTAATTCGTGTTATATAGACTGCACACTAGTATCAATGTATAGACTAATTCGTGTTATATAGAAAGCAACTACTATCAATGGATAGACTAATTCGTGTTATATAGAAAGCACACTAGTATCAATGTATAGACTAATTCGTGTTATATAGAAAGCTGTATCAATGGATAGACTAATTCGTCTTCAACAAAATATCGGCTAATATGAAGGGATAGACTAATTAGTGTTCAATAGACTGTAGATTAGTACTAATGGATAGACTAATTAGTGTTCAATAGACTGCAGGCTAATATGGATGGATAGACTAATTAGTGTTCTATAGAATGTAGGCTAATATGAATGGATAGATTAATTAGTGTTCAATAGACTGTAGACTAGTATCAATGGATAGACTATTTAGTGTTCTATAGACTGTAGGCTCATATCGATGGATAGACTAATTAGTGTTGAATAGACTGTAGACTAGTATCAATGGATAGACTAATTAGTGTTCTATAGACTGTAGACTAGTACCAATGGATAGACTAATTAGTGTTCAATAGACTGTAGACTAGTACCAATGGATAGACTAATCCGTGTTCAATAGACTGTAAGGTAGTATCAATGGATAGACTAATTCGTGTTCAATAGACTGTAGACTAGTACCAATGGATAGACTAATTCGTGTTCAATAGACTGTAGACTAGTACCAATGGATAGACTAATTAGTGTTCAAAGACTGTAGGTAGTATCAATGGATAGACTAATCCGTGTTCTATAGACTGTAGACTATTACCAATGGATAGACTTATTCTTGTTCAATAGACTGTAGGGTAGTACCAATGGATAGACTAATCCGTGATCTATAGACTATAGACTAGTATCAATGGATAGACTAATTAGTGTTCTATAGACTGTATACTAGTATCAATGGATAGACTAATCCGTGTTCTATAGAATGTAAGCTAGTATCAATAGATAGACTAATTAGTGTTCTATAGACTGTAGACTAGTACCAATGGATAGACTAATCCTTGTTCAATAGACTGTAAGGTAGTATCAATGGATAGACTAATTCGTGTTCTATAGACTGTAGACTAGTACCAATGGATAGACTAATTCTTGTTCAATAGACTGTAGACTAGTACCAATGGATAGACTAATTAGTGTTCAATAGACTGTAAGGTAGTATCAATGGATAGACTAATCCGTGTTCTATAGACTGTAGACTATTACCAATGGATAGACTTATTCGTGTTCAATAGACTGTAGGGTAGTACCAATGGATAGACTAATCCGTGTTCTATAGACTATAGACTAGTACCAATGGATAGACTAATTAGTGTTCTATAGACTGTATACTAGTACCAATGGATAGACTAATTCGTGTTCAATAGACTGTAGACTAGTATCAATGGATAGACTAATCCGTGTTCAATAGACTGTAAGGTAGTATCAATGGATAGACTAATTCGTGTTCTATAGACTGTAGACTAGTACCAATGGATAGACTAATTCGTATTCAATAGACTGTAGACTAGTACCAATGGATAGACTAATTAGTATTCAATAGACTGTATACTAGTATCAATGGATAGACTAATCCGTGTTCTATAGACTGTAGACTAGTACCAATGGATAGACTTATTCTGTGTTCAATAGACTCTAGGTAGTACCAATGGATAGACTAATCCGTGTTCTATAGACTATAGACTAGTACCAATGGATAGACTAATCCGTGTTCTATAGACTGTAGACTAGTACCAATGGATAGACTTATTCGTGTTCAATAGACCGTAAGGTAGTATCAATGGATAGACTAATCCGTGTTCTATAGACTGTATACTAGTATCAATGGATAGACTAATCCATGTTCTATAGACTATAGACTAGTATCAATGGATAGACTAATTCGTGTTCTATAGACTGTAGGCTAGTATCAATGGATAGACTAATTCGTGTTCTATAGACTGTAGACAAGTACCAATGGATAGATTAATTCGTGTTCTATAGACTGTAGGCTAGTATCAATGGATAGATTAATTCGTGTTCTATAGACTGTAGACAAGTACCAATGGATAGATTAATTCGTGTTCTATAGACTGTAGGCTAGTATCAATGGATAGAGTAATCTGTTTTCTATAGACTGTAGGATAGTATCAATGGTTAGACTAATTCGTGTTTATAGACTGTAGCCTAGTATCAATCGATAGACTAATTCGTGTTCTATAGACTAGACTAGTATTAATGGATAGACTAATTTGTATTCTATAGACTGTAGACTAGTATTAATGGATAGACTAATTTGTATTCTATAGACTGTAGACTAGTATTAATGGATAGACTAATTCGTGTTCTATACACTGTAGGCTAGTACCAATGGATAGACTATTTTGTGTTCTATAGACTTAGGCTAATACAATGGATAGACTAATTCGTGTTCAATAGACTGTAGGTAGTACCAATGGATAGACTAATTTGTGTTCTATAGACTGTACCAATGGATAGACTAATTCGTATATAGACTGTAGACAAGTACCAATGGATGGACTAATTCGTGTTCTATAGACTGTAGACTAGTATTAATGGATAGACTGTAGGTTGGTATAAATGGATAGACTAATTAGTGTTCTAGACTGGGTTGGTATCAATGGATAGACTAATTAGTGTTGTATAGAGTGTAGGCTGGTATCAATAGATAGACTAACTCATGTTCAATAGACTTTAGGCTTGTACTAATGGATAGGCTAATTAGTGTTCGATAGACTGTAGCCCGGTATCAACAGATAGACTAATTCGTGTTCAATAGACTGTAGACTAGTATCAATGGATAGACTAATTAGTGTTCTATAGACTGTAGACTGGTATCAATAGATAGAGCAATTAGTGTTCTATAAACTGTAGGTTAGTACCAATGAATAGACTAATTAGTGTTCAATAGACTGTAGGCTAGTATCAATGGATAGACTGATTAGTGTTCAATAGAATGTAGGCTAATATGAATGGATAGACTAATTATAGTTCAATAAACTGTAGGCTAATGAATGGATAGACTATTTCGTGTTTTATAGACTGTAGGCTAGTATCAATGGATCGACTAATTAGTGTTCTATAGACTGTAGACTAGTATTAATGAATGAACTAATTCGTGTTCTATAGACTGTAGGCTAGTACTAATGGATAGACTAATTCGTGTTCAATAGACTGTAGGCTAGTATCAAGGATAGACTAATTTGTGTTCAATAGACAGTAGGGTAGTATCAATGGATAGGCTAGTTAGTGTTCTATAGACTGTAGGCTAGTACTAATGGATAGACTAATTCGTGTTTCATAGACTGTAGCCTAGTATCAAGGGATATAGTAATTAGTGTTCTATGGACTGCAAGCTAGTATCAATGGATAGACTAATTCGTGTTCTATAGACTGTAGACTAGTATCAATGGATAGACTAATTAGTGTTCTATGGACTGCAAGCTAGTATCAATGGATAGACTAATTCGTGTAGCCTAGCATCAATGGATAGACTAATTAGTGTTCTATAGACTGTAGCCTAGCATCAATGGATAGACTAATTAGTGTTCTATAGACTGTAGGCTAGTATCATTCGATAGACTAATTCGTGATCTATAGACTGTAGACTAGTATTAATGGATATACTAATTAGTGATCTATAGACTGTAGCCTAGTATCAATGGATAGACTAATTAGTGTTCAATAGAATGTAGGCTAGTATCAATGGATAGACTGATTAGTGTTCAATAGAATGTAGACTAGTATGAATGGATAGACTAATTCGTGTTCTATAGATGGTAGGCTAGTATTAATGGATAGACTAATTAGTGTTCTATCGACTGTAGGCTAGTATCAATGGATAGACTAATCCGTGTTCTATATATGGTAGGCTAGTATGAATGGATAGACGAATTCGTGTTCTATAGACTGTAAGCTAGTATCAATGGATAGACTAATTCTTGTTCTATAGACTGTATTGTAGTATCAATGGATAGACTAATTAGTGTTCTATAGACTGTAGGGTAGTATCAATGGATAGACTAATTAGTGTTCTATAGACTGTAGGCTAGTATCAATGGATAGACTAATTAGTGTTCTATAGACTGTAGGGGTAGTATCAATGGATAGACTAATTAGTGTTCTATAGACTGTAGGGTAGTATCAATGGATAGACTAATTCTTGTTCTATAGACTGTAAGCTAGTATCAATGGATAGACTAATTCGTGTTCTATAGACTGTAGCCTAATATGAATGGATAGACTAATTTGTGTTCAATTGACTGTACGCTAGTACCAATGGATATATTAATTAGTGTTCAATAGGCTGTAGGCTAGTAGCAATGGATAGACTGATTAGTCTTAAATAGACTGTACGCTAGTATCAATGGATAGACTAATTCGTGTTCTACAGACTGTAATCTGGTATCAATGAATAGACTAATTAGTGTTCTATAGACTGCAGCCTAGTATCATTCGATAGACTAATTCGTGTTCTATATATTGTAGACTAGTATCAATGGATAGACTAATTCGTGTTCTATAGACTGTAGACTAGTATCAATGGATAGACTAATTCGTGTTCTACAAACTGTAGCCTAGTATCAATGGATAGACTAATTCGTGTTCTACAGACTGTAGCCTAGTATCAATTGTTAGACTAATTAGTGTTTTATAGACTGTACGCTAGTATCAATTGTTAGACTCATTCGTGTTCAATAGACTGTAGGCTAATACCGATGGATAGACTAATTAGTGTTCAATAGACCGTAGAATAGATGTTCATAGACTAATGGTTACACTAATTAGTGTTCAATAGACTGTAGAAGCTAGTATCAATGGAAAGACTAATTAGTGTTCATAGACTGTAGGCTGGTATCAATGGAAAGACTAATTAGTGTTATATAGACTGTAGGCTGGTATCAATGGATAGACTAATTAGTGTTCTATAGACTGTAGGCTGGTATCAATGGATAGACTAATTATTGTTCTATAGACTGTAGGCTGGTATCAATGGATAGACTAATTAGTGTTCCTATAGACTGTAGGCTAGTACCAATGGATAGACTAATTACTGTTCAATAGAATGTACGCTCGTATCAATGGATAGACTAATTCGTGTTCTATAGACTGTACGCTCGTATCAATTGTTAAACTAATTAATGTTCAATAGACTGTAGGCTGGTATCAATGGATATACTAATTAGTGTTCTATAGACTGTGGGCTGGTATCAATGGATATACTAATTCGTGTTCTATAGACTGTGGGCTGGTATCAATGGATAGACTAATTCATGTTCAATAGACTTTAGGCTTGTACCAATGGATAGACGAATTAGTGTTCAATAGACTGTAGCCTGGTATGAATAGATAGACTAATTCGTGTTCAATAGACTGCAGACTAGTATCAATGCATAGACTAATTAGTGTTCTATAGACTGTAGACTGGTATCAATAGATAGAGTAATTAGTGTTCTATGGACCTGTAGGTTAGTACCAATGGATAGACTAATTAGTGTTCAATAGACTGTAGGCTGGTATCAATGGATAGACTAATTAGTGTTCTATAGACTGTAGGATGGTATCAATAGATAGACTAATTCGTGTTCAATAGACTTTGAGGCATGTACCAATGGATAGACTAATTAGTGTTCAATAGACTGTAGCCTGGTATCAATAGATCGACTAATTCGTGTTCTATAGACTGTAGACTAGTATCAATGGATAGACTAATTAGTGTTCTACAGACTGTAGACTGGTATCAATAGATAGAGTAATTAGTGTTCTATAGACTGTAGGTTAGTACCAATGAATAGACTAATTAGTGTTCAATAGAGTGTAGTGTAGTATCAATGGATGGACTGATTAGTGTTCTATAGACTGTAGACTGGTATCAATAGATAGACTAATTCGTGTTCAATAGACTGTAGACTAGTATCAATGGATAGACTAATTAATGTTGTATAGACTGTAGGCTGATATTAATGGATAGCCTAATTAGTGTTCTATAGACTGTAATCTGGTATCAATGGATAGACTAATTAGTGTTCTATAGACTGTAGGCTAGTACCAATGGATAGACTAATTAGTGTTCAATAGATTGTAGGGTAGTATCAATGGATAAACTAATTAGTGTTCTATAGACTATAGGCTAGTGCCAATGGATAGACTAATTACTATTCTATAGACAGTACACTAGTATCAATGCATAGACTAATAATTGTTCTTTAGACTGTAGCCTAGTATCACTCGACAGACTAATTAGTGTTCTATAGACTGTAGGCTCTTATCAATGGATAGACTAATTAGTGTTGAGTAGACTGCTAATGAAGCTAATATGAATGGATATACTAATTCGTGTGATATAGACTGTGAGCTAATATAAATGAATAGACTAATTAGTGTTTCAATAGACTGTAGGCTAGTATCAATGGATAGACTAATTAGTGTTCTATAGACTGTAGGCTCATATGAATGGATATATCAATTAGTGTTCTATAGACTGTAGGCTCATATGAATGGATATATTAATTAGTGTTCTATAGACTGTAGGCTAGTACCAATAGATAGACTAATTCGTGTTCAATAAACTGTACGCTAGTATCAATGGATAGACTAATTAGTGTACAATAGACTGTAGGTACTGGTACCAATAGATAGACACATTCGTGTTCAATAGACTGTAGGCTAATATCAATGGATACACTAATTAGTGTTATATAGTCTGTAGGCTAATATGAATGGATAGACTAGTTAATGTTCATTAGACTGTTATGTAGGCTAGCATTCATGGAACGACTAATTAGTATTCAATAGACTGTTATGTAGGCTAGCATTCATGGATATACGTATTCGTGTTCAATAGACTAATTACGTAGGTTAGCATTCATGGATATACTTATTCGTGTTCAATAGACTGTTATGTAGGTTAGCATTCATGGATATACTTATTCGTGTTCAATAGACTGTTATGTTGGCTAGCATTCATGGATAGACTAACTTGTGTTCAATAGACTGTTATGTTGGCTAGCATTCATGGATAGACCTTTCCGGTTCAAATAAACTGTTATGTTCCATTCATGGATAGACCAACTCGTATTAAATACACTGTTATGTAGGTTAGCATTCATGCATAGACTAACTCATGTTCAATAGACTGTTATATCGGCTAGCATTCATGGATATACGTATTCGTGTTCAATAGACTGTTATGTAGGCTAGACATGGATAGACTAACTCGTGTTCAATAGACTGTTATGTAGGCTAGCATTCATGGATAGACTAACTCGTGTTCAATAGACTGTTATGTAGGCTAGCATTCATGGATAGACTAACTCGTGTTCAATAGACTGGTATGTAGGCTAGCATTAATGGATAGACTTATTCATGTTCAATAGACTGTTATGTAGGTTAGCATTCATGGATATACGTATTCATGTTCAATAGACTGTTATTAGCATTCATGGATATACGTATTCATGGATATAGACTGTATTCATGTTCAATGGATACTGTTATGTAGACTGTAGCATTTAGCATTGATGGATATACTTATTCGTGTTCAATAGACTGTTATGTAGGTTAGCATTAATGGATATACTTATTCGTGTTCAATAGACTGTTATGTAGGTTAGCATTAATGGATATACTTATTCGTGTTCAATAGACTATTATGTAGGTTAGCATTCATGGATATACTTATTTGTGTTCAATAGACTGTTATGTAGGTTAGCATTCATGGATATACGTATTTCGTGTTCAATAGACTTTTATGTAGGTTAGCATTCATGGATAAAAGCGTATTCGTGTTCAATAGACTGTTATGTAGGTTATCATTCATGGATATACGTATTCGTGTTTTATAGACTATTATGTAGGTTAGCATTCATGGATAAACTTATTCGTGTTCAATAGACTGTTATGTTGGCTAGCATTCATGGATAGACTAACTCGTGTTCAATAAACTGTTATGTTGGCTAGCATTCATGGATAGACTAACTCGTGTTAAATACACTGTTATGTTGGCTAGCATTCATGGATAGACTAACTCGTGTTCAATACGACTGTTATGTAGGCTAGCATTCATGGATATACGTACTCGTGTTCAATAGACTGTTATGTAGGCTAGCATTCATGGATAGACTAACTCGTGTTCAATAGACTGTTATGTAGGTTAGCATTCATGGATAGACTAACTCGTGTTAAATAGACTGTTATGTGTATTAGCATTCATGGATAGACTAACTCGTGTTCAATAGACTGTTACGTAGGTTAGCATTCATGGATATAAGTATTCGTGTTCAATAGACTGTTATGTAGGTTAGCATTCATGGATATAAGTATTCGTGTTCAATAGACTGTTATGTAGGTTAGCATTCATGGATATAAGTATTCGTGTTCAATAGACTGGTATGTAGGTTAGCATTCATGGATATAAGTATTCGTGTTCAATAGACTGTTATGTAGGTTAGCATTCATGGATATAAGTATTCGTGTTCAATAGACTGTTATGTAGGTTAGCATTCATGGATATAAGTATTCGTGTTCAATAGACTGTTATGTAGGTTAGCATTCATGGATATACGTATATCGTGTTCAATAGACTGTTATGTAGGCTAGCATTCATGGATATACTTATTCGTGTTCAATAGACTGTTACGTAGGTTAACATTCATGGATATACTTATTCGTGTTCAATAGACTGTTATGTAGGTTAACATTCATGGATATACTTTTCGTGTTCAATAGACTGTTACGTAGGTTAGCATTCATGGATATACTTTATTCGTGTTCAATAGACTGTTACGTAGGTTAGCATTCATGGATATAAGTATTCGTGTTCAATAGACTGTTACGTAGGTTAGCATTCATGGATATACGTATTCGTGTTCAATAGACTGTTATGTAGGTTAGCATTCATGGATATACTAATTCGTGTTCAATAGACTGTTATGTAGGTTAGCATTCATGGATATACGTATTCGTGTTCAATAGACTGTTATGTAGGTTAGCATTCATGGATATACGTAATTCGTGTTCAATAGACTGTTATGGGTTAGCATTCATGGATATACGTATTCGTGTTCAATAGACTGTTATGTAGGTTAGCATTTATGGATATACGTATTCGTGTTCAATAGACTGTTATGTAGGTTAGCATTTATGGATATACTTATTCGTGTTCAATAGACTGTTATGTAGGTTAGCATTTATGGATAGACTTATTCGTGTTCAATAGACTGTTATGTAGGTTAGCATTTATGGATATACTTATTCGTGTTCAATAGACTGTTATGTAGGTTAGCATTTATGGATAGACTTTTTCGTGTTCAATAGACTGTTATGTAGGCTATCATTTATGGATAGACTTATTCGTGTTCAATAGACTGTTATGTAGGCTATCATTTATGGATAGACTTTTTCGTGTTCAATAGACTTGTTATGTAGGTATCATTCATGGATAGACTTTTACGTGTTCAATAGACTGTTATGTAGGTTAGCATTCATGGATAGACTTACTACGTGTTCAATAGACTGTTATGTAGGTTAGCATTCATGGATAGACTAACGTGTTCAATAGACTGTTATGTAGGTTAGCATTCATGGATATACGTATTCGTGTTCAATAGACTGTTATGTAGGTTAGCATTTATGGATATACGTATTCGTGTTCAATAGACTGTTATGTAGGTTAGCATTTATGGATATACATTCGTGTTCAATAGACTGTTATGTAGGTTAGCATTTATAGGTATACAATTCGTGTTCAATAGACTGTTATGTAGGCTAGCATTCATGGATATACGTATTCGTGTTCAATAGACTGTTATGTAGGTTAGCATTCATGGATATACGTAATTCGTGTTCAATAGACTGTTATGTAGGCTAGCATTCATGGATATACGTATTCGTGTTCAATAGACTGTTATGTAGGTTAGCATTTATGGATATACGTATTCGTGTTCAATAGACTGTTATTTAGGTTAGCATTCATGGATATACGTATTCGTGTTCAATAGACTGTTATGTAGGCTAGCATTCATGGATATACGTATTCGTGTTCAATAGACTGTTATGTTGGTTAGCATTCATGGATATACGTATTCGTGTTCAATAGACTGTTATGTTGGTTAGCATTCATGGATATACGTATTCGTGTTCAATAGACTGTTATGTTGGTTAGCATTCATGGATATACGTATTCGTGTTCAATAGACTGTTATGTAGGTTAGCATTCATGGATATACGTATTCGTGTTCAATAGACTGTTATGTAGGTTAGCATTCATGGATATACGTATTCGTGTTCAATAGACTGTTATGTAGGTTATTCAATGGATATACGTATTCGTGTTCAATAGACTGTTATGTAGGTTAGCATTCATGGATATACATTCATGTTCAATAGACTGTTATGTAGGCTAGCATTCATGGGTATTTTCGTGTTCAATAGACTGTTATGTAGGCTAGCATTCATGGATATACGTATTCGTGTTCAATAGACTGTTATGTAGGCTAACATTCATGGATATACGTATTCGTGTTCAATAGACTGTTATGTAGGCTAGCATTCATGGATATACGTATTCGTGTTCAATAGACTGTTATGTAGGCTAGCATTCATGGATATACGTATTCGTGTTCAATAGACTGTTATGTTGGCTAGCATTCATGGATATACGTATTCGTGTTCAATAGACTGTTATTTAGGCTAGCATTCATGGGTATACAATTCGTGTTCAATAGACTGTTATTTAGGCTAGCATTCATGGGTATATCAATTCGTGTTCAATAGACTGTTATTTAGGTTAGCATTCATGGGTATATCAATTCGTGTTCAATAGACTGTTATGTAGGTTAGCATTCATGGGTATATCAATTCGTGTTCAATAGACTGTTATTTAGGTTAGCATTCATGGGTATATCAATTCGTGTTCAATGTTATTTAGGTTAGCGTGTTCAATAGACTGTTATGTAGGTTAGCATTTATGGATATACGTATTCGTATTCAATAGACTGTTATGGAGATTAGCATTCATGGATATACGTATTTGTGTTCAATAGACTGTTATGTTGGCTAGCATTCATGGATATACGTATTCGCGTTCAATAGACTTTTATGTAGGTTAACATTCATGGATATACTTATTCGTGTTCAATAGACTGTTATGTTGGCTAGCATTGATGGATATACGTATTCGCGTTCAATAGACTGTTATGTAGGTTAGCATTCATGGATATACGTATTCGTGTTCAATAAACTGGTATGTAGGCTAGCATTCATGGATAGACTTATTCGTGTTCAATAGACTGTTATGTAGGCTAGCATTCATGGATAGACTTATTCGTGTTCAATAGACTGTTATGTAGGCTAGCATTCATGGATATACTTATTCTTGTTCAATAGACTGTTATGTAGGCTAGCATTCATGGATAGACTTATTCGTGTTCAATAAACTGTTATGTAGGCTAGCATTCATGGATATACGTATTCGTGTTCAATAGACTGTTATGTAGGCTAGCATTCATGGATAGACTTATTCTTGTTCAATAGACTGTTATGTTGGCTAGCATTCATGGGTATATCAATTCGTGTTCAATAAACAGTAGGGACAGAGTAATTATCCCTGTTTAACAGATCGCAGCATTGTGTACACTTTCCCACATGTATTCCATATAGGCCACACTTGCCACAGGGTGTGAGGCAAAGCGCATATGGTTCAAGTACTCTGTGACCTCGTGGCGAAGGTCTTTCACGTATTCGTTGTATACGTCCCATGGGAAAGCTGCTGCCTTGGCACCCACCGCTTGTCGTAGTATGCCTGTTGGGAGAAAGACAACAATGATGACTTTAGATATGCCTTGGCACCCACCGCTTTCTGTAGTACGCCTGTTGGGAGAAAGAAGACAACAATGATGACTTTGGATACGACGATGAGGATGACGATGACGATGACATCGACGATGAGGATCATGATAATGGTTGTCATGATGTTGATCATCCTAATCATAGGGCTGATGACAACGACGATGATGATCATGATGATGGTTGTCATGATGTTGATCATCATAATTATAGTGCTGATGACAACAATGATGATGATGATGATGACGATGATGATTATTATGATAATGATTATGATGATAATCAATGCGATCTTGATGCTGCTGATGATGCTGCTGCTGATGATGATTAGGATGATAAGGATGATGATGATGATGATGATGGTGATGATGCTGATGACGATGATGATGACGATGAGAATGATGATTGTGATAATGAGGAAACGAAAAACAAAACCAAAAGAAATGCAGAGAAAAAAATGATTTCGTCAAACCTGTTACATATACATCCTCCCACACTGACGTAAGGCATAAATGGAGCTACATCGATAAGCAACTTGGCTATGTGCGATGGTATGACATAGATGCCGCCTTTCACGTGAGGTGGAAAACCTCCATCGAACGGGGCAGGCTTGATATTGAATTGCGTAACGCCCTGTTGCAATAAAAAAAAATAAACACAGGAAACAAATAAAAGATGCAAGCCTTGTGTTCTAGGACCTACTGATGAAAAGTTGTACAACTGAAAACCTCCTTTAGTTCTCCATATACATCAGTGTCTACCATTCCAAATAAAGATAATTAAAAAATGACCCTGAACAAAATTGTAGCGGGGCGGAAAGCGGGAGAAAGAACCCATGGTAACAGATGATTTTATCGTAAAGTTTGGCAAAAACAAAATGAAAACAAACTTTCTGCAAAAGCCACGAAGGCTCATAGAGCAGAACACTTGAAAACAAAGTTCCTGCAAAAGCCACGAAGGCTCATAGAGAACACTTGAAAACAAAGTTTCTGCAAAAGCCACGAAGGCTCACAGAGCAGAACACTTGAAAACAAGGTTTCTGCAAAAGCCACGAAGAATCACAGAGCAGAACACTTCAAAACAAAGTTTCTGCAAAAGCCACGAAGGCTCATAGAGCAGAACACTTGAAAACAAAGTTTCTGCAAAAGCCACGAAGGCTCATAGAGCAGAACATTTGAAAACAAAGTTTCTGCAAAAGCCACGAAGGCTCATAGAGCAGAACACTTGAAAACAAAGTTTCTGCAAAAAGCCACGAAGGCTCATAGAGCAGAACACATGAAAACAAAGTTTCTGCAAAGCCACGAAGGCTCATAGAGCAGAACACTTGAAAAACAAAGTTTCTGCAAAGCCACGAAGGCTCATAGAGTAGAACACTTGAAAACAAAGTTTCTGCAAAAGCCACGAAGGCTCATAGAGCAGAACACTTGAAAACAAAGTTTCTGCAAAAGCCACGAAGGCTCATAGAGCAGAACACTTAAAGCAAAATTTTTCTGCAAAGCCACGAAGGCTCATAGAGCAGAACATTTTTCTGCAAAAGCCACGAAGGCTCATAGAGCAGAACACTTGAAAACAAAGTTTCTGCAAAAGCCACTAAGGCTCATAGAGCAGAACATTTGAAAACAAAAAGCCACAAAGGCTCATAGAGTTTCTGCAAAAGCCACTAAGGCTCATAGAGCAGAACATTTGAAAACAAAGTTTCTGCAAAAGCCCACCGAAGGCTCATAGAGCAGAACACTTTGCAAAGAACACTTGAAAACAAAGTTTCTGCAAAAGCCACGAAGGCTCATGAGAGCAGAACACTTGAAAACAAAGTTTCTGCAAAAGCCACGAAGGCTCATAGAGCAGAACACTTGAAAACAAAGTTTCTGCAAAAGCCACGAAGGCTCATAGAGCAGAACATTTGAAAACACCACGAGAGCTCAGTTGAAAACAAAGTTTCTGCAAAAGCCACGAAGGCTCATAGAGCAGAACACTTGATGATAATCACATTGGATAGGATACTAGTTTGACGCAACCCTTAACTTACAAGCTAGTATTTGTACCCATTTGCTCATGGGTCGAGGGGAAAAATGCATGTTACGTGTTTTTCCATAATAACACATTGTCAGGGCTAATTTTGTTGGCATTCGAACCCGGGGCCTCATGATCCTAAGTTCGGTAGCTAACCACTCGGCCACCAAAGCTACTAAAAGTTTGGTAAGCTTCCAAAAAATACAAAAGATCAAGGAAAGACGCCTGAGATCACACTGGTCATTGATGGCAAAGCAGTGGCAATGTCTTCACGATGTACCCCTGTGGTAATTGTCATCACAACGTCCATCTGTCGCGATATCATCCCGATGTCCACATGTGGTGATTTCATCACGATGTCAACCTGTGGCGATGTCATCACGACGTCCACCTGTGGCGATGTCATCACGACGTCCACCTGTGGCGATGTCATCACGACGCCCACCTGTGGCGATGTCATCACGACGTCCATATGTGGTGATTTCATCACGACGTCCACCTGTGGAGATTTCATCACGACGTCCACCTGTGGAGATTTCATCACGACGTCCACCTGTGGCGATGTCATCACGACGCCCACCTGTGGCGATGTCATCACGACGTCCATGTGGAGATTTCATCACGATGTCAACCTGTGGCGATGTTATCACGACGTCCACCTGTGGCGATGATATCACGACGTCCACATGTGGCGATGTCATCACGACGTCCACCTGTGGCGATGTCATCACGACGTCCACCTGTGGCGATGATATCACGACGCCCACCTGTGGCGATGTCATCACGACGTCCAATTGTGACGATGTTATCATGACGTCCACCTGTGGAGATTTCATCACGACGCCCACCTGTGGCGATGATATCACGACGTCCACCTGTGGCGATGTCATCATGACGTCCACCTGTGGCGATGTTATCACGACGCCCACCTGTGGCGATGTCATCACGACGTCAACCTGTGGCGATGTCATCATGACGTCAACCTGTGGCGATGTTATCACGACGCCCACCTGTGGCGATGATATCACGACGTCCACCTGTGGCGATGTCATCATGACGTCCACCTGTGGGGATGCCATCATGGCGTCCAATTGTGACGATGTTATCACGATGTCCACCTGTGACTATGTCATCATGACGTCCACCAGTGACGATGTTATCACGACGTCCACCTGTGGCGATGTCATCATGACATCCACCTGTGACGAAGTCATCATGACGTCCACGTGTGACGATGTTATCACGATGTCCACCTGTGACGATGTCATCATGACGTCCACCTGTGACAATGTCATCATGACGTCCACCTGTGACGATGTCATCATGACGTCCACCTGTGACGATGTCATCACGATGTCCACCTGTGGCGATGTTATGATGACGTCCACCTGTGAGGACGTTATCACGATGTCCACCTGTGATGATGTCATCACGATGTCCACCTGTGGCGATGTGATCATGACTTCCACCTGTGACGACATTATATTACGTCCACCTGTGACGATGTCATCACGACGTCCACCTGTGACGACGTTATAACGGCGCCCACCTGTGGCGATGTCATCACGATATCCACCTGTGGCGATGTCAACCTGTGGCGATGTCATCACGATATCCACCTGTGGCGATATCATCAGGACGTTTACATGTTACATGTGGCAGCCACAACAACACTGAACACAAACGCAAAGGTGGACATAATACTAAAATAGGCACTATCTTAAATCAATTCTGGTAGAACGTGCATGGTTACCTGTTCTAAACACAGTCCACCCAAGGCCATCCGTGTATCTTCCGGTGATAACGTCGCGGTACTGCTCCTGCCTTATGACCATCAGCAGTCTTGGCACGTGAACGAAGACGTCTTGGTCGACTTTGACCACGAAATGGACTTCCGGACAATTGGTCTTTGCCCATTTAAGACCTGTCAATGACTTTGATAGAGCAGAGAAAACAAAAACAAACAAAAAAAAACATTAAAAAACAACAAGAAAAAAACAAAAAACAAAAAATACAGCGTTAAACAATATCACCTTTATCAAAACTTTCAAATCACGTTCAATCAAACATTAGAATAGTCTAAATATAGAATGATATTTCACCAAAAGTTTACAGAACGTAATAATCGTGTGTGATTGTGTATCTTCCATGCCTTCAATTGTTTTATTCTTCGGCAAAATTTAATTAATTTTCTAACATTAGATTTACCACTAGTGGGGAGGGGGTGGGGGGGTGGGGATGTTATATCTATACTAAAAATAGAAATAGGCTAGTATTATTAATATTATTATATCAAGAGTACTAATAATCTGATCATTATTATTGCTATTATTACTATTATATTATTATTATTATTATTATCATTATTATTATTATTATTATTATTATTATTATTATTATTATTATTATTATTATTATTATTATTATTATTATTGATATTAATATTATTATTATTATTATTATTATTATTATTTTTATTATTATTAGTATCATTATTATCATTATTATTATTATTATTATTATCATTATTATTATTATTATTATTATTATTATTATTATTATTATTATTATTATTATTATTATTATTATTATTCGGGCAGTGGACAGGTAAGCACATGTACAGGGAATAGATTATCCCGCCTTCCACGAGTCTCATGTTGCCTTGCAGGTCGGTCTTGGCTGACCAAAGACTATGGGAGTTAACCGTGACAGACATAAAATAACAACCTCCTGCCTTGTAGGTTGGTCTTGAATAACCAAAGGAAATGGGAATTAACCCTGACAGAAAAATAACAAGGACTGGTAGGGGGTCAATGTTGCAGCCCTACCATCTACCTAAGGTACAGTGGGCTAATCCCCTGCTTATCCGAAACCTAACTGATGCAGAGAAATATATATAATATAACTGGCTTGAACTTTCAACGACGAAAATGGAAACGAACACGGACTTTAATTTTTGAACATGGAGTGTGAAGTGTTAGAATTAGTAGACGAAATGGAAACATTCAAAGTAGACATTTTGGCTATTACAGAAACAAATAAAAAAGGACAAGGAATGAAAATATAGGACCAAATTATATTTTACCTTCTCAGGAGTAGATGTCAAAGGTAGAGCTAGAGCAGGAGTAGGTCTCCTAGTACATAAAAGGCATGAAATGATACTAGAAAGCTGGACATTTATAATTCAACGGCTATTAGAAATAAATATTAAACCAAAAGAAAGAGAAATTCAATTATTAGTAGCTTATGGACCAAACGAAGACGCCACAAAAGAAGAAAAAGGTATCTTCGAAAGCGATTTACAAATAGTTGCAGAGAATCTTAAACACAAACAGGAACTAATGGTTTTAGGAGATTTAAACGCTAGAGAAACAATGTAGAAACATCAGGAGGAGTAATAGGTAAAGAAGGAGAAAACAACTTATCCAAATGGAGAGATTAATAGATTTTGCCTAAAGAATAACATGAAAATAGCCAACACCTTTGTTCCTTATAAATATATCCACAAATATTCAAGAGTAAAGCAAGCCAGATGTGAAACGTCAATCGTAGACTGCATAATAGTTAGCAATACGATAAATTAAGAAAGGCAAAGGAGAAATGATGAAAGAAGACAGCCAAATCATCGAAGCGTGGAGAAAGTATTTAAAACAAATTATGTTATCCCTCCAGAACATGTGAAACAAGGAGTAAAGATCAATTAGTAAGAGTAACAAGTAATCCAGAGGAGACAGCTGAAGATGTAGATATCAATCGAAAATATCCAAACAGCTATAAGAAAAGTGACATTAGGAAAAGCCCCAGGAGCAGATAAAGTTTGTCCAGAAGTGATTAAAAACCAAGGGAGAGAGGCGGACAAACTACTACATGCAATATGCCAACAAGCATGGAAGTCCAAACAGGCTCCAGACGACTGGAAAAGGGAACGGTAGGGAGTACCAATACACAGGAAAGGATCAACTATGGAATGCTCAAACTATAGAGGATATCACTACTTAGCGTACAGGAAAAGTGTATACCAGGACACTGGAAATGAGATTAAGGAAAAGAGTAGAGGATCAGATTGAAGAGCATCAGAGTGGATGTAGACCAAGAAGAAGTGTACAAGACCAAATATTTACAATTAGACAAATAATAGAAACAAATTCTGGGTGAAAGAAACATTGATTTGCACCTGTAAGCCATTGACTTAAAAAAGGCATTTGATACTGTGATGACGGACAAACTATGGCCTTTCCTTAAAAGAACACAAATGTAGAGTAAAATTTAATAGAAGCCATTATAAGTTTTTACACAAACCAACATGTGCAGTGGGGGTAGCTGAAAACATTTCTGTAGAAATAGATGTAGATATAGGAGTAAGACAGGGTTGTATGTTAAGGCCTTCTTTGTTTATCACATTTATGGATAAGTCGCAAAGGCATCCATAAAAATGAAGAAAACGAATGTAGGTATGTGGAAGCTCAAACTAGTAAATGCATACAATGCTTTCATTTGCCGATGATTTAGTTCTGTATGGAAAAGCAGAAAGTGACCTTCAGTCGAATATCAACATTTATGAACAATAAACTAAATAAAAGAGGAATGAGAGTAAGTGCAAAAGAAAACCAAAACAATGCTAGTAACTGGGGAAGCTAAAAACACAAAATCTTAAAGTGGACAGGGATAATTTAGAACAAGTTCAAAGCTACAACTATCTAGAAGTAATGATTAACTCAGAGGGAAACTTTCGAGAAGAAATAAGCCTTGAGAAACCAAAAAGGCAAGTGCAATATATAACGACATAGGAAAGGCATTTGAAGCTAAGCAAGAATTGTCAACAAAAAACCGAAATGGCACTATACAACACAGTTTATTGTCCTACTCTCCTCTCTGGCAGTGAAACCTAGACCTTAGACAGTAAAACAAATACAGTAGAGTAGAGGCAGCTGAAATGAAATATCTAAGAACAGTAGTAGGGAAAACTAAAAGAGACAACATCAGAATTACAACAATAAGAGATCAAACCAAAGCAGATGGCATAAAAACTAAGATAGAAATAAATCAATTGAGATAGTTTGGGCATGTAAACAGAATGAATGACAATAGAATAGCTAAATCAGTATACAGTGATAAAACCCAAGGTAAAAAGACCAAAAGGCAGAGAAAGTGGGAAGAAGATATAAAAAGAGGCGTTGAAGAATAGAAAATGTAACTGTTTTGGAAGGAAAAAGAAAATACCAGGACAGGGCATCCTTGAGAAAGATCGTCTTGCGCATCTGAACTCAAATACCGAAAG
>JAXRKP010002175.1:60000-62500 GCA_037039925.1 Doris montereyensis | reverse complement strand
AACCATGATTTCATAACCTCCACAATGCATCACAATTGACACAGAAGTTTGGGTATGTCACCTTCGTGTTACACCTGCTATGTAATACATCACCATTGACACGGTTTGGGTATGTCACTTGGGTATGTCATCACCATTGATGTTTACACCTTCGTGTTACACCTGCATCACCATTGACACACCTGTGTTACTGCTATGTAATACATCACCATTGACAAAGGAAGTTTGGGTATGGGTATATCACCATTGACAAAGTTTGGGTACACCTGCTATGTAATACATCACCATTGACACGGAAGTTTAGATAATCACAACCTAGTATTTACCCACTGCTAGTTTCACCATTGGGCCGGGTATGTCACCCGTGTTACACCTATGTCATCACCATTGACAAGGAAGTTTGGGTATATCACACCTGCTATGTAATGTTTGACAAGGAAGTTTGGGTATATCACCTATGTAAATACATCACCATTGACACGGTTAAGTAATACATTTGGGTTTGGGTATATCACCTTCGTGTTACACCTGCTATGTAATATCACCATTGACAAGGAAGTTTGGGTATGTCACCTTTCGTGTTACACCTGCTATGTAATACATCACCATTGACAAGGAAGTTTGGAACTGTCACCTTCGTGTTACATCACCATTGACAGTTAACTGTCACCTTCGTGTTACCATCAGAATACATCACCATTGACAAAAGTTTGGAAACTGTCACCTTCTAGTATTTACACCTGCCTATCACCTGCATCACCATTGACAAGGAAGTTTGGGTAATACATCACAATTGACAAGGAAGTTTGGAACTGTCACCTTCGTGTTACACCTGCTATGTAATACATCACCATTGACAAGAGTTTGGGTATGTCACCTTCGTGTTACACCTGCTATGTAATACATCACCATTGACAAGGGAAGTTTGGGTATGTCACCTTCGTAATTTGCACCTGCTATGTAATACATCACCATTGACAAGTTGAAGTTTAAATTATTTTCTGAACTGTCACCATTGACAAGTTTGGGTATGTCATCTTCGTGTTACACCTGCTATGTAATACATCACCATTGACAAGGAAGTTTGGGACTGTCACCTTTGTGTTACACCTGCTAAGTTAGTCGAGAAAATGTTTACAATACGAAAAACTATTCTGGATTTTCTATGTAATACATCACCATTGACAAGTTGAAGTTTGGAACTGTCACTGCTAGCACTCAGCGGTGAGTGTATTTTGATGATGAAAGCTTTAGAAATGTATTTCTTATTTACTGTTGTTTTCTTGTTTCGTTTTGTCTTTTGGTTTTTTAAATCAAAACAAATTTTATTTTCAAAAGTACATAGATATATTGATACTGATAATAAAAAAACAACTTTCTTTTAAATATCTACCTATAAAATGTTTCTTAAAACATCAAAAAAGAATAAATAAGAAGGTAAAAAATGGCAAGACAGGTTGACAAAATGATTTATTCTTCTTCTTCTTATTATTATTCTTCTTCTTCTTATTCATTATTATTATTATTATTATTATTATTATTATTATTATTATTATTATCATTATTATTATTATTATTATTATTAAACTATTATTATTATTATTATTATTATTAATTATTATTAACTATTATTATTATTATTATTATTATTAATGTTCTTATTCTTCTTCTTCTTCTTCTTCTTCTTATTATTATTATTATTATTATTATTTATTATTATCATTTTCATTCTTATTATTATTATTATTATTATTATTGTTATTATTATTATCGTTATTATTATTATTGTTATTATTATTATTGCTATTATTATTATTATTATTAATTATTATTGTTATTATTATTATTGTTATTATTATTATTATTATTATTATACATTATTATTGTTATTATAGTTATTATTATTATTATTATTATTATTATTATTATTATTATTATTATTATATTATTATTATTATTATTATTATTATTATTATTATTATTATTATTATTATTATTATTATTATTATTATATTATTTATTATTATCATGGTTGAAACGCCGACACATTACTTCTGGACTCCCATTCCCCTCCTAGTATTATTAACCTCAGCTACTGTTAGCAATTAGCTACGGTGACGTACATAAAGAACGGAAGAAAAAATATTACCATGGCGGCTCTTACTGATGGTATATTGGCTGGCCCATTATTTCCCCATGATATTGTAATCTTAGGACAGGTAATCATTTTAATTTGTTATTCATTTTAATGAGTATTCAGGTATAGGTAGAAAAAGGCCATATCAGAATCTCAGTGCTAACTGCTGTTCTGTTTGCTTCCAATGATGATAACGATGGATTTTTTAGTCCGTAGCTCCGCACAAGTTCAAGCTCACCGGACTGTACATCATGTATTATCCTGCAATCCATTTATCCAGACCTTCTCATCTCAGGGAGCATACAGTAAATGGCCAAGCTTCCCTTCTCTCTCTCTTCTCTCTCTCTCTCTCTCTCTCTCTCT
>JAXRKP010002175.1:5000-45000 GCA_037039925.1 Doris montereyensis | reverse complement strand
ATTGCTCGCACCATCTCAAAATGTGTAAAAAGTTGCTGGTGCACTTGAAACATTGTCGATAAGAAATAGTTGAGAGCCTTATAAGGTTTTATGATGTTTCAAAATATTATCCTACTCTTTTCTTAGGTTTATGGGAGAAAAATGTATTCAAATAACGGAAAATAAGAGAAAAATATGATTTTCTCAAAATGTCCTTTTTTGTTCATTATTTCATATCTACTTTTGTTATCTCTCAACGTATCTTCATGAAATTTGGTATGGATGATGAGTGGGGAAAACAAAGAAATGACCAGATGCTTTTTTAAAATATGTATTATAGTTTTGGTAAAAATGAATTTTTTGTTCAATATTTTTGTATATTTGTGGTTGTTCTCATATGCTATTTTCAAAAATTCATAAAATCAAAACTTACTAATGAAACAAATATCCGATCTAACTAAATTTAGATATTGTATCCAATAAGGTGTGTGCCAATTTTGAAAGAAATTTGTTGAAAAGTGAAAAAGCCTATCGATATTGAACTTGATGAAATTTGGGGGCAAAAATCCAAGATGGCCGCCGTTTCCACGGCAACCGGAAGCGTCAGGAAGAAACATATAATTTATTATTATGATACCTTTTACCCTAGGCTTATTCTACAGAGATGATAATATTCTGATCCGAGTAATGTCGTTGTCACTTAAAGTAATTATGCTTTGCCTTATTATAATATCAAATGATAAAAATGAAAAAAAACAGCAGTGGGCTGACAACCACTGGAAGAGGAATGAATTACAAATAGCCATTGGAAGAGGAATGAATTACAAATAACCACTGGAAGAGGAATGAATTATAAATAGCCATTGGAAGAGGAATGAATTATAAATAGCCATTGGAAGAGGAATCAATTATAAATAGCCATTGGAAGAGGAATGAATTACAAATAGCCATTGGAAGAGGAATCAATTATAAATAGCCATTGAAAGAGGAATCAATTATAAATAGCCATTGGAAGAGGAATCAATTATGAACTATTAAAAAAAGAAAGGCCTAACAGAAAGGAAACGGAACAGAGAAGGCTTCGGGTCGCCCACCATTTGAAATCATCAAAGAAGAGACGTAGAAAGAAACAACTAGGAAACAACGTTGAATATTTCCATCAACATAGCAAGCCTCATAATAACAGTAAATAATCATATAGCAAGCCTCATGATAACAGCAAATAATCAACATAGCAAGCCCCATAATAACAGTAAATAATCAACATAGCAAGCCCCATAATAACAGTAAATAATCAACATAGCAAGCCCCATAATAACAGTAAATCAACATCAAGCCTCATAATAACAGCAAGCCCTCATAATAACAGTAAATATTCAACATAGCAAGCCTCATAATAACAGTAAATAATCAACACAAATAACAGTAAATAATCAACATAGCAAGCCTCATAATAACAGTAAATAATCAACATAGCAAGCCTCATAATAACAGTAAATAATCAACATAGCAAGCCCCATAATATTATTAACATGGTTATTTTAAAAAAGATAAGAAAAACCCCGAAATAGAACTATTCATACGAGTGATCGAGAGAGAAAACGGAGAGAGAAGGGAGAGAGAGGGGGGGGTAGAAATAAAAGGAAATAAAAAGGAGCTATAAATAAAACGAGAGATGAGAGAACAAGGCAGATAAAGAAACGGAGATAGGAGGATGAACATGAGAAGAAGAGAGAGAGAGAAAGAGAGAGAGATAGAGATAGATAGATAGATAGATAGAGAGAGAGAGAGAGAGAGAGAGAGAGAGAGAGAGAGAGAGAGAGAGAGAGAGAGAGAGAGAGAGAGAGAGAGAGAGAGAGAGAGAGAGAGAGATAGATAGATATAGATAGATAGATATATATATATATATATATATAGAGAGAGAGAGAGAGAGAGAGAGAGAGAGAGAGAGAGAGAGAGAGAGAGAGAGAGAGAGAGAGAGAGAGAGAGAGAGAGAGAGAGAGAGAGAGAGAGAGAGAGAGAGAGAGAGAGAGAGAGAGAGAGCAGACAGACAGACAGAAAGAGAAACAGACAGACAGACAGACAGACAGAGACAGAAACAGAGAAACAGAAAGACAGACAGAGACAGACACATAGACAGAGACATAAACAGAGTCAGGCAGACAGACAGACATACAGAGACATACACACACCGACAAACAGAAAGACAAACTGTCATACAGACAGAGATAGAGAAACAGAAAGACAGACAAACAGAGACAGACAAACAGACAGATTGACAGACAGACAGAGAAACAAACAAAAAACAGACAGACAAAAACAGACAGACAAATCCGATTTTAATAAGCAGTGGTCATATATCTAATAGGAATGCGAGAGAACAGCACCATGATGGTTAGGTGATACGTGGCGTTGGCAAGGAAACGGTAACGTAACCAGTAGCCTTATCGTATTGGAAATGGTAGTGGTGTTGGTGTATAGACAGGTCTAACGTAACCAGTAGCCTTATCGTATTGGAAATGGTAGTGGTGTTGGTGTATAGACAGGTCTAACGTAACCAGTAGCCTTATCGTATTGGAAATGTAACCAGTAGGCTTATCGTATTGGAAATGTGGTGTTGGTGTATAGACAGATCTAACGTAACCAGTAGGCTTTATCGTATTGGAAATGGTAGTGGTGTTGGTGTATAGACAGGTCTAACGTAACCAGTAGGCTTATCGAATTGGAAATGGTAGTGGTGTTGGTGTATAGACAGATGTAACGTAACCAGTAGGCTTATCGTATTGGAAATGGTAGTGGTGTTGGTGTATAGACAGGTCTAACGTAACCAGTAGGCTTATCGTATTGGAAATGGTAGTGGTGTTGGTGTATAGACAGGTCTAACGTAACCAGTAGGCTTATCGTATTGGAAATGGTAGTGGTGTTGGTGTATAGACAGGTCTAACGTAACGTAACAGATGTAACATAACCAGTGGCTTATCGTAATGGTAGTGGTGTTGGTGTATAGACAGTAGCCTTATCGAATTGGAAATGGTAGTGGTGTTGGTGTATAGACAGATGTAACATAACCAGTAGGCTTATCGTATTGGAAATGGTAGTGGTGTTGGTGTATAGACAGATGTAACGTAACCAGTAGGCTTATCGTATTGGAAATGGTAGTGGTGTTGGTGTATAGACAGACAGGTAGATCGACTCCAACCAGCGGGAGGGGTTGTGTGCAGATTACAGTACCCTGAGTACGTTACAGAATGCCTGCCTTGGCTGTTTACAGCCTCGGCTGTGGTCCAGGCAACAACAAACTTTAAAAAGCATTACAAAGATTATCTGAGATCACGTCCTTTAGTTATGAACGTAGTTGGAAACAGGTCAGATCAAATGAAATCAGATCAGATCAGATCAGATCAAATCAGATCAGGTCAAATTAAATCAAATCAAATCAAATCAAATCAGATCAAATGAGATCAAATCAGATCAGATCAAATGAGATCAAATCCAATCAAATCAGGTCAAATCAGATCAAATGAGATCAATTCAAATCAAATAATATCAAATCAAATCAAATCAAACCCTACGGCAAAACGATTATCGGAACCAATTAAATGTGGAATTGGTGTTGATTTGTGTGAGTGTGTGTGTGTGTGTAAAACCATGCCATAACAATATTGTAGTTGGGATGTAGTGTATAACGAAACATAATAATATCTAGTTTGATCTAGACTCTATAATAATATCTAGTTTGATATAGACTCTATAATAATATCTAGTTTGATCTAGACTCTTTAATCTAGTTTGATCTAGACTCTATTTATATAATCTAGTTTGATCTAGACTCTATAATCTAGTTTGATCTAGACTCTATAATCTAGTTTGATCTAGACTTTATAATCTAGTTTGATCTAGACTCTAGTAATCTAGTTTGATCTAGACTCTATAATCTAGTTTGATCTAGATCTCTATAATCTAGTTTGATCTAGACTCTATAATCTAGTTTGATCTAGACTCTATAATCTAGTTTGATCTAAACTCTATAATCTAGTTTGATCTAGACTCGATTTATATAATCTAGTTTGATCTAGACTCTATTTATATAATCTAGTTTGATCAAGACTCTATAATCTAGTTTGATCTAGACTCTATTTATATAATCTAATCTAGACTCTTGATATAATCTAGTTTGATTTATATAATCTAGTTTGATCTAGACTCTATAAATCTAGTTTGATCTAGACTTTATAATCTAGTTTGATCTAGACTCTATAATCTAGTTTGATTTAGACTATTTATATAATCTAGTTTGATCTAGACTCTATAATCTAGTTTGATCTAGATTCTATTTATATAATCTAGTTTGATCTAGACTCTATAATCTAGTTTGATGTAGACTCTTATAATCTAGTTTGATGTAGACTCTATAATCTAGTTTGATGTAGACTCTATAATCTAGTTTGATCTAGACTCCATAATCTAGTTTAGACTCTATTATCTAGTTTGATCTAAACTCTATAAAATCTAGTTTGATCTAGACTTTTAATAATATCTAGTTTGATCTAGACTTTTCTAATAAATATCTAGTTTGATCTAGACTCTATAATCTAGTTTGATAAATACTCTATAATAATATCTAGTTTGCTCTAGACTATATAATCTAGTTTGATAAATACTCTATAATAATATTTAGTTTGATCTAGACTATATATTATAATAATATAGGAATTACATCATTGATAAATAATGTAGGTATGATATATATATAGAAATGATATCATTTAGAACTATAGCTACATCTTGGGAATGAAATCATTGAGAAATATCGCCGAGTTTTAAAATATATCATTGAGAATTATAGCCATATAATATGAATTATATCATTGAGAAATATAGCAAATATTATAGAGTGATATAGTTGACAAATGTAGGAATCGTATCACAAGGGGGAGGGGGTGGGAACCACAATATGAAAAGGTCACTAATTGATTGATTCATTGATTGATTGAATGAAATTCAATGTGGACATGGGTCGCACTAGTCCAAGGCAATGTTCCCTGTAAACTGGACGCGTGGGCGCGAACACATCAAGGAGGAAATGTGCCCACAGTTGAGAAATGTAAGCGTTCATGAATAGAAAAAGAACTGTTCTTGTCTTTCGCTTATTCTCATGCACACAGTGCATACAGTTGCATTTTTTTTTCCATCAAACTTTGCACAATACCAATAAAAAAAAAAAAATGTGATCACAAAGACTAGAAAAAATAATTAGAGGCTGATGGTAACTAGATCTAGTAATGTTGGTGGGGGGAGGGGGGACTGAGAAGTTTGGTGAAGAATACTTACGGTGTATTCATTACAGCGTTGCAGTCATCCGTGCCATTCAGGTTTAATGTTGACAACTGCTGGGCATTTCATGCTCGCAATGAATAATTATTCTCCAGAATTTATTATCCTACGAAGAAGCGCAGATGAGCACACTAGATCTAGAAGTTTGGTTTCTTTTCTTTGTCCTGTTTTATTTTTATATTTTTCATCGACAGCCAAAAGTGCTGGCATTCATTATTAGTATTCGCATCAAAATGAGAACAGAGAATTGGATGAACAGTGGTGTCCGGTAGACTTAAAATGGTCGAATGGAAAAAAAACATGTTTGGTAAGGCTAAGATCCCATCAGTGAATAATTCCACCTTGCAGCTCTCACGTTCTGTTTTCCTCTCGCTTCGCCTCGGTGGCTGTGGCGTGTGGAAAACCAAAACGAGACCCAAAGTTCAGTGCTTGGTTTAAATCTACGTGGAAGCAAGCTCTCAGTCTCATCATCCAGTCATCGCCATGATACATACACAAAGACTTTATAATAATAATATAAATGTATGGATCTAGGTACTACTTTATTGGTACGCTTTGAGTGCACAGTTCCAATCATTAGCCGCTGTACTATGCACCCACAGAAAGAATACCAAAAGTAGTGCCAAGTACGTGCCTACCTTCACTTTTCCTAGTTCGCCAAAAGTTTGGCAGGCAACTGGCAATGGCATACTCTCAGGCCCATGGTGCTTTCCAACTTGTATTAATGATAATTTGCCCCACAGCCTTCACCCAAGATTCCCCTCTCACCGGTTTCACCCACTCCCACCCTCCGTCCCTCCGCTTCCTTTTTTTTTATATCAACTTCGCCACGTCACCAAACTCCCACGTCCCGGTGACTTTCACGACTGCACCGCATGGAGCATGGCTGTTCGATCGCACCACGCGACGGCCTTGCTCCACACCGCCCCCCCCCCCACACACACACACACACACGTGCCCACACACGGCCAGTCGGAGAACCATTTTCATTCACTGCTTCATTTTCTGGGCCGTAGTAGTGTGACAGTTTATTTTTCCTCTGTTATTTCTTTTTCCTTAGTTCCAATTCTACGTTCCAATGTATGGGTTTTGATACCCGAGGTGATATTTCACTAGGTTGCCCTGTTCTGACAATTTCTGTATCCTTATGTGAAAGCTAGATTTCTTTGCTTTAGTGTCTCTTCCTTTTTGGTATTTTATCTTAGGTTTAAGCATGGTATTATTGATTTAGCTACTCACTATTTATTCATTCTGTTTACATGCCCAAATCATTTGAGTTGATTTCTTTTTTTTTCTATCTTAGTTTTAATGACATCTGGGTTGGTTTGATCCTTTACTGTTGTGTTTCTGATTTTGTCTCTTAGTTTTCCCTACTACTCTTCTTAGATATTTCGTTTCAGCTGCTTGTACTTTACTGTATTTTCTATTGTCTAAAGTATTGTTTAAGATGCCTCTGCAACTGAATTCATAAATCAAAGGCAGGCTCAGGAGTTACCCTGGCTAACTCCTATATTATCAACATCAAATTCTTCAGATTCAGGCGTGTTTCCAGCTACTCACTGCACATATTGGTTTATTGTAATAACTTTTAATGGCTTCAATTAAATTTTGCTTTACATTATATTCTTTTAAAGAATGTGATAGTTCATCCTTCCTCAAAGTGTCAAATGCCTTCTTTAAGTAAAAAAACAGAGATGGAAATCAAAATTTCTTTCAAGAATTGTTTCTATTATTTCCTATATATAAATATGTGGTCTTTTCACTTCTTCCTGATCAAAGCTGTTCTGATGTTCTTCAATCTGATCCAAATTCTTTTCCTCATTTTCATTTTTAGTCTACTGGCATACCTTTTAACTGGTACGCTTCGTGGTGATATCCCTCCATAGTTGACCTTTTCTTGTGTATTGGTACTATCCTTCCCTTTTTTGTCAATCGTCTGGCACCTGTTTTGACTGCCATGCTTGTTTGCATATTGCTTGTAGTAGTCCATCTGCCTCTCTCCATTGGTTCCTAATCATTTCTGGATAAACTTGATCTGTTCCTGGGGTCTTTGCTAGCTTAAATGTTCATTTAGCTGTTTGGATTTCTTCCATTGAGATATCTACATCTTCAGTTATCTCATCTCGATTGCTTCTTATTCTTACCAATCCCTATGTATTTCTTGTTTCTTGTGTTCTGGAGGAATTATGCCATTGCTGAATTACTTTCTCCATATTTCTATGACTTCGCTGTCTTTCTTCATTATTTCTCCTTTAGCGTTCTTGATTTATCTAAGTGGGCGTGTTTTAGTCTTTCTCATGCTTTTCATTGCTCCCCAGAACAGCTGTTGATTTCCCTGATAGCTTTCTTGATTTCCAAAGTCTTCCGATTGTTCCAGTTTTGCTTTCCTCACTTCCTGTTTGGCGATAGTTCTTTTTATTCACGTAATCTATATTATCCTCTGGTCTCTTTGTTTGCAAGTATCTCTTCCAATCATCCTTCTTTTCTTTGACCTTAGTCTTAACATTCTCATTCCACCATACTGGCCTCTTCCTATCTCCTTTGATTTGTTTCCTACCACAGACCTCGTCAGTACAACTGAGGGGTGTTTCCTTATATATTTGCCACTTTTCTTCTACTGTGCTATCAATCATTATCCGATCAAACTGCCTTTCACTGGCACGCTTTTGTTATCCTAGATGGGTGTATCTGTTTTACTTTTGGTTTATTTACTTCTATGTTGAATTTCGGTAATGACATAAGATAATATGAAAACCCCATAGGAACAAAGACGAAAAAATACAAGGAATAGACAGAAAACAATCCTGGCCTCCATGGGGATCGAACCTGCGACCTCTGCGTCGGCACCCATCGCCTCGCCACGAAAAGAAAGGGGCTACCAACCTAGCTAACTAAGCTCTCTGACTCTTTGTTTTTATCTATGTTGAGTTTAGGGGCTTTTATTTTCTACCCTTTTCTGTCAGTAATGTCATTTTTTGCAATTATTTGGTGAGGATCACTAACTATTTTATGTCGTTTGTTAACTCTTGTGTCCATTGTACAGTAAAAAAAATGATGTGGTATATGATTGACCTTTCGCTGCTGTCTCTATTTACTCTTGTATATTTATGGGTATCTTTATGTGGAAAAAATGTGTTGGTTTTGTCATGTTGCTCTTTAGACAAAAGTCTGATCAATCATTGTCCATTTGGGGAAACCGCTGGCTCTCCTCTTATTCCTATTAAGCCACCTGACGTTTGTATATTGTTTCCTACTACAGCGTTTAAATTTCCTAAAACTATTAGTTCCTTGGGTTTGAGATTATCTGCAGCTATTTGTTAACTGAGTTCAAAGATGTCTTTTTTCTTCTGTGTCTTCGTTTGGTCCATAAGCTATTACTATAATTTAATGTCTCTATCTTTTCATTGAATGCTTACTTTCGATAGCCGCGGGCTTACAAATTTCCAACTTTCTAATAGCTTTTCATGCCTCTTCTTTCAATTTCAATTTTCAATTTCAATTTCAATTTCAATCATCTTTATTGATCCTTTTAAAAAAAGGAAATTATACTTGTGTTATTACAATTTCCGTTTGAAAATAAAAGATTACATCAATGCATTCAAATTAAAAACAAATTATGCATTATGAGTCATACTCTTGCCTTAGTTCTATCCTTTACATTTACTCGTGAGAAAATTAAAGTATGATTTGGTCCTACATTTTCTATTCTTGTCTTTTTTCTTTGTTTCTGTGATTGCTAACCTATATATTTTGAACTATCTATTTTTTCAGCTAGTTCTAAATCTCTTCCATTTTTTGTCATAACATCGTTTGTTTCCGTGGTTATCTTCGAGAGTTGAGTCCAGGTATGTCCAGGTATGTCCAGGTATGTCACATTTGCTTCCCTGAATAGGGTTGGTTATGGGTAAGCAGATTTAGTCCACTGTAGCCTACATAGGTGGTAGGGCTTCCACCTCGAGGCCCCTTATCGGACATTGATCGTGATTTTCTGTCAGAGTTGAGTCCCTTAACCGTTAGTCAGTCAAGATCAGCCTGCAGATTCTTTAAGGGCCCTACACACCTTTACTTCAACCAAGTGGGGTCAAAATTTTGTCATACCCGTCACGCGAGACCGCCATGAGACAGTTTCCCATGTCATCCACACAACACGTGTTTATCCTCAAGATTTAGGCGCAGTGCTCTGATCTAGATAAGTGCAATGGTAATACTTTTGCCTACTAAAAAAAAAAAAATGAAATAAATTCGCTACACGGTTGTCACTAAATAAGCATAAAAAACGGGGATTGTAAGCGTAGACTTTGTTAATCTCGACATGCTCATTTCAAAAATCAAAATTTTATTTTTATATTTGACTGATATTATTTTAATTGTTGTAGGAGTCCGATGTTCACTTCCGGCCTCACGATACTTCAAAGCAAAAGCCGCCGCTCCCAATAGTGCCTCGGAGTCTGCTGCAGACAGGTCGACCCGTTGCCAGAAAATCAAACACGCTCATTTTTTTGGTTGGCCAGTTTGGTTGGCCCGTTTGGTTGGCACGTTTGGTTGGCCCGTTTGGTTGGATCGTTTGGTTGGATCGTTTGGTTGGATCGTTTGGTTGGATCGTTTGGTTGGCCCGTTTGGTTGGCCCGTTTGGTTGGATCGTTTGGTTGGATCGTTTGGTTGGATCGTTTGGTTGGATCGTTTGGTTGGCCCGTTTGGTTGGATCGTTTGGTTGGATCATTTGGTTGGATCGTTTGGTTGGCCCGTTTGGTTGGCACGTTTGGTTGGATCATTTGGTTGGCCCGTTTGGTTGGCCCGTTTGGTTGGTCCGTTTGGTTGGATCCGTTTGGTTGGATCATTTGGTTGGATCATTTGGTTGGATCGTTTTGGTTGGATCATTTGGTTGGATCATTTGGTTGGATCATTTGGTTGGATCATTTGGTTGGATCATTTGGTTGGGTTGGATCATTTGGTTGGCACGTTTGGTTGGATCATTTGGTTGGCCCGTTTGGTTGGCATGTTTGGTTGGCATGTTTGGTTGGATCATTTGGTTGGATCATTTGGTTGGATCGTTTGGTTGGATCATTTGGTTGGCCCGTTTGGTTGGCTTGTTTGGTTGGCCCGTTTGGTTGGATCATTTGGTTGGATCATTTGGTTGGATCGTTTGGTTGGATCATTTGGTTGGATCATTTGGTTGGAATATTTGGTTGGATGATTTGGTTGGATCATTTGGTTGGATCATTTGGTTGGATCATTTGGTTGGATCATTTGGTTGGCACGTTTGGTTGGATCATTTGGTTGGCCCGTTTGGTTGGCCCGTTTGGTTGGATCGTTTGGTTGGATCGCTTGGTTGGATCATTTGGTTGGATCGTTTGGTTGGATCGTTTGGTTGGATCATTTGGTTATATCATTTGGTTCGATCATTTGGTTGGATCATTTGGTTGGATCATTTGGTTGGCACGTTTGGTTGGCACGCTTGGTTGGATCGTTTGGTTGGATCATTTGATTGGATCGTTTGGTTGGATCATTTGGTTGGATCGTTTGGTTGGATCATTTGGTTGGCATCGCTTGGTTGGATCATTTGGTTGGATCGTTTGGTTGGATCGTTTGGTTGGATCATTTGGTTGGCCCGTTTTGGTTGGCACGTTTGGTTGGCCCGTTGGTTGGATCATTTGGTTGGATCGTTTGGTGGATCGTTTGGTTGGATCGTTTGGTTGGATCATTTGGTTGACCCGTTTGGTTGGCCCGTTTGGTTGGCACGTTTGGTTGGCCCGTTTGGTTGGATCACGTTTGGTTGGCCCGTTTGGTTGGATCATTTGGTTGGATCATTTGGTTGGCCCGTTTGGTTGACCCGTTTGGTTGGATCATTTGGTTGGATCGTTTTGGTTGGATCATTTGGTCGGCACGTTTGGTTGGATCATTTGTTGGATGGGTTGGATCATTTGGTTGGCCCGTTTGGTTGACCCGTTTGGTTGGATCATTTGGTTGGATCATTTGGTTGGATCATTTGGTTGACACGTTTGGTTGGATCATTTGGTTGGATCATTTGGTTGGATCATTTGGTTGGATCATTTGGTTGACCCGTTTGGTTGGATCATTTGGTTGGATCATTTGGTTGGATCATTTGGTTGACACGTTTGGTTGGCCCCCGTTTGGTTGGATCATTTGGTTGGATCATTTGGTTGGATCATTTGGTTGACATCGTTTGGTTGGATCATTTGGTTGGATCATTTGTTTGGTTTTGGCACGTTTGGTTGGCCCGTTTGGTTGGCCCGTTTGGTTGGCCGTTTGGTTGACGTTTGGTTGGTCCGTTTGGTTGGATCCGTTTGGTTGGATCATTTGGTTGGATCATTTGGTTGGATCGTTTGGTTGGATCATTTGGTTGGATCATTTGGTTTGATCATTTGGTTGGCCCGTTTGGTTGGCCCGTTTGGTTGGCCCGTTTGGTTGACACGTTTGGTTGGCATTTGGTTGGCCCGTTTGGTTGGTCCGTTTGGTTGACACGTTTGGTTGGATCATTTGGTTGGATCATTTGGTTGGATCGTTTGGTTGGATCGTTTGGTTGGATCATTTGGTTGGATCATTTGGTTGGATCATTTGGTTGGATCATTTGGTTGGATCATTTGGTTGGCACGTTTGGTTGGATCATTTGGTTGGCACGTTTGGTTGGTCCGTTTGGTTGGCACGTTTGGTTGGCATGTTTGGTTGGATCATTTGGTTGGCACGTTTGCTTGGATCATTTGGTTGGCATTTGGTTGGCACGTTTGGTTGGATCATTTGGTTGGCCCGTTTGGTTGGATCATTTGGTTGGCCCGTTTGGTTGGCACGTTTGGTTGGCACGTTTGGTTGGCATGTTTGGTTGGATCATTTGGTTGGCACGTTTGGTTGGATCATTTGGTTGGCCCGTTTGGTTGGCACGTTTGGTTGGATCATTTGGTTGGATCATTTGGTTGGCACGTTTGGTTGGATCATTTGGTTGGCACGTTTGGTTGGCACGTTTGGTTGACACGTTTGGTTGGCACGTTTGGTTGGCATTTGGTTGACACGTTTGGTTGGCACGTTTGGTTGGCACGTTTGGTTGACACGTTTGGTTGAACTCACGTTTGGTTGACACGTTTGGTTGGCACGTTTGGTTGGATCATTTGGTTGGCACGTTTGGTTGGATCATTTGGTTGGCCAACCTGGTTGGCACTGTTTGGTTAACATTTGGTTGGCATCATTTGGTTGGATCATTTGGTTGGCACGTTTGGTTGGATCATTTGGTTGGCACGTTTGGTTGACACGTTTGGTTGGATCATTTGGTTGGCATTTGGTTGGCACGTTTGGTTGGCACGTTTGGTTGGCACGTTTGGTTGGCATTTGACCTGAGCACGTTTGGTTGGCACGTTTGGTTGACACGTTTGGTTGACACGTTTGGTTGTTGACGTTTGGTTGGCACGTTTGGTTGGCACGTTTGGTTGGCACGTTTGGTTGACACGTTTGGTTGGATCATTTGGTTGGCACGTTTGGTTGGCACGTTTGGTTGACACGTTTGGTTGACACGTTTGGTTGGCACATTTGGTTGGCCCGTTTTGGTTGGATCGAAACGGGTTTCCATCCACACCTGGATTTCTGCCCGTCAGTTTTGAGGTTCCTTCCAAACTATCGGTTGACCCTTTAGCCTTTGGTCAGCCAAGACCAACCTGCAAGGCAGCATGATACTCATGGAGGGGGTGGCTGCATAATCCCCGTACAGGTGCCAGCACCCGCTTACTGCCCGGATAGTTTATACAAATATGCTTTAATTAAAAATAATGGGTTTTATGAAGGTAAGGATGGATTTCAGGTATAGGCTCATCGATTGTACATCGTTTATCCTCCAACAGTCCATTTTATTCAAAATCCTTCTCAACTCTCTTGGGAGCGTGTATTACAGCAGCCTTTTAAGCGCTTTGTACTCACATTCTGACAAAATCTTTTTCTACCCTAAAGCTGGGTACTCATTCACACCTGAGTCAAGTGAGGAAAGCAGAGTGAAGTACCTTTCGCTAAGCTAAAAACTAGAACTCTTCTTGTATAGGATTGTAAAGATGGATTTATAGTTCGTATCCTCGCACACGCACTGGCATTTATTCTCATGTATCCCCCAGTAAGCCATTTCATTCAAAGTCCCTATCAACTCCATTGGGAGCATACAGTACAACAGCATGTTAGGCACTTTGTACTAACACTCTGACAAGATCTTTCTCTACCTATAGCTTGGTACACATTTACACATGAGTAAAGTCAGTAAAATAGAGTGAAATACCTTTCCTAACAGTATATAGGAAATGTATTTATTATCCCAAAATTCAGGCACATTTACTTGGTGATACATCAAGTATCACCGCACATTAAGATACATTTATACAAATTCGAATGACAATAATTATATCAATATTCAAATGGAGGCCTAACAACTATAATAACGCAGTGTTATTGTATGGTGCTGGCATTGAAATATTGTTAGTTATCTTTACCTTGGTGGTGGCCGTTGGGTTCGGCGATGTCTATCAGTCCGGTTGAGCTTTCTGCAATAGCGTTTTTCTATATAAATGAGCTAGCAGTAAAAAAAGCAAGCACGAAGTACGTGCATGACTGGCAGGGCTATAAAAAGCATTTGTGTCACAATCAGCGCTATGCCGGTGTAACACCGGAAATTTAATCCACAACATAATTACTTCGGAATAGTATATCCGTACACGAATACAGCGTGCGCCATTTTCACTCCTGCAAGCAGCTACCCAAAAATCTACTCCCCTATTAACTAGTTCACGCGAAATTTGTTCATTGATGCAAACTTTATTCCGAGTACACTTGGTGTAGGAACGATTTTTTTTATCTCTTAGCAGGTTATGCCCCTTGTGTAATGGTGGGTTTATTGTCATGCATCATTGGTGCATTTGGTCTAAAACAATCATGTACCTTCTACCCTTAGCAGGTTATGCCCCTTGTGTTATGGTGGGTTTATTGTCATGCATCATTGGTGCATCTGGTCTAAAACAATCATGTACCTTCTACCCTTAGCAGGTTATGCCCCTTGTGTTATGGTTGTCATGGTTTATTGTCATTAGCATTATGCCCTTTGTGTTATTGGTTTATTGTCATCATCATTGGTGCATTTGGTCTAAAACAATCATGTACCTTCTACCCTTAGCAGGTTGTGCCCTTGTGTTATGATGGGTTTATTGTAATGCATCATTGGTGCATCTGGTCTAAAACAATCATGTTCTACCCTTTATTAGATGGTGGGTTTTATTGTCAATCATTTGCTTTGGTCCATGATGTTACACCCTTAAAGGTTATGCCCTTTGATACATCATTGGTGCATTTGGTCTAAAAATCATGTACCTTCTAACTAGTTTATTTATTGTGTTATGATGGGTTTATTGTACTGCATCATTGGTGCATCTGGTCTAAAACAATCATGTACAGAAAATTTTCTTCCATTTTCACTGAAAGATGCTTAAATTGTCACATACAGTTATGAACTTAGGTTGACATGCGATTGTAATTTTTTCTTTTATTTGACAAACCACGTGGGATCAAAGTGCTAGTATTTATTTATTGATGCATTTATTAACTAGTTTATTTATTTATTGATGCATTTATTAACTAGTTGATTTATTTATTGATGCATTTATTAACTAGTTTATTTATTTATTGATGCATTTATTAACTAGTTTATTTATTTATTGATGCATTTATTAACTAGTTTATTTATTTATTGATGCTTTATTAACTTTAGTTTATTTATTTATTATTGATGCATTTATTAACTAGTTTATTTATTTATTGATGCATTTATTAACTAGTTTATTTATTTATTGATGCATCTATTAACTAGTTTATTTATTTATTGATGCATTTATTAACTAGTTTATTTATTTATTGATGCATTTATTAACTAGTTTATTTATTTATTGATGCATTTATTAACTAGTTTATTTATTTATTGATGTATTTATTAACTAGTTTATTTATTTATTGATGTATTTATTAACTAGTTTATTTATTTATTGATGTATTTATTAACTAGTTTATTTATTTATTGATGCATTTATTAACTAGTTTATTTATTTATTGATGCATTTATTAACTAGTTTATTTATTTATTGATGCATTTATTAACTAGTTTATTTATTTATTGATGTATTTATTAACTAGTTTATTTATTTATTGATGCATTTATTAACTAGTTTATTTATTTATTGATGCATTTATTAACTAGTTTATTTATTTATTGATGCATTTATTAACTAGTTTATTTATTTATTGATGTATTTATTAACTAGTTTATTTATTTATTGATTTATTAACTAGTTTATTTATTAACTAGTTTATTTATTTATTGATGTATTTATTAACTAGTTTATTTATTTATTGATGTATTTATTAACTAGTTTATTTATTTATTGATGTATTTATTAACTAGTTTATTTATTTATTGATGTATTTATTAACTATTTATTGATTTATTTATTTATTGATGTATTTATTAACTAGTTTATTTATTTATTGATGTTATTTATTAACTTTACTAGTTTATTTATTTATTGATGTATTTATTAACTACTTTAAAGATGTTTATTAACTATTTATTTATTTATTGATGCATTTATTAACTAGTTTATTTATTTATTGATTTATTGATGCATTTATTAACTACTTTATTTATTTATTGATGTTTTATTAACTATTTATTTATTTATTGATGCATTTATTAACTAGTTTATTTATTTATTGATGTATTTATTAACTACTTTATTTATTTATTGATGCATTTATTAACTAGTTTATTTATTTATTGATGTATTTAGTTTATTTAACTATGCATTTATTTATTTATTGATGTATTTATTAACTAGTTTATTTATTGATGTATTTATTAACTAGTTTATTTATTTATTGATGCTTGATGTATTTATTAACTAGTTTATTTATTTATTGATGTATTTATTTAACTATGCTTTTATTTTATTTATTATTGATGCATTTATTAACTAGTTTATTTTATTAACTAGTTTATTTATTTATTGATGCATTTATTAACTATTAACTAGTTTATTTATTTATTGATGTATTTATTAACTATTAACTTTATTTATTTATTGATGCATTTATTAACTAGTTTATTTATTTATTGATTTATTTATTGATGCATTTATTAACTATTTATTAACTTTATTTATTTATTGATGCATTTATTAACTAGATGCATTTATTTATTTATTGATGCATTTATTAACTAGTTTATTTATTTATTGATGTATTTATTAACTAGTTTATTTATTTATTGATGCATTTATTAACTACTTTATTTATTTATTGATGCATTTATTAACTAGTTTATTTATTTATTTATTGATGCATTTATTAACTAGTTTATTTATTTATTTATTTATTGATGCATTTATTAACTAGTTTATTTATTTATTGATGCATTTATTAACTAGTTTATTTATTTATTGATGATACATCTATTTATTTATTTATTGATGTATTTATTAACTAGTTTATTTATTTATTGATGCATTTATTAACTAGATTTTATTTATTTATTTATTGATGCATTTATTAACTAGTTTATTTATTTATTGATGCATTAACTTTTATTAATTGATGTATTTATTAACTACTTTATTTATTTATTGATGCATTTATTAACTGTTTTTATTTATTTATTTATTGATGTATTTATTAACTAGTTTATTTATTTATTGATGCATTTATTAACTAGTTTATTTATTTATTGATGCATTTATTAACTAGTTTATTTATTTATTGATGCATTTATTAACTAGTTTATTTATTTATTGATGCATTTATTAACTAGTTTATTTATTTATTGATGCATTTATTAACTAGTTTATTTATTTATTGATGCATTTATTAACTAGTTTATTTATTTATTGATGCATTTATTAACTAGTTTATTTATTTATTGATGCATTATTAACTAGTTTTAACTTTATTTATTGATTTATTAACTAGTTTATTTATTTATGATGCATTTATTAACTAGTTTATTTATTTATTGATGCATCTATTAACTAGTTTATTTATTTATTTATTAACTAGTTTTATTTATTTATTGATGCATTTATTAACTAGTTTATTTATTTATTGATGCATTTATTAACTAGTTTATTTATTTATTGATGCATTTATTAACTTTATTTATTTATTAATGATGATGCATCTATTAACTAGTTTATTTATTTATTTATTTATTAACTAGTTTATGATGCATTTATTAACTATTTATTTATTTATTGATGCCTTATTAACTAGTTTATTTATTTATTGATGCATCTATTAACTAGTTTATTTATTTATTGATGCATCTATTTATTAACTACTTTATTTATTTATTGATGCATCTATTAACTAGTTTATTTATTTATTGATGCATCTATTAACTAGTTTATTTATTTATTGATGCATTTATTAACTAGTTTATTTATTTATTGATGATGCATTTATTAACTAGTTTATTTATTTATTGATGCATCTTAACTAGTTTATTTATTTATTGATGCATCTATTAACTAGCTTATTTATTTATTTATTTATTAACATCATTTCTTTATTTATTTATTTAACTTTTATTTATTTTTTATTAACTAGTTTATTTATTTTTGATTCATTTATTTTTTTATTTATTTATTGTATCATGTTTTTTAGAATAAATAATTTATTAACAAAACCTAGTTTTTTATTTATTGATGAAATTTAGGCGAACGCTATTTCTTCTGGTTGAATATCTACAATAATGCCAATTACTCTACACCCCAGATTTTGTACTATCAATAGCACTATTGCTATTTTCGTTATCATCCTACTCTTCCTCCTCCTTCTCCTCCTCCTTCTCTTTCTGCTCCTCCTCGTCCTCCTCCTCCTCATAATTATCACCATCAATCAACATCCTCATCACCGTCGTCATTATTGGTTATTGTTATTATTATCATCGTTATAAACAGTTTGTGTGGTAGCGTATCGTTATAAACAGTTTGAGTGGTAGCGTAGCGTTATAAACATTTGTGTGGTAGCGTTATAAAACAGTTTGTGTGGTAGCTCATCGTTATAAACAGTTTGTTTAGTTCATCGTTATAAACATTTGTGTAGCTCATCGTTATAAACAGTTTGTGTTTGGTATTTAGCTCATCTTATAACAGTTTGTTTATTTATTATCGTTATAACAGTTTATTTTGCTCATCGTTATAACAGTTTGTATGGTAGCTTATCGTTATAAACGTTTGTGTTAATCGTTTGGTAGCTCATCGTTATAAACAGTTTGTGTGGTAGCTCATCGTTATAAATCGTTATAAACAGTTTGTGTGGTAGCTCATCGTTATAAACAGTTTGTGATGTAGCTCATCGTTATAAACAGTTTCATCGTTACTAACAGTGTGGTAGCTCATGGTTATAAACAGTTTGTGTGGTAGCTCATCGTTATAAACAGTTTGTGTGGTAGCTCATCGTTATAAACAGTTTGTGTGGTAGTTATAAACAGTTTGTGTGGTATCGTTATAAACAGTTTGTGTGGTAGCTCATTATTGGTAGCTCATCGTTATAAACAGTTTGTGTGGTAGCTCATCGTTATAAACAGTTTGTGTGGTAGCTCATCGTTATAAACAGTTTGTGTGGTAGCTCATCGTTATAAACAGTTTGTGTGGTAGCTCATCGTTATAAACAGTTTGTGTGGTAGCTCATGGTTATAAACAGTTTGTGTGGTAGCTCATTGTTATAAACAGTTTGTGTGGTAGCTCATCGTTATAACTTTGTGATGTAGCTCATCGTTATAAACAGTTTGTGTGGTAGCTCATGGTTATAAGCTCATGGTTATAAACAGTTTGTATGGTAGCTCATCGTTATAAACAGTCTGTGTGGTAGCTCATCGTTATAAACAGTTTGTGTGGTAGCTCATCGTTATAAACAGTTTGTGTGGTAGCTCATCGTTATAAACAGTTTGTGTGGTAGCTCATCGTTATAAACAGTTTGTGTGGTAGCTCATCGTTATAAACAGTTTGTGTGGTAGCTCATCGTTATAAACAGTTTGTGTGGTAGCTCATCGTTATAAACAGTTTGTGTGGTAGCTCATCGTTATAAACAGTTTGTGTGGTAGCTCATCGTTATAAACAGTTTGTGTGGTAGCTCATCGTTATAAACAGTTTGTGTGGTAGCTCATCGTTATAAACAGTTTGTGTGGTAGCTCATCGTTATAAACAGTTTGTGTGGTAGCTCATCGTTATAAACAGTTTGTGTGGTAGCTCATCGTTATAAACAGTTTGTGTGGTAGCTCATCGTTATAAACAGTTTGTGTGGTAGCTCATCGTTATAACAGTTTGTGTGTAGCTCATCGTTATAAACAGTTTGTGTGGTAGCTCATCGTTATAAACAGTTTGTGTGGTAGCTCATCGTTATAAACAGTTTGTGTGGTTGTGTGGTAGCTCATCGTTATAAACAGTTTGTGTGGTAGCTCATCGTTATAAACAGTTTGTGTGGTAGCTCATCGTTATAAACAGTTTGTGTGGTAGCTCATCGTTATAAACAGTTTGAGTGTTCATCGTTATAAACAGTTTGTGTGGTAGCTCATCGTTATAAACAGTTTGTGTGGTAGCGTATCGTTATAAACAGTTTTGTGGTAGCTCATCGTTATAAACAGTTTGTGTGGTAGCTCATCGTTATAAACAGTTTGTGATGTGGCTTATTGTTATAATATACAGTTTGTGTAGTAGCTCAGATTTGATTGCGTGAGTTCTAGTTTGTGATTGCTCATCGTTAAGGCCAAAAAAATAATAATAGAATTGTCAAAGCATATTGATCAGATTATTGAAGTATTGTGTTGTAAAAATAAACTATGAGACTGAAGATGCAGTTCTAGTTGTATATTGGAAGTATGTGATGCTGTGCCATGGTTATAAACTTTGAATGAGGGCAAAGTAAACATTTGTGTGGTAGAATATTCATCAAAGGGCTAACGTAAATTTGCAAGCATAAAATTGTATCACCCCTTGTTAACTGATGAATTATTAGTTCTAGATCTGCTTTACTTATGAGTCAAAAAGAAGAGTTCTGTGACACTCTATTGCATGTATTGTGAATAACGAAGCTTTGACTTCTGGAACATGGTATAAACGAGTACAGTGTTCATAATCGAGATGTTTGATATGTACATGGATACACATTATGTATCTGTATGTCATAGCTGGCCAAGAAGAATGTTTGATATGTACATGGATACACATTATGTATCTGTATGTCATAGCTGGCCAAGAAGAATGTTTGATATGGTACATAAACAGTTTGTATCTCATCGTATATAGCACATTATTATGTATCTGCATGTCATAGCTGGAATCGTTACACATTATGTATAAATGCCTCCATCGTTATAAACAGTTTGTGTGGTAGCTTATCGTTATAAACAGTTTGAAGAAAATAGTTTGTGATGTTTGATATGTACATGGATACACATTATGTATCTGCATGTCATAGTGCCCAATTGAAGAATGTTTGATGTGTACATGGAAACACAGTTATGTATCTGCATGTCATAGCTGCCCAAGAAGAATGTTTGATATGTACATGGATACACATTATGTATCTGCATGTCATAAACAGTTTGTGTCTGTAGCTCATGAAGAGTCTGTGTTGATATGTTTGATGGATACACATTATGTATCTGCATAAACAGTTCATGTGAATGTTTGATATGTACATGGATACACATTATGTATCTGTATGTCATAGCTGGCCAAGAAGAATGTTTGATATGTACATGGATACACATTATGTATCTGCATGTCATAGCTGGCCAAGAAGAATGGTTGATATGTACATGGATACACATTATGTATCTGTATGCTGAAGAAGAATGTTTGATGTGTACATGGATACACATTATGTATCTGCATGTCATAGCTGCCCAAGAAGAATGTTTGATATGTACATGGATACACATTATGTATCTGTACATGTCATAGCTAGCCAATAAGTATGTTTGATTGGCTTTGCACTAAGAGTAGTAATCAGTAATTGATGAAGTAAAGATCATAAACAGACACTGGTAAAGGAAGAGCAAAAAATATAACGACCTTAAAGTGCAAATCATTATTGTAGTACTGCTCTGCTTTCATGATTAATGATTGCAATGTTCAATTTAATTGTTTATTGTTTAATCAGAAGGCTCCTATTAGGTAAGGGGTGGGAGGGGGGGGCAGGTTCTGTGAATACCATTTTTGCTTAAAATGAGACAATTCCTAGTCTATCATACTAGTGGATAGAGCAGTTCATTCCTGTCATAATGATATCAATAAATTAAAAAAAGTTCAGTATGGCTTCGTAGAATTTATACATTTTTTTAAAAACGATATATGCCTATCTTTCAATACAGCTATTATACGATAAAAGTCAGAAATTTTATCTGAAGTTTGGAAGGTTGGTAGCTCATTGTCATCATCACAATAAACGCTGTCAAAAAAAAGTATTATTGGTAGATCTATTGGGAATATTGCATTAGATCGTCCGGAAAATACGGAACAAATTCCACACACTTATTATCAAAAAGCAGCATCTCAAAATGAGTGAAAAAGGTACTGGTGCACTTGAAGCAGTGTCAATAAGAAGAAAATAAGAGAAAAATACGATTTTCTCACAATGTCCTGTTTGTTCATTGTTTCCTATGTACTTTTTTAAAATTTCTCAACGTATCTTCATGAAATTTGGTATGAATGATGAGTGGGGGAAAACAAAGAAATGATCAGATGCTTTTTGTTTTATAGGTTTGGAAAAATTGAATTTTGTTGTACAATATTTTTGTACATATTTGGTTGTTCTCATATGTATTTTCAAACATTCATAAAAACAAAACTTAGAAATGAAACAAAATCTAATCTGATCAAATATAAATATTGTATCAAATATAGATATTGTATCAAATATAGATATTGTATCAAATATAGATATTGTATCAAATATAGATATTGTATCAAATATAGATATTTGTATCAAATATAGATATTGTATCAAATATAGATATTGTATCAAATATAGATATTGTATCAAATAAGACGTGTACCAAATTCGCAAGAAATTTGTTGAAAATTGAAAAGGTCTATCGATATTGAACTTGGTCAAAATTGGGGGCCAAACCAAAGATGGCCGTCGTTTCCATGACAACCGGAAGCGTCACAGAAAAAAACCCTGACGTATTTCAACTCAGTACATCATGCCCATTACACCTATACATAATTCAAATTGATAGAAAGAAACGGGAAAAATTTTCAGTCAAGGACCCCTCCTCCCCCTTAACAATCAAATTATTATATTGTAATAATCCTATGTAATAATAAACACCAGGAACAGTCTTCAACTAGAGCAGTTAGATAAGTGTCTTATGATAGAATAAATTTCAAAAAATTCATCTAATTGGTTTGTTTATTTACTTTATATAAAGACATAATGAAATTTTAAAGTATCGAAAAGTTGAACATGACATTGCATGTCAGTGACAAAAAAAATTGTCTTGGGACAATTAGATGTGTAGAACAAATTCCACAAAGGCAGCATTTCAAAATTTGTACCTGATTGTCTAAATAAGATGAAAATAAAGAGAAAAATACATTTTCTCACAATGTCCTGTTTTGTTTTGTACCTGATTGTCTCCAACAGATGTGTAAACATAAAGGGTTTTTGTTTGTTTGGAAAAATGATTGTCTCCAATAGGTGTCATAAATTCATTTTGTATCTGATTGTCTCCAACAGGTGTGATATTGACATAAAGGGTTTGTTTGTATCTGATTGTCTCCAACAGATGTGTAGACATAAAGGGTCGTTTGTATCTGATTGTCTCCAACCAAGATGTGTAGACATAAAAGGGTCGTTTGTATCTGATTGTCTCAACAGATGTGTAGACATAAAGGGTTTGTTTGTATCTGATTAACTCAACATGTGTAGACATAATTATGTAATGGTAAACACCTGGATTGTCTTCAACTAAAGTTAGATATGTAGACATAAAGTGTCGTTTTTATCTGATTGTCTCCAACAGAATGTTTTAAACATAAAAGCTGTCGTTTGTATGACAAATTGTCTCCAATAGATGTGTAGACATAAAGGGTCGTTTGTATCTGATTGTCTCCAACAGATGTGTGGACATAAAGGGTCGTTTGTATCTGATTGTCTCCAACAGGTGTGTAGACATAAAGGTTTGTTTGTATCTGATTGTGTCCAACAGATGTGTAGACATAAAGGTCGTTTGTATCTGATTGTCTCCAACAGATTAGTAGACATAAAAGGGTCGTTTGTATCTGATTGTCTCCAACAGGTGTGTAGACATAAAGGGTCGTTTGTATCTGATTGTCTCCAACAGATATGTAGACATAAAGGGTCGTTTGTATCTGATTGTCTCCAACAGATGTGTAGACATAAAAAGGGTCGTTTGTATCTGATTGTCTCCAACAGGTGTGTAGACATAAAGGGTCGTTTTGTATCTGATTGTCTCCAACAGATATGTAGACATAAAGGGTCGTTTGTATCTGATTGTCTCCAACAGATGTGTAGACATAAAGGGTCGTTTGTATCTGATTGTCTCCAACAGGTGTGTAGACATAAAAGGTCGTTTGTATCTGATTGTCTCCAACAGATATGTAGACATAAAGGGTCGTTTGTATCTGATTGTCTCCAACAGATATGTAGACATAAAGGGTCGTTTGTATCTGATTGTGTCCAACAGATGTGACATAGACATAAGATATGTAGACATAAAGGGTCGTTTGTATCTGATTGTCTCCAACAGATGTGTAGACATAAAGGGTCGTTTGTATCTGATTGTCTCCAACAGATGTGTAGACATAAAGGGTCGTTTGTATCTGATTGTCTCCAACAGGTGTGTAGACATAAAGGGTCGTTTGTATCTGATTGTCTCCAACAGGTGTGTAGACATAAAGGGTCGTTTGATCTGATTGTCTCCAACAGATGTGTAGACATAAAGGGTCGTTTGTATCTGATTGTCTCCAACAGATATGTAGACATAAAGGGTTTGTTTGTATCTGATTGTCTCCAACAGATATGTAGACATAAAGGGTCGTTTGTATCTGATTGTCTGATATGTAGACATAAAGGGTCATCTGATTGTCAACATATGTAGACATAAAGGGTTTTGTATCTGATTGTCTCCAACAGATATGTGAGACATAAAGGTCGTGTATCTGATTGTCTCCAACAGATATGTAGACATAAAGGGTTTTTTGTATCTGATTGTCTCCAACAGATAAAGTTTTATCTGATTGTCTCCATAAAAAGGGTCGTTTGTATCTGATTGTCTCCAACAGATGTAGACATAAAAGGTTTTTGTATCTGATTGTCTCCAACAGATATGTAGACATAAAGGGTCGTTTGTATCTGATTGTCTCCAACAGATGTGTAGATCTGATTGTCTCCAACAGATGTGGTCGTTTATACCTGATTGTCTCCAATAGATGTGTAGACATAATTGGTTGGTTGTACCTGATTGTGATCAACAAATATGTAGACATAAATGGGGTTTTTGTATCTGATTGTGTTCAACAAATATGTAGACATAAAGGGTTGTTTGTATCTGATTGTGTTCAACAAATATGTAGACATAAATGGGTTTTTGTATCTGATTGTCTCCAACAGGTTTTTGTATCTGATTGTCTCCAACAGATGTGTAGACATAATTGGTTGGTTGTAGCAGAGTTGTTGTTGCTACGATGTCAATATAATGTGGCCCAGTTTCCCAGTTGGTTCATTTAACTCTGCTCTAAATGTGCATTGATGCTTACAAAGCCACCTAATTTGAAAACGGATGGCTATGTATGGTGTCAACGTATCTTTCTCTCATGTCCACATGCAAAGATTCCTGCGCTGTTATTTCTAAACTTATAGCTCGAAAGAAGCAGTTAATATCTCCGACAATGCTGTTTGTCATTTGTGGCGCTACAAGAGCATCTTTGCGAATTCTTCGCTTCATGCTGCATGCCCTGGGAAGACCAAGTTTATCTGATTGCCAATTCTCCACTTATCATTCGTAGGCAAACAAATTCCTTCCCTGGGACGTTCTGTGCACATGTGAATAACATAAAGATTTAAAGATTTCTGTCCTTCCAAATTCGTATAACTCTTCTTTTTTATTCTTAAAATCTCGTTTTTGTTTTTCTTGAGCAATGTTGATATTACTTACTCCATATGTGTTACTCTTTCATACATTTCGGAGATGAAAACACAGTTTTGAGAAAATCACGATTTAGTTTTAAGACGAATTGATCTAAAACCACATTCATTTCTTTTTCTTTCTTTGTGTGTGTGTGTGTGTGTGTGTGTGTGTGTGTGTGTGTGTGTGTGTCATTAAATGCAGTTATGTATTATGTTTGTGTTTTTGCTTTGTTTTGTTATTGTTTTGTTTGTTTGTTTTTTGAATTTGTTCTTGTTTTTGTTAATGTCGTAGAAGACGTCATTCATATTTTTGTGTTGATGATAAGATTATATCCAGTTGTGTGTTTTATTAGCGAATTTGATTAAAGTTTTAGGCCAAAGTTCTTTCAAGGCTATCGTTGTTAATGACAATAATAGACTTGATCATGTCATATTATGGCGTTTGCTATCATGTCATATTATGACGTTTTATCATGTCATATTATGGCGTTTTCTATCATGTCATATTATGACGTTTTCTATCATGTCATATTATGACGTTTGCTATCATGTCATATTATGATGTTTTCTATCATGTCATATTATGACTTTTTCTATCATGTCATATTATGGCGTTTTCTATCATGTCATATTATGATGTTTTCTATCATGTCATGTTATGGCGTTTCCTATCATGTCATGTTATGGTGTTTCTCATGTCATGTTATGGTGTTTTCTATCATGTCATTTTATGGCGGTTTCTACCTGAAAGCATAGCCCTGCAACGTGAAACAATGCACCTCTCTAATGCGTTTTGTCATTGCGCGGTCAAGCGACACGAACAAATACAATGCGTTTTGTCATAGCGCGGTCAAGCGACACGAACAAATACAATGCGTTTTGTCATAAGCGCGGTCAAAGCGACACGAAACAAATACAATGCGTTTTGTCATTGCGCATCAAGCGACACGAACAAATACAGTGTGTTTTGTCATAACTAAATAAAAGAGGAATGAGAGTAAATGCAAAGAAAACCAAAACAATGCTAGTAAGTAGGGAAGCTAAAAATACAACGTCTTCAATTGGGCAGGAGAATTTAGAACAAGTTCAAAGCTACAATCACCTAGGAGTATTGATTAACTCAGAGGGAAAACTAAGAGAAGAAATCAGTCAGAGAATCCAAAAGGCAAGTGCAATATATAACCATCCTATGAAAATCATTTATAGGTAAACAAGAATTGTCAACAAAAACCAAAATGGCAGTATACAACACAATTTATTATCTTCCTCTTCTCTATGGCAGCGAAACCTGGACCTTAGACAGTAGAGAATACAGTAGAGTACAGGCAGCTGAAATGAAATATCTAAGAAGAGTAGTAGGGAAAAGTAAAAGAGACAAAATCATAAAAAAAACAACAATAAGAGATCAAACCAAAGCATATGACATAAAAAACTAAGATAGAAAACAAATCAATTGAGATGGTTTGGGCATGTAAACAAAATGAGTGACAATAGAATAGCTAAATCAGTATACAGTGCTAAAACTCAAGGTAAAAGACCAAAAAAGGCAGACCTCTGAGAAAGTGAGAAGAAGATATAAAAAAGACATTGATGAATAAAAATTAACGTTTTTGCAAGGAAACAGAAAATGCTAGTACAGTGCATCCTGGAAAAGATCATCTCGGGCATTTAAAACCTATACACCGAAAGGTAGAATGGGAACTGATAAAGAAAAAAAGAAAGAAAGAAAAGAACCTCATAGACCAAATGTTGAGAACGATGTGTGAATGTCAATCAATGTGTAATAGAAGGACAGAGTAGGTTTATAAATAACTTAACATTGACGAGCGCAAACACTATGATGACCGTATGACCAGTATTACTGAACGTCCGGCTAAATGACCAATTGACCAATTGAACAAATAAGCAAAACTTAAACAGAAAATTGAAATATAAGTAGTGTGATTTGATTATACTTCACAATCAAGACGACAAAAGGATAGTAAGAAGTCCTGAACTGACCATTAGACTGAGCAATACAGAAAAGAAAATCCCATTGTTTGCTGGTTGGTGTTACAATTTGTTAGATTTATTCTTATTTCACATTTTAACTAACACTGAAATTGTGAAGAGAAAACATATGTAAGAGAAAATATCGTGTATCGTATTCGTGGTCACATAATATTGACCATAATGACCACTAGAAAAAATGCTTTTGTCTTCTTGTCAAGGTAAGTGGTTGTTATTTGTTTAACATCATATTCTTATTTACAAAGAAAGTCATCTAATTGCATAAGAACGCAAAATATCTTATTCAGCACCAGAATCTACAAATATAATGATACATCAACTTTAAGAGCACTACTTTGTACCTCAATAAACACACACACACACACATACACACACACACACACACACAAGCGCGCATAAACAAACACACATAAAAATGTACACTTTGTTCATCACGATACACAAATGTTATTTTTTTCCTAGTTCCATGACAAAGGCACATTTCTGTACAAAGTAACGCAGCCTTCCTGCAGCCACAGGTTGTTCTACCAGTTTACGGCAGCCGCACTTGATCAGTTCCTGGCAGGATTTGGATGTTTCAGGCATAGGTGTCCAAAAGTCCAGAATGGAACAAGGCAATTGTCATTGAGAATCAAGCCCCATTCAGTGGGGATTTCTTTTGAGTTAATAGCTGACGGAAAATTTCAGCCATCATGTATAATTTGTGTGGTCCATGGCAAACATCACCTTCTCTTTCTGATCTGATGAATTTTAAGATCGTGAGCTTCAGTTTCAAGGATCAATGACTAGTAGAAAAATGTTCCACAACATTTCTTTGATTCACTGCACCATATTCGAAGCCTTTGTCGTTTATAATTGTTTCATCGTCAATTGCCTGAAGGTATGCGTCTTGTTGGAGACAATAACGAGCTGAGGCGGTAATTGCATGTGTATATCAATATTGTCCACAGCAGTTTTAAAAACTTGTTTTACGCAATGATGATGGACAAACAACACCATCGGATTCATACTTAGAGGATACCTAATTGGCAGTGTCCGTTAAAAGTCATAACTCATGTATATGAGATACAGATACCTAAGTGAAAAAGTGTAGGCTATCAACTAAACCTTTCGATCGTGTTTGGTTGTGGATTTTTAGTCCAACGTATAGAGGGGTTGATGTATCTTTAGTACTTGCTATAGAGTTTCTGTTTCTCTGCGCTGTCAGTTTCTGCTCTTGCTCTCTGTACAGAGTTAAAAACAATAAGTTGACTGAGCATCATTGCCTCTTTCTGGCTAATGCTTAGATCATCTTCTATACTACTTCCAATCAATATCATTTTCATCAACACCAGCAGAGAATGGGGGTCACTACTGTCAATGGGATTTGAAAATGTTCCTTCAAAAGAGAATATTTGATGGTTGATGATATCTCTCCGGATTAGTTTTTGCTGTGTGCATAATTTTGACTGCATCACTATCAGACTTACCTTCTAAAGTTGTCTTCATCAAGCCTAACTGTCAAATGGGTGGTATGTATTATCTCAGTCCCTTTTGATCCATATTCTTTTAAACGGTCATTGAACATTTTCCCAATGTCGCAAGTGTAAATTCTTGGCGCGTACCCCGAAGCGCCCTCCTCCAGAAACGAGACACGTTCTGTTAAGCTCCGTTTAGACAGAGCGCGAGCGCGGACGCGTCCAACGCGAACACAAACGCGAATGCGACTTTTGAGCAGTTTTGCCATTCAAATAGAGCACGAACCCAAACGCGACTTTTGAGCAGTTTTGCCATTCAAATAGAGCAGAATCTGAACACGAATCTTCAAATAGACACGAATCTGAACGCGACTTTTGAGCAGTTTTGCCATTCAAATAACCCAGCGCGAATCTGAACGCGACTTTTGAACTGTTCCTCTACAAATGACTAAAATAATCCAGGACGAAAAACCGTTTGAACCAAATGACTAAAATAGTCCAGGACGAAAAACCCAAACGCGACTTTTGGAGCAGTTTTGGACGAAAAACCGCGTTCGCACTCTATTTGAACTGTTCCTCTACAAATGACTAAAATAATCCAGGACGAAAAACCGTGTTTGCGTTCACATTCTATTTGAAACTGTTCCTCTACAAATGACTAAAATAGTCCAGGACGAAAAACCGTGTTTGCGTTCAAATTCCATATTTGAACTGTTCCTCTACAAATGACTAAAATAGTCCAGGACGAAAAACCGTGTTTGCGTTCGGTTCCTCTACAAATGACTAAAATATAAAAACCGTGAGCTTAAACGGAGCGCTTGTATAAACGGAGCTTAAACGGAGCTTAAACGGAGCTTTAGAACAGTATTTTCCACTTGGTGTATATCCGGTTCGATAGCGTGCCTTTCCCTTACTTTATGACACAAAGTTCGCAGGCATTTTCGATGATAATGAGCCTCTTGCGCAACTATATCGCCATCCCAGTAGCTTTGCGTCTTTTGTTTTCTCTGCAATCATTTTGCCTTGTCGCTTACCTCTAAAGTCATGGCAGAATGCAGTTCATTTCTACCATTTTCCTCCTTTTCACAGAAAAAAATCAATTTGCTCTGTTAGTTTCTATTGCCGAAAATCCAACGCTGGATGTAGAAGACACACGTCTACGTGTTTGTACTTCATGGCCAGTTTTGTCAGAATGGAGAAGTTAGCCAGAGGAGGAGCTTTCACTTTCAGATACCTTTTTCATCCCCGTTGAAGTTTGGTGTTGTTGAATCTTGCACCACATGATTTGTGCCACATGGCAGCATGCTCCCTTAGCGTTGTTGCAATATGATCTCCTTCATCCATTGATGAAATGGCTACGCCTAACTCATCTTCCGTCGTGTGGCAAAGACATTCGTGTATGAACATTTCGAATGTTGTGTGCCCTTGAACTTTGAAGCGTTTTGTTTTGGCAGGTCATTCTAAGTTTTCATATGTATCGGTCTGGCATAATATAATACATTTAATACATTCAAGGGTTTCTTTAAAATTCTTTTTAGACGCTATCGGTGACATGTATGTAAAGATCAGTTCAAAGCCATCTTAAAATGAAATTCAGCATAAGAACACAGAAGGAATGCGTTCACTGAACGAGCAGCAGACAGAACCTATACAGCAACTGTTTGACTGTTGTCAATATTAACAAGGCACAACTTTTTGAACTCTGTCACACACGCAAAGGCGGCTGACGTTGAAGAAGACGCACAAATGTTTTGGGTTGCGTAATGCGGTAAGAAAGAAAAAAAATAAAATGTATGGCTTTGAGACTGAAACGAGTGACACTGGCACTGCACTTGCCTCTGCGCTTTCCTCTGCGCTTGCGGTTTGGGAGGGGGGGGGGAGGCAAGTGGATGTAAATCCAGATTTAGACGTTCAACGCACAGGAATACACATCCGATTAAATGACACATTCTAACAAACAATTTTTTTCTCAAACCTGATGCTTAATTTCTGTATTTCCACGCGATAACTAGATCTAGGATATTATATTTAAATCGCTGAATTCTAAAATGCAATCAGATTTCGCGGGTGACAAGTTCGTACAATTTTATATCTTCGGTCAAAAATTCTCTCAGAGACGGGGATGGGGGGGTGGGGGGAGGGTGGGGGGAGGGGTGAGAACGAATTTGGGCTACATCATCATTTCCGGTTTTCCACGATCTCGATACGGGCGTCTGTGTGTGTTTGTGTCTGTGTGTGTTTGTGTGTGTCTGTTCGTGTGTGTGTGTTTGTGTGTGTGCGTGTGTGAAGTGAATGTGTGTATACCGGTACTGTACGTTTGTGAGCATTGGTGACATGACAAAATAAATAGGGTTAAAATAGTTGTGGCGGAGGACCAATGCGGTGTTCTGTATTTTAATTATGCCATAAACATTTTATCGACATTTTCAGATGTCTCGAACTCATTAATATTCATTCGTCAGGGGGGAGGAGGGGGGGGGAAATACAAACAACATTGAAGAAAAATTTTCTATATCACATTTTGTTCGTCTTTCAAAACTCTTTCACCTGTGTAAGTTTCATGCTTGTACCACAATGTGCACAATTGGGATGTTTTTGTTTGGTTTTAACTGACTCCACTAATTATAGTGGTTGGCCATACGCGATCGCAGAGTTTCTACGGCCTTAGAAAATGCCATCTCACTGCACAGCGTTTTGTTATACATGTATAATATTTAAGTTTTGACCTAAATTAAGCTGATTGAATGTGTTTGCATATTATTACTATTATTATGATTATTATTTTTATTATTAATATTATTATTATTATTATTAGTAGTAGTAGTAGTAGTAGTAGTAGTAATAGTAGTAGTAGAAGTAGTAGTAGTAGTAGTAGTAGTAGTAGTAGTAGTAGTAGTAGTAGTAGTAGTAGTAGTAGTAGTAGTAGTAGTAGTAGTATTGTTGTTGTTGTTGTTGTTGTTAATTGTTATTATTATTATTATTATTATTATCTATTTTTATGAAATGTCTTGAGGAATTGTGTTAAAACAATTACAATTACAAATGGACCTACTCTCGACCTACACCAAGTTGCCTATAAATCTAAAACGGGTGTTGAAGATGCTATTCTATATTTTTACAAATAACGTGTACCATCATCTTGATACCCCAAGAAGCTATGTCAGAACTCTTTTCGTTGATTTTTTAAATGCTTTTAATATAATACAGCCACACATCCTGATTCCTAAATTGTTAAATGTGGTTTTGGGGAAAAGTGTAACTCTGGATCTTTGATTTTTGACCAATTTGTTAGATTAAAATCGGAGAATGGTATTTTTGACTGGTCAGTAATCGTAACAAACACTGGAGCACCCAGGGACTGTCCTTGCACCTATACTCTCTTCTATCTACACTAATGCTTGTAAAATATGCAGATGATACATCTAACCAAGCTCTCATCAGGTCAGAAGTAGATCTAATCAATTATGCTCAAGAAATCAAAAGGTTTGTAAAATGGTTTGATGACAATTATTTACAACTTAATGTTAACAAAACAAAAGAAATGATTTTTAGAAGACAAAATAACATCCATAATGATATTGTTATAAGAGATAAAACAGTTGGGAAAGTTAATCAATATAAATATCTTGGCATAATATTTGACGAGAAGCTAGAATTGCAAAAACAATCAAATAAAGTTTTAAAGAACGTGAACAAAAGAATGTATTTTATGAGGAAGCTTTATAAGTTTCAAATTGATAACACTCTAATAAGACTTTTCTATCAAGCTTGCATAAAGTATATTATTATTTTTAGTATAACTGCATGGGGAGGAAATACAAGAGATAGAGAAAAAGAAGAGATTTAATAGGACACTGAAACACATAGGGAACACCATAAATGATGTAGAGCCGGAGAACTTTGAAGACCTGTATGAGATTCAATGCAAGATCAAACTCAGGAGTATACTTAAAGACAACACCCACCATCTTTTCTCCATACCTAAAACAAGTAGTAGAAGCTGTCGACTTATACATTTAAAATCCCGCACTGAGAGATATTTTAGATCTTTTCTTCCAAGCACCATACGAAAGTTTGACCATACCTTACTTTGAAAGCACAATGGCGTTTTGCTCACAATGTTTAAGACATTTATTGATGGATGGTGAATGAATGTTTTATGATAAGTTAATGAATGTGTATGAAGCTAAACTGATTTGTCTTTTTTTTAAACTTTTTATGTATATTGTTTGACAACACTATTTATTTACCCACCTTTGAATTTGTGTATACTTCTCCTAAAATCTAAACATTTAATGATTAACTAAGTTAAATTTGTTTTTATTTTGAATGCATTGATGTATTCTTTTTTTAAACAGAAGTTGTGATAACACAAGTATAATGTCCTTTTTTAAAGGATCAATAAAGATGATAGAAATTGAAATTGAAATTGAATTGAAATTGAATTGAAATTGAATTATTATTATTATTATTATTATTATTATTATTATTATTATTATTATTATTATTATTATTATTATTATTATTACTATTATTATTATTATTATTATTATTATTATTATTATTATTATTATTATTATTATTATTGTTATTATTATTAATTATTATTATAATAATTATTATTATTATTAATATTAGCAGTAGTAGTAGCAGTAGTAGTAGAAGTAGTAGTAGTAGTAGTAGTAGTAGAAGTAGTAGTAGGAGTAGTAGTAGTAGTAGTAGTAGTAGTAGTAGTAGTAGTAGTAATAGTAGTAGTTGTAGTAGTAGTAGTAGTAGTAGTAGTAGTAGTAGTAGTAGTAGTAGTAGTAGTAGTAGTAGTAGTAGTAGTAGTAGTAATAGTAGTAGTATAGTAGTAGTAGTAGTAGTAGTAATAGTAGTAGTAGTAGTAGTAGTAGTAGTAGTAGTAGTAGTAGTAGTAGTAGTAGTAGTAGTAGTAGTAGTAGTAAATGCAAATATATTTCCTCCTCCGGTTTTTTGTTTTGGTTGCTTTTGTCAACGACTGGGAAACTCAAGTTTGAAAGACAATTGACTGCAATCGGTGAACTGCGCATTTTCCCGCCATCGGTGATTTAGCTAAGAATAGCTGTACGTATTCTTTCTGAGGTCATGGAACATGTCAATACGATGTTATCACAACATCACATATTTAGATAGAGTATCAAATCTTTCTTTGTTTGCCTGCTCATGATTACTTCTCCTATGCAATGAGATCAGGGGAGCTAGGTTAGAGCTGTGAGATTGTAGGGATACGTTTCATTAAGTGGGGTATAGGTATAGATCTAGATCTAGAAAAAACCCAAACTAAGTTAGATATTTAGATCAAGATATAGATTTAGCTCTAGATTAGATGTAGATTCTAGATTTAGATCTGGATCTAATTTAGATCTGATCTAGATCTAGAAGCTAGAAGCTAGCGTGTTTAATTTTATTAATTTTTAAAAATATATATTGTTTAAGTTTATTATCATTATGTTTAGATCTATATATCAGATTTGCTAGAACAATTAAAATATAAACGAAAAAAGAAAAAGGTCATGCACTTAGAGTTAAGTTGATGTGTGGGAGGATACTTGGATGTTGATCAATTGCATTTATAACACATACATGATTTTAATGACATTATACAAAAGTAAGAAGGCTATTCGACATAGACAAGTCATGGAATCCAGGAATTGACATATAAAAAGTGATAATATCTTGTCTCTTGTAAATCTGATTTTTCTGTTGTGTACGAACTTAGTTTAAGATCTTACTAGAGCTACCTTTCACTTATCTCATTCCGGCCCACATAGTCTCCTGTCTTGCTTTCGTGACGTTAAGAATTACTCCGCTTTGGGAACTCCTTTAATTAAGATAAACACAGCATTAATTCGCCTGTTCATTGATTAAATATTATTCTCCATAATTCAATTTAAAAATCATATCATCTTTGAAATTCATTACTTTTTTCTTTGAAAACACAATGAGATATGTTAGGTTGCGTACAGCACTTAATAATGAAGCTTGTACTATTGCACCTAAACCTTGATTATTACTTTTCGTTCAAGTGATGTAGGTCTAATCATGTAGATCTAGATCTAGTAACAATTTATTTAAAAAGATGGATATCAATAAAGCGAAACCTTTATCAAAAGTTTCGATTTGTGCTCAAAGCTCTATAAAAAAAAAAAAAGACTTACTTGACTGAGATCTCTCTTTCCGTTAGCAATGACTATAACTAATGGCATCACATAATTTGTTGCAGCCTGGGTCCTTCTCACTATCTGTGTGGTGAAAAGCCAAGCATGACGTTTTACTATTTTTACACAATGTCTCCTATTAGTTCGAGATCGGTCAAGAAGATGTTAGCTAGAAGTACATTTTCTGGAACTCTTTAAAAGGTCGTTGAAGAAAAAATGCCAATGTCCTTGTGGCTCTTCCAATTCCATTGGTTGTTTTGTTGTTGTTTGTGAACGAGTATGTTTTCATCACCGTGTTTGCAAGGATTTCTGGATTGTTTTTCCAAATATGCCCCATCTTGTCTCAGGGTTGGTAGAATAGATACGACACCATTGCGGCTTGAGTCGAATTAAAGTGTTCGTATATTTATGATATTTTGAAAAGGGTGACCAAGGCTCTGAATGAACTGTGCAGTTAAAGTGTTCGTATATTTATGATATTTTGAAAAAGGGTGACCAAGGCTCTGAATGAACTGTGCAGTTAAAGTGTTCAATCTGACCAATCACCGCTTGCTTTCATACGATCTTCCCTTTTCAAATGAACAGAATTAACTGACACTTGAGTGAAGGAAGTTGCATTAAATAATATTAAAGCGCCATAGGAACAAAGTGGGAAGGGGAAGAAGATATAAAAGAGGCCTTGAAGCATAGAAATGTAACCGTTTTTGAAGGAAACAAAAAATGCCAGGACAGGGCATCCTAGAGAGAGAAGATCATCTCGGGCATCTGAACTCAAACACCGAAAATCTAGAATGGGAACTGATAAAGAAAAGAAAGAAAGAAAGAAAGAAAGGAACAAAGATGAGACAAAATATTAAATACAAGGTATGACAGAAACAAATCTTGGCCACCTTTGGGGATTGAACCCGCTGACTTCTGCGTCGACACCCATCGCCTTGTCATGAAAAGACAGCGTGCTTACAACGCTCCTTGTATTTTTTGTATTTGTCTCGTCTTTGTTCCTATGGCGCTTTGATATTCCTTCACTTTCGACATGCCCCTTTCCTCACTGTTTGATTTGGTAATTGAGTGTAATGTTGCAGTCTTGGGATTGCTGAGATGAGTGTGACGTCTTGACATTTGAGTGTAATGTTGCAGTCTTGGGATTGCTGAGATGAGAGTGACGTCTTGACATTTGAGTGTAATGTTGCAGTCTTGGGATTGCTGAGATGAAAGTGACGTCTTGACATTTGAGTGTAATGTTGCAGTCTTGAGATTGCTGAGATGAGTGTGACGTCTTGACATTTGAGTGTAATGTTGCAGTCTTGGGATTGCTGAGATGAGAGTGACGTCTTGACATTTGAGTGTAATGTTGCAGTCTTGAGTTGTCGTGACATTTGAGTGTAGAGTCTTGGGATTGCTGAGATTGACGTCTTGACATTTGAGGGTAATGTGACATTTGGAGATCTTGGGATTGCTGAGAAGAGAGTGACGTCTTGACATTTGAGTGTAATGTTGCAGGGATCTTGAGATGAGAGTGACGTCTTGAATTTGAGTGTAATGTGCTCTTGGGATTGCTGAGATGTGACGTCTTGACATTTGAGTGTAATGTCGCAGTCTTAGGATCATAATCCAGAGTGAGTGCTGAGATGAGAGTGACGTCTTGACATTTGAGTGTAATGTCGCAGTCTTAGGATCATAATCCAGAGTGAGTGCTGAGATGAGAGTGACGTCTTGACATTTGAGTGTAATGTCGCAGTCTTAGGATCATAATCCAGAGTGAGTGCTGAGATGAGTGTGACGTCTTGACATTTGAGTGTAATGTCGCAATCTTGTGATCATAGTTTAGAGGTTAGATGAGTGTCTTATGACTATTTAGTGTAATGTTGTGAGTCTTATGACTATAATCTTAGAAGAGAGTGATGTCTTATGACTATAATCTAGGGTGAGTGATGTCTTATGACTATAATCTAAAGTGAGTGATGTCTTATGACTATAATCTAGAGTGAGTGATGTCTTATGACTATAATCTAAAGTGAGTGATGTCTTATGACTATAATCTAGAGTGAGTGATGTCTTATGACTATAATCTAGAGTGAGTGATGTCTTATGACTATAATCTAGAGTGAGTGATGTCTTATGACTATAATCTAGAGTGAGTGATGTCTTATGTCTTGTGTCTTATGACTATAATCTAGAGTGAGTGATGTCTTGTGACTATAATCTAAGAGTGAGTGATGTCTTATGACTATAATCTAGAGTGAGTGCTGTCTTGTGACTATAATCTAGAATGAGTGCTGTCTTAGGACCATAATCTAGAATGAGTGCTGTGTTAGGACCATAATCTAGAGTGAGTGCTGAGATGAATGTGATGTTTAGATTTTAAGGACAACATCCATCAGACCAAAGTAATGGCGATCTCCTCCAAGATTTCAGATTTGACTCCCGATAATGAGTTAAACAAGCTTGAGTATTGAAAGGGGGGGGGCATTCTTTCCCAATGTAAATTCATGGGGCTCACCCCATTGCCGAGGACGGGAAGCCACAGAGAGCCAAAAACTGGCCCTGAGGCCGCAAACTAAGAGTCTCAGTTCCAAAGGGTTTCAGAACTGAACTCAAACATTTCAACAATCCATTATGATGATGATAGTGATGATGATGATGATGATGGTGATGATGATGATGATGATGATGATGATGATGATGATGAGAATGATGATGAAGATGATGAGGATAAAGATGATGAGGATGAAGATGTTAATATGATGCTGCTGCTGCTGATGATGATGATGCCTAATGTGACGTAATCAATCAACCAGCTGGAACTGATTAACACGTTAGATGGAACAAAACCCGCTGCCAAGTTCAAGCCATGCATAACACACAAAGTCTTAGTGACGTTATTGTCAACAGTGTGGTTGTGGACATTATACAGTTTTGTTTTGAAGTACAAACAGTCCTGGCATTGGTTTTTTGGGGACACTTTGGACAGCTCGCATTCTCAACAGTTAACGCCGGCACCACTCAGTCTCAACGGCTCTCTGAATATAAATTCAGTGGCTAATGTACACTCTTCTTTTAGGGATAATAGTTATAATTTATAGTGTTGTAGCTACAGTTTTATGAAACAATAATGTCTTCCCTATCCATCAACATTTTTAAGAAACGTTTAAAGACAGTTGTTCAGATCTGCTTTTACTGATACTGGAGACAGTTTACCATGAAATATAATGTGTGTTTTTTTGTTGTTGCGTGTGGGTTTTTTTTATTGTGAAGCTTAAATTTTTTTGTGATTTTGATTGTAAAGCGCCATCAGGCACCTTTGGTGGATGTCAGGCGCTCTAAATGTATTATTAAATGTATATATTATTATTATTATTATTATTATTATTATTATTATTATTATTATTATTATTATTATTATTATTATTATTATTATTATTATTATTATTATTATTATTATTATTATTATTATTATTATTATTATTATTATTATTATTATTATTATTATTATTATTATTATTATTATTATTATTATTATTATTATCATTATTATTATTATTATTATCATTATCATTATTATTATTATTATTATTATTATTATTATATTATTATTATTATTATTATTATTATTATTATTATTATTATTATTATTATTATTATTATTATTATTATTATTATTATTATTATCATTATCATTATCATTATTATTATTATTATATTATTATTATTATTTAAATTAGTTTTTATCACTATCATTATTATTATTATTATTATTATTATTATTATTATTATTTAAAATTAGTTTTACCAGCGACGACGTAGCTGAGTTACCCTATTAAATTTGTTAATCAAATTTTTGTGTTATCTTTTGTTTGCGTCCTTGAGTTGAACAGCAAATACATGCTACACGCTATTGTATTCCACTACTACAAACCATTAGAACGAATTCCAAGCCCTGAGCGGTTATGAGAAACCAAAAGAATGATATATTATAAAAAACATTTTTTTAAATAAATAAAAAAAACAACTCGTTGACTGGATTCGAACCCAGTCCGATTCATAAGGCGTCACCCCGGCCGTACTCACTAACCCTTCGGCCATTGCGAGTAATCCAGGTGGTGTTGAAAATCTTTCTCCATATTTCCATGATTTCGTTGTCTTCTGTCATTATTTCTCTTTTGGCATTCTTACTTTGTCGTATTGAGTCTGTCTCATGCTCTGCATGGTGTCCCAGGACAGCTTTTGATTTCCTTGATATCTTTCTTGAAGTCTTTGTCCAAACTCTTCCCACTGTTCTTGTTTTGCTTTCCTCACTTCCTCTTTGGTGATAGTTCTTTTATTCACGTCATCTATCCTATCCTCTGGTCTCTTTATTTGCAAGTATTTCTTCCAGGCATCCTTCTTTTCTGTAATCTTAGTCTTGACATTCTCATTCCACCTGCTGTTCTTTTCCTATTTATTTTAATTTATTTCCTACCACAGACCTCTTCAGTACAACTGAGGAGTGTTTCTTTATACATCTACCACTTTTCATCTACTGTGCTATCATTCAAATCCATCTGTCTTTCACCGATACATCTTTTTATCCTAGATTGGTATACCTGTTTTACTACCACTGTTTGTTTTACTATTGGTTTATTTAGTTCCTCTATATTGAGTTTAGTAGCTTTCTTCTCTTTCCTTTTCTGTTTGTTTTCTTAAGTCAGTAATCTCATTTTGGCAATCACTAAGTGATGATCACTAAATATTTCTGCTCCTCTGTTTACTCTTGCATCCAATGTACTGTAAAAACGGAGCTGCTAACTATTATGTAGTCTGTCATTGACTTTTCACCCCTGTCTTCATTTAGTCTGTATATTTGTAGATATCTTTAAGAGGAAA
>JAXRKP010002174.1:62500-65896 GCA_037039925.1 Doris montereyensis | reverse complement strand
CAACAAAACCAAAATGGCAGTATATTACACAGTTTATTGTCCTACTCTCCTCTGTGGCAATGAAATTTGGATTTTAGACAGTAGAATACAGTAGAGTACAGGCAGCTGAAATGAAATATCTAAGAAGAGTAGTAGGGAAAAACCAGAGACAAAATCAGAAACACAACAATAAGAGATCAAACCAAAGCAGATGGCATAAAAACTAAGATAGAAATAAACCAACTGAGATGGTTTGAGCATGTAAACAAAATGAATGACGATAAAATAGCTAAATCAGTATACATTACTAAAGCCCAAAGTAAAAGACCAAAAGGCAGACCTCGAAGAAAGTGGGAAGAAGATATAAAAGAGGCATTAGAGCATAGAAATTTAACTTTTTTGGAAGGAAATAGAAAATACCAGGACAGGGCATCCTGGAGAAAAATCATCTCGGGCATTTGAACCCATACACCGAAAGGTAGAATGGGAACTGAGCACACGGAAACTCCTTTTCATCGTCTGTCTCCGATAGGACTAGGTGTCAATCAACCTAACTGCACCAGGGGAGTGGTTTTACTTTTAAAAAACTCGATAAATGTTTTCAGCCGTTGTGGCTCGAACCCACTAACTTTGGTTGAGATGCCGATACCTTGCATGTGAACTACCTAGTCCTCCAGTTACATAGAGATGCTGTGTGTTTCTTTTGTGTGTGTGTGGACAGTATGATATTACATGCATCCTCATTTGTTATTATTATTTCAAATTCATCTGCTGAAAAGGACAATTGAGATACAAGACAAATTAATCTACTGAAAAGGATAAATGATATACAAAACAATGTCACATTACGGACATAAATTAAAACATTACTTCATCTTTCCACGTCAGTGCTAAAAATCCATTGATGAGCAACTTTTGTTGAATTTTCATCCACATTCAATAAGGCCCACCAGTTCGAAGGTCGGTGAAATAGTAAGCACCTGTGACTGGTTCAGCAAGGGTGGGATGGACGTGCTATAGTTGGTGAACAATGTTTGTTGGAGCTAAAGACAGAAAACAATAGAGCTATAAATGGTGAACAGTGTTTGTTGGAGCTAAAGACAGAAAAATAATAGAGCTATAAATGGTGACCAGTGTTTGTTGGAGCTAAAGAGAGAAACAATAGAACTATAAATGGTGAACAATGTTTGTTGGAGCTAAAGAAAGAAAACAATAGAGCTATGAACAGTGTTTGTTGGAGCTAAAGAGAGAAAACAATATAACTATGAACAATGTTTGTTGGAGCTAAAGAGAGAAAACAATAGAGCTATGAACAGTGTTTGTTGGAGATAAAGAGAGAAAACAATAGAGCTATGAACAGTGTTTGTTGGAGCTAAAGAGAGAAAACCATATAACTATGAACAGTGTTTGTTGGAGCTAAAGACAGAAAACAATAGAGCTATAAATGGTGAACAGTGTTTGTTGGAGCTAAAGACAGAAAATAATAGAGCTATAAAGGGTGAACAGTGTTGTTGGAGCAAAGAGAGAAAACAATAGAAATATGAAGATTGTTTGTTGGACCTAAAGAGAGATACAATAGAGATATGAAGATTGTTTGTTGGAGCTAAAGAGAGAAAACAACAGAGCTATGAACAGGTTTGTTGGAGCTAAAGAGAGAAAACAATAGAGCTATGAACAGTGTTTGTTGGAGCTAAAGAGAGAAACAATGAAACTATGAACAACGTTTGTTGAAGCTAAGAGAGAAAACAATAGAGCTATGAACAGTGTTTGTTGGAGTTAAAGAGAGAAAACAATAGAGCTATAAACAGTGTTTGTTGGAGCTAAAGAGAGAAAACAATAGAGCTATAAATGGTGAACAATGTTTGTTGGAGCTAAAGAGAGAAAACAATAGAGCTATAAATGGTGAACAATGTTTGTTGGAGCTAAAGACAGAAAACAATAAAACTATGAACAGTGTTTGTTGGAGCTAAAGAGAGAAAACAATAGAGCTATAAATGGTGAACAATGTTTGTTGGCGCTAAAGAGAGAAAACAATAGAGCTATAAATGGTGAACAATGTTTGTTGGAGCTAAAGAGAGAAAACAGTAGAACTATGAACAGTATTTGATGGAGCTAAAGAGAGAAAATAATAGAACTATGAACAGTGTTTGTTGGAGCTAAAGAGAGGAAAATAATAGAACTATGAACAGTGTTTGTTGGAGCTAAAGAGAGAAAATAATAGAACTATGAACAATGTTTGTTGGAGCTAAAGAGAAAATAATAGAACTATGAACAGTGTTTGTTGGAGCTAAAGAGAGAAAACAATAGAGCTATAAATGGTGAACAATGTTTGTTGGCGCTAAAGAGGAGAAAACAATAGAGCTATAAATGGTGAACAATGTTTGTTGGAGCTAAAGAGAGAAAATAATAGAACTATGAACAGTGTTTGTTGGAGCTAAAGAGAGAAAATAATAGAGCTATAAATGGTGAACAGTGTTTGTTGGAGCTAAAGAGGGAAAACAATAGAGCTATAAATGGTGAACAGTGTTTGTTGGAGCTAAAGAGAGAAAACAATAGAGCTATAAATGGTGACAGTGTTTGTTGGAGCTAAAGAGAGAAAACAATAGAGCTATAAAGGGTGAACAGTTTTGTTGGAGCTAAAGAGAGAAAAACAATAGAGCTATAAATGGTGAACAATGTTTGTTGGCGCTAAAGAGAGAAAACAATAGAGCTATAAATGTGAACAATGTTGTTGAGCTAAAGAGAGAAACAATAGAGCTATAAATGGTGAACAATGTTGTTGGAGCTAAAGAGAGAAAAACGAGTAGAACTATGAACAGTGTTTGTTGGAGCTAAAGAGAGAAAACAATAGAGCTATGAACAGTGTTTGTTGGAGCTAAAGAGAGAAAATAATAGAACTATGAACAGTGTTTTGTTGGAGCTAAAGAGAGAAAACAATAGAGCTATTAAATGGTGAACAATGTTTGTTGGCGCTAAAGAGAGAAAACAATAGAGCTATAAATGGTGAACAATGTTTGTTGGAGCTAAAGAGAGAAAACAATAGAGCTATAAATGGTGAACAGTGTTTGTTGGAGCTAAAGAGAGAAAACAATAGAGCTATAAAGGGTGAACAGTGTTTGTTGGAGCTAAAGAGAGAAAACAATAGAGCTATAAATGGTGAACAGTGTTTGTTGGAGCTAAAGAGAGAAAACAATAGAGCTATAAATTATATTTGATGGAGCTAGTATTATAGAAACAATAGAACTATGAACAGTATTTGATGGAGCTAAAGAGAGAAAAACAATAGAACTATGAACAGTGTTTGTTGGCTAAAGAGAGAAAACAATAGAGATATGAAGATTTATTGGAGTTAAAGAGAAAACAATAGAACTATGAACAGTATTTGATGGAGCTAAAGTAGAGAAAACAATAGAACTA
>JAXRKP010002174.1:57500-60000 GCA_037039925.1 Doris montereyensis | reverse complement strand
TAATTGAGTCGTTATGTCAATAAAGTAGTAATTCCTGCAGCTGCTCCAAATTGCTCATCGTTTTGTCCATATTCGAAAAGGTCGGTACTGTTCCTGGGAAATATACAGCTTGACATACATGCATAAAAGTCATCCATGTTTTCACTTGTCGTAATATGAAATACTATCGCCTACCATTCCTATAATCCAGATTTATGTTTATTGTTCAATACACCTGGGTAAGATTGGTTTTTCAATTTACTGGTCTCAGTGCCAATGGTCAACGTCGAACCAACTACAGAACTACTGAGTTCAGTGAAGCATTAAAGATAATAGTTCAAAGGATTTCCTGGGATTAGTCAGCAACAATGAGTAGGATCTAAGTTTTCCAACCTGTCTGGTTGTTCTCATTGTCGTGAATGGATTGTGGGCAGCTAGGCTGAATGAATGGACACAAAGGTATGTGAGAAGTCTCAAATCTCCACCCATCCATCGCTCGTTTATGCGTACATAATAGACGCACACACACATACATATTATCATATACATACGTATAGTATGAACATACATGCATGCATGCACATCAAGCAGTTTATACATCAATTTATCCATTTATGAAACGTTGTGACTGAACCGTATTGTTGTGAGCTTGTTATCACGACGACACTGGTTCAGGCCCGATGGCTGGCACAGGTGAGGGGGGGGGTTCACAGCGTAGTACACTTAAGAAAGGTATTTCACTCTATTTTCCTCACTTGACTCAGGTGTGAATGAGTACCCAGCTTAGGGAAGAGAAAGATTTTGTCAGAGTGTTAGTACGAAAGGCCTAACAGGCCTGTGTACTGTATGCTTCCACGGGAGTTCAGAAGGAATTTGAATCAAATGGCCCGCCTGGAGGATAACGTAATGTACAAGTCAGTGAGCTGGCACTTTTTGGGCATACGGACTATAAATCCATCTGTATCTTTATTTACACGTACATTATACTAACATATAATATACTCACACTTCTTCTGCTCTCTTATCATGTAGTAGGCAGGATAAAATAAATACCTGGTCCTTTGTGAGACGAACTATAATCTAGGAGGTCTCATATGCCTGTGCGCATGTGAAAGAGTCCTCGGAGGTTGCAAATCGAAAAGAGCAGGCTATTCCGACCACCACAATGGCAAAATTGAATTCCTACCAAAGGCTTATTTAGAAATAACCTTACAACCCTCTTGTAATTCAGATTTATTGACCAATTCATTACTCTGAAAGAAAAAAAGAAGAAGCAAAGATCAGAGAGGAAGGAGGTATGACTGAGAATAAACTTTTTCCCGGACGCAGTGACAGCAATTATTGTTACATGATCGCCTGAGAATAAAATTTTCCCGGATGTAGATTAACAGTGACAGCAATTATTACATTACATGATCATACCAATACTGACGTAAAAAGCCAAACGTACAGACATACTCATATACAAACAGACATATATATACATACATACATACATACATACATACATACATACATAGATACATACATACATACATACATACATACATACATACATACATACATACATACATACATACATACATACATAGACACGTACATAATACATACATATACATACATACATACATACATACATACATACATACATACATACACACATACATACATAGATACATACACATACATAATACATACATACATACATACATACATACATACATACATACATACATACATACATACATACATACATACATACATACATACGTACGTACGTACGTACGTACATGCATACATTCGAGTAATTGACATCTAGTATCACAATACACATTCATCAACAAGTAAGTTGGGTATTTTATACTTTATATATCATTGATAAGATTTCTTGGGTTTGAAGTTTTCATTCATACTGTTAAGAGGCTCGTATTGGATCAGCCACACCTTTTGTGCTGTTGTTTTGGGTTTTAACTGCTGTATTGGCTTCACGTTTTGGTCCGTTTGCATCATTTGACTGTACTACCTTGTCCTTTTTGTTGCTCTTGTTGGACGATTGCTTCTTCCCGTTCTTTTTTACTTCTTATTCTACACCATTTTCATCTTTTTCTCTGGTTTTCTTTTTGCTGTTTTTTTATTTGTTTCCTTTGCTTTTTGTATGTAATGCAATTTCGTCTTTTTTGCTGGTTTTCATCTTTTGCTGGTTTTCATCTTTTTTATGGTTTCTCTTTTTGCTCTCCACTTGTATGACGTCTTCGACATGGTTTGTCACTTCAATGTTGTCACATTCATTTTCGTCAACACTTTCTGGCCTCGACACCCGTTGCCGATTTGTCTGTGACCATCTTATATGATTCTTCCTTCTTGATTAGCTCAATGTATTCGATACTCCAATCTTCCGATCCTTTTGTATCTGTTTCTTCAGCGATGCCCGCGAGTCTCCCTCTTTTGTCTTCGATTCCGCACCCTTCGCTGGTTCGTATTTTGCATAGATGTCTTTGTCTCTGTCTCTGTCTCTATCTCT
>JAXRKP010002174.1:42500-52500 GCA_037039925.1 Doris montereyensis | reverse complement strand
CATGCTTTTTTGTGTGATAACACTTCATTTGTGTTTCTTCTTGGAGTCTCAGATTCTGTCACTGTTTGTTTTCTTTCTATCTCAACGCTTTTGAATTATTATATGGAAGCGAAACTTAGTACACTGATAGGTTTTATGATTATAGATATTTGGTCAGATGATCTTTGGGATATTATAACACTGATACATGTAGTTTGTAACTTTTGCGGAAATTGATAATGTTTGTAATAAAACCTCAATTTGTACTCATTACTTTTTCAATACATTATAGCTTGATTTGAAATGATTTGATTTACGCACATCAACAACTAAGATGATTTCGGGGTTGTGGGTAGGATTTTTTTTAATTGTTATTTTGCCCCGATTGCCCTGCAAACAGCCAATGGATCTTTAACATGCACAGTGTTTTGATCTGCACACGGACCTCTTTTTTATCGTCCGTCTCCAGTCGGACTAAGTGTCGATCCACCTACCTGGATAGGGAGGAGTACATTTTTCGAGAAGATTTTTACACCGTTGGTGGGCCCGAACTATACTTTATAGCAAACTATTTTTCTTTAAACTCTGGTATAATCAAATTTACATTTGACATTGGATAGTTATTGAAGTGAAAAATGAAGTCAGTGCAGTTCGAATTGATATCATTTGCTTGGTTTTATATGAGATTGATTTTGAAATTTGTTAAAAATAAGATGTTGAGTCAAAGATGGATCCGTATCCATGGCAACCAGGAACGTATTACAACAAAAAAACAAATAGGTTCAAGACCTGCATAATCCCTTGAACGATCTTTAATATTGATAGAGTTAATGATATTATGGACACATCATTCTAAAAAAATCATTGATCTAAGATTCAAGATAGTATGCAAAATTCTGAAGAAAAAAACTCAGTACATAAATCTTAAACTGTCCTTCTGTTTTATGAGCAGATCATAACAGAATACTCTACTTACTGGCATAAGGATTTACTATAGCAAACACGGTTTTCGATTTCGAACGATTTATAATTTGTCTCCTTATTGATTTACATTTAAAGATATTAAATGAAGAGATTCTTTATGAGTATGTGATCTGACACATATCTTCATTCGTACAGGAATATCAACCCATTGCAAAAACATTATCATAACAGGTAACTATTAACATAAGAATTATTTTTGTTAAAACTTATGAGGTTAGATACCGCCGTCCATTTATGTCTCTGTCCTTGACAAAAGCGTCCTCTGTTTGAATACTGTCATTGCCTTAAACGTCTCAATTTGGAGATACCTTTGTATTTATTTTTACGCTAAATAGCAGACCTATACATACAATTTCAATTAGCTATTAAAATAATAATTGTTATTGTTAAAATAACGCTTACGAGGCTGAACACTACAGCACTATAAAAATTCAATTTTTCCGCAATGTTTTTGTAACGATTGATCTGGATCATCCCGAAATGATCTTCCTTATAATCATCATCCTTTTTGTTTTTGAGTGACAATGGTAATTTGAACCCTAAGCTAGTTTTCAATGATTTTAACAAACTAATAGATTGGCAAACACCAGCGCCATGTGCCTCCACTGGATCTCGGGACGCATCTCTGGCCAGGCCTTCTATGATGTCTTCTTCGGAAGTAGTCACGCCCTCAGACGGAAGCGGATGTATCTTGGATTGATTCGGACGCGCTTGGACTTGTTTCAAGACGTTAAGTGTCTTCAGTTTATTTGAAACCCCTCCAGTTTTGACTGTCTCTTCTGTTTCTTTTCCGCTTTCTGAATAAAACCAAAGACGCATAACATGGCTTGACGAAATAACAGACTTACAAAACTACAAATTGTCATTTGTTAAAGATTTAGCTCACATGCCAGAATCACCCCTTGTTCTAATAGGAATCAGTTGTCGGGTTTACCAGGAATATAATTATGATACACTTTCAGTTCAGACAAAACAGGTCAACAAATTTGAGCATCTAATAACATTTTATTCTAATGTTTGCAATAGCTTTAGATTCGTATCCTAAGATCCCCATTCGACATAGCTTGTTTAACGTAATTCGTCAGCTGCAATCATTCTTTGGGTTCGCTAATGTTCATAATATATATTATATATCAGCACATATCATTTTTATAAAGAGCATTCTACTATAATCTATATATACCCTTGATCAGTGTTTTAGGTGGCAATTAGAGGTGATACCATACTCTGAATCAATTCAATATTCCCAATTACCTTTATAATAATAGTACTGTAATCATATCAACTAAAAGTTAAGGGGATATTTCTTTTCCTTCGAACGATATTGCTAAACTTGAGTCGCCGAACTCATATAATCACAAGCATCAATTGATAAATGTACATGCTTCTTATTCTAGGTAATGCTCCTTCCAAGTCCACGCAAATGGGTTAAAGAGTAAGGATCTGTGGTGTGGTGGTGGTCAATGCAAGCTCACACCAATATGAGTCTGAATTCATGAATCCCTGTTGATCATCCAGGGAACACTGATTGACAGCAACAAATTAATTTCCATAAATCCCAATCAAACGACATACGTGTCGTAGTTCACTCTCTTCGCTGCTGAATTCTTGTTTGTAACTTTATCGATATGGAATAGTGTAACAAATTTTGCTTCAGGCGGTGGATCGATAATTAGGTGTCTCAACTGTTAGCATACCTCTTCTTTATGGTGCAACAGAACGATGATTATGTTGTCCACACAACTCAAGACCGATATGCTGAACAGTATGAAGACATAGTAAGTCACATAGGGCATATTCTTTGAACTTGGTGGCAGTTTATCGCTTATTATCCCCATGTACACTGCCATGGCTAGGAGGACAGTGATGGAAAAGCCGATCTTATCACCTGTTGAGAAAAAACAATGACGTGAAACAATGGTGAAGCAGCAGTGCGCAAGTATATAAGAATGCGAATGATGAAAGCGGACAGGTTGAGATATCAAGTCTTGGAAACTGAAGTTGAAGTGGATAGATATACCCTAAATAAGAATACTAAAAAGAATGATATGATGGCATTAAATATGAATAAGATTAACAACACAAACAGTTCAATCACTATCGAACAATGAGTGGAAAGGGGCAAGAATATGACTGTCTCGCGAATGATGAAAACAAAAACATGGATCAAGACAGATAGAATATTTGATGACATTACGTAGAATAGAATGCAACCAAAGACCTTTAGAAGAAAAAACAAAAGGGGAGGGGGGAGGGGGTTTTGAAAATGAGGATATTGGCTTAAAATATCGATTATGATATTCTGAGATATTGATTGACTTAACAGCTATTGTTGAATGTTATTTATGATGCCTTTTCATTTTTTTTTTTCACAGCATATAACGTTAAAGAAGTTATGAACAAATTTGTCGGAAATTCCTAAAATCCGCAACAGGAGGACAGCATGACCTTATGGAAAACATCAATAAATGCATCCACCACACAGTGCTCAGGGCGTTTTACAACAGGGAATGACAATACAACTCTATACAGTAAAATGTTACAATCACAATTATACAAATAATGAAAACTTTTGTTACGTATGTATATAATACAGATGCAATGAATAGTTTATTTTTGGAAAGCACGTGTAAATAATTCACGTTTAAAATTTCATACGAAGAGCTGGTCCTGGCTTTGAAACTGATGCTATTCCATAAGATTGGAGCACAGGTTGAAGATGACCTATAATCGAAATTAGAAAAAAGTTCCTCTTTGTACTCAAAAGCATGGCCTCAGATGACCTTAAAGTGCAGCCTTGCTTACAGCGAGATAATAAGTCTTTGACATGCTGAGATGACATATAATTTAGGGACGTGTATACATAACACAAAACTAGAAAATTAAAGTGAGGTTAACTGGCGTCAAATGAAGACTTTTTTTTTAGAACAGGTGAGATGTGATCAGCTGACTTAATTAATGCGACAGCTCTGTTCTGAACCTTTTGAAAACTATCAATTTTGTATTTCGGGCAACCAAAGAGGAGAGCATTACAATAGCCAAGCCTGCTTAAGACTAAAGTATAACTCAATATTATTATTTTTGTGATATCATGAATATAAAATATTAAATTTGCACAAAACGGAAAACTTGCTATAATGTACTTTTTTTTTAAAAGGCTATAAAACATTCTTTTAATAGGCCTATTTATCAAAAATACCTACTGGAGAAAGTCAGATTTTGGATTCAATAATTATAAATGCGCCAAGTTCAGACTAATCCTATTAGAATTGAAGTTTATCAAAATTGCGTCATGAGAACAAAACAAAAAACACGCAATAACCGAATACGGTGATATCAGGATCAATTAAAATTCAACACGTATTGATTCTTTTTTAAAATGTCATTGATATCATTGTGCTCTATAATTCAAAACATTTGTTTTCAATCATTTTTAAAACTCCATGATTGTATTAAGATGTATGGGGCATTTAAAGGTCAAATGACCTTTATAGCCTCTGACACGATATGATTTGATATGATAAGAGGAAATAGCAAGATTACAGAAAAAGAAAATTGAATGGAAGAAAAGAGTAGAGTTAAACTAGAGTACAAGAAGAAATAGTGTGACAGTTGAGAGAACAACCATACACATTTTTAAAAACACAGAAATAGAACCGCAAGATGATAACATTATAGTATAGTAAAATGGTACAAAATCTGCATTAAGAAAAGGTGCATATATTGATGTTCATAATAATCTTAAAGCAGCCATTGGGGTAAAAATTGTCATTAAGACAATAAAAAGTATGCCACGCTAATGTGAAAGAGACATGCAATTATAAAAAATACGTGTCTGTCCCCTCACACCAATTGTAAGATATTCGACCATTGCATTAGTGTTCTACTTTTAATTATCAATGTTATAACATGTAATTATTCGACCATTGCATTAGTGTTCTACTTTTAATTATCAATGTTATGACATGTTATAAAATGTAAATATTCGACCATTGCATTAGTGTTCTTCTTTTAATTATCAATGTTATAACATGTAATTATTCGACCATTGCATTAGTGTCCTACTTTTGATTTTCAATGTTATAACATGTAATTATTCGACCATTGCATTAGTGTTGTACTTTTAATTATCAATGTTATAACGTGTAATTATTCAACCATTGCATTAGTGTCCTACTTTTGATTTTCAATGTTATAACATATAATTAATCACTTTTCATTATCAATATTATAACATGTAATTAATCATCTTTTCCTTATCAATGTTATAACATGTAATTATTCGACCATTGCATTAGTGTTCTACCTTGAATTATCAATGTTATAACATGTAGTTAATCAATCTGTAATACATGTACCTCCTGTCTCTGGGACGACAAAAGACAGGACGTTTAAAGCACTCAGGAACACGATTGGCAAGAATATGTTGATGATGAAAAATATTGATTTCCTCTTGATTTTCAAATTAATCTGCAAAGAAAGAAATTATGATAATATACATAACAATAGGTCGTTTCAAACCACCCAAATGTCGACGTACACCTTTCAACACAGGTTCTCCAGGTGAGAATTGCCAGCCCTTAGACGCGAATATGGCTCGAAATTACAAGAAACAAAAACTATTGTAAAAACACATTGCAATGAACACAGATCATTATCCCGGTAACGATTCGGTTATCACCAGCGGCAAAACCTTTGGATGATGTGTTGTGAGTTTGTAATATCAATGACACTGGTTCAAAACCATGGCCTGTCATCGTTTTTTTTTATATGTTGTGAGTTTGTAATATCGATTACACTGGTTCAAAACCATGGCCTGTCATCATTTTTTATATGTTGTGAGTTTGTAATATCAATTACACTGGTTCAGAACCATGTGCTGTCATTGTTTTTTATATGTTGTGATTTTGTAATATCGATTACACTGGCACAGAACCATAGTCTGTTATCGTTTTTTTTATATGTTTTGAGTTTGTAATATCAATTACACTGGTTCAGAATCATGGCCTGTCATTAATATCGATTACGTTTATTCAGAACCATGGTCTGTCATCGTTTTGTATATATGTTGTGAGTTTGTTTTATCGATTACACTGGTTCAGAACCATGGTCTGCCATCGTTTCTTTATGTATGTATTGAGTTTGTGATATCACTTACACTGGTTCAGAATGATGGCCTCTCATCGGTTTGTTTTTATGTTGTGAGTTTGTAATTTCGATTACACTGGTTCAGAATCATGGCCTGTCATCTTTTTTAATATGTCATGAGTTTGTAATATCAATGACACTGGTTCAAAGCCATGGCCTGTCATCGTTTTTCTATATGTTATGAGTTTGTAGTATCAATGACACTGGTTCAGAACCATGGCCTGTCATCGTTTCTTTATATGTTGTGATTTTGTAATATCAATTACTTTTCAGAATCATGTCGGTCATCGTTTTGTTTATAAGTAATGAATTTGTAATATCGATTACCTGGTTCAGAACTACGGCCTGCCATCGTTTTGTTCACAAATTGTGAGTTTGTAATATCAATTACACTGGTCCAGAACCATGGCCTCTCATCGTTTTTCTATACGTTGTGAGTTTGTAATATCAATTACACTGGTTCAAAACCATGGCCTCTCATCGTTTTTCTATACGTTGTGAGTTTGTAATATCAATTACACTGGTTCAGAACCATGGCCTCTCATCGTTTTTCTATACGTTGTGAGTTTGTAATATCAAATACACTGGTTCAAAACCATCCTCTCATCGTTTTTCTATACGTTGTGAGTTTGTAATCTCAATTACACTGGTTCAGAACCATGACCTGTCATCGTTTCTTTATATATTTTTTGAGTTTGTAATATCAATTACACTGTTCAGAACCATTCATCGTTTTTCTAACCATGTTCAGAACCATCCTCTCATCGTTTTTCTATACGTTGTTGTGAGTTTGTAATATCAATAACCTGTCATCAATTACACTGGTTCACTGACCTGTTCGTTTCTTTATATATTTTTGAACCATGTTCAGAACCATGACCTGTCATCGTTTCTTTATATATGTTTTGAGTTTGTAATATCAATTACACTAGTTCAGAACCATGACCTCGCATCGTTTTTCTATACGTTGTGAGTTTGTAATATCAATTACACTAGTTCAGAACCATGATCGTTTTTCTATACGTTGTGAGTTTGTAATATCATCGTTTTTCTTTTTCTATACGTTGTGAGTTTGTAATATCAATTACACTAGTTCAGAACCATGACCTGTCATCGTTTCTTTATATATTTTTTGAGTTTGTAATATCAATTACACTAGTTCAGAACCATGACCTGTCATCGTTTTTTTGTTGTGAGTTTGTAATATCAATTACACTAGTTCAGAACCATGACCTCTCATCGTTTTTTCTATACGTTGTGAGTTTGTAATATCAATTACACTAGTTCAGAACCATTCTCATCGTTTTTCTATACGTTGTGAGTTTGTAATATCAATTACACTAGTTCAGAACCATGACCTCATCGTTTTTTACACTATACGTTGTGAGTTTGTAATATCAATTACACTAGTTCAGAACCATGACCTCTCATCGTTTTTCTATACGTTGTGAGTTTGTAATATCAATTACACTAGTTCAGAACCATATCTCATCGTTTTTCTATACGTTGTGAGTTTGTAATATCAATTACACTAGTTCAGAACCATGGCCTCTCATCGTTTTTCTATACGTTGTGAGTTTGTAATCTCAATTACACTGGTTCAGAACCATGACCTGTCATCGTTTCTTTATATATTTTTTTTTTTTTGAGTTTGTAATATCAATTACACTAGTTCAGAACCTGACCTGTCATCGTTTTTCTATACGTTGTGAGTTTGTAATATCAATTACACTAGTTCAGAACCATGACATCTTTTTCTCATCGTTTTTCTACCTGTCATCGTTGTTTGAGTTTGTTTTCTATATTGTGAGTTTGTAATCTCAATTACACTGGTTCAGAACATGACCTGTCATCATTTCTTTATATATTTTTTGAGTTTGTAATATCAATTACACTAGTTCAGAACCATGACCTCTCATCGTTTTTCTATACGTTGTGAGTTTGTAATATCAATTACACTAGTTCAGAACCATGGCCTCTCATCGTTTTTCTATACGTTGTGAGTTTGTAATATCAATTACACTGGTTCAGAACCATGACCTCTCATCGTTTCTTTATATATTTTGTGAGTTTGTAATATCAATTACACTAGTTCAGAACCATGACCTCTCATCGTTTTTCTATACGTTGTGAGTTTGTAATCTCAATTACACTGGTTCAGAACCATGACCTGTCATCGTTTCTTTATACATTTTGAGTTTGTAATATCAATTACACTAGTTCAGAACCATGACCTCTCATCGTTTTTCTATACGTTGTGAGTTTGTAATATCAATTACACTAGTTCAAGAACCATGACCTGTCATCGTTTTTCTATACGTTGTGAGTTTGTAATCTCAATTACACTGGTTCAGAACCATGACCTGTCATCATTTCTTTATATATTTTTTGAGTTTGTAATATCAATTACACTAGTTCAGAACCATGACCTCTCATCGTTTTTCTATACGTTGTGAGTTTGTAATATCAATTACACTAGTTCAGAACCATGACCTCTCATCGTTTTTCTATAGGTTGTGAGTTTGTAATATCAATTACACTAGTTCAGAACCATGACCTCTCATCGTTTTTCTATACGTTGTGAGTTTGTAATATCAATTACACTAGTTCAGAACCATGACCTGTCATCGTTTTTCTATACGTTGTGAGTTTGTAATGTCAATTACACTGGTTCAGAACCATGACCTGTCATCGTTTCTTTATATATTTTTTGAGTTTGTAATATCAATTACACTAGTTCAGAACCATGACCTCTCATCGTTTCTTTCTATACGTTGTGAGTTTGTAATATCAATTACACTAGTTCAGAACCATGGCCTCTCATCGTTTTTCTATACGTTGTGAGTTTGTAATATCAATTACACTAGTTCAGAACCATGGCCTCTCATCGTTTTTCTATACGTTGTGAGTTTGTAATCTCAATTACACTGGTTCAGAACCATGACCTGTCATCGTTTCTTTATATATTTTTTGAGTTTGTAATATCAATCACACTGGTTCAGAACCATGACCTGTCATCGTTTCTTTCAAGGCATTGTACATTAAGGAAAGGTATTTCACTCTGTTGTTCTTGCTTGACTCTGGTGCTAACCAATTACAGACAGCGGAGAAAGTTATCAAAGTGTTAGTATGAAATCCCTAAAAGCTAGCCATACTGTAGATCCTCAAAGATTTAGAGATGAAATAGTCTCATGAGCGATAAGGGATGTAAAATCAGTGAGCATGCTCTAGTGTGGGAATACAGCCTATACTTCCATCCTTATCCTAGTCTTTAATTGTTAATACGTCATATCTTCGAGCACATCAACTCTCGCCTCCATCGTCCTTACATAAAGATAAAGATAAAGATGTATTATCATCCATATCCCCGCAGAAATGCAGGCTCACCGACTGTACATCATTATCATCCACTGACAGGCTATTGCATTCAAAATCATTCTCAATTTCCTGGAGATCATACATTCCAGCAACCTGCTAGGCGCTTAGTACTAAAACTCTGACGCGATCTTTCTCTTCCTAGAGCTGACTACTCATTCACAACAGAGCCAAGTGAGGAAAAAGAGTGAAATACCTTTCTTAAAGAGTACAACGTTGTGAAAAAACCCAAGTGAGCCAGCCATGAGGTTTTTAACCAGCAGTGTTGTCGTAATTACAAGCTCACAACACCCTGGTTTCACAACAACGTCTCTACATCATGAGCTCAAGGCCATAAGGACACCATAATTCTCAGAACTTCTTATGTTTCGTGGTAATATTGTCAGGAATTACTCTGCAAATCCCTTTTTAAAAATCACTATAGATGAATAAATGAATCAGTCAAAAGAGTGAAACTACAATTCAAGCCACTACAAGACAGAAAAGATATAAGGAACATTGCACATAGCAGAAG
>JAXRKP010002174.1:5000-40000 GCA_037039925.1 Doris montereyensis | reverse complement strand
AGATGAATGAAATTATCTTATCGTATCTTATGTTATACAGTACCACAATTTTGATGGTATTTTATTGAAGCAGAATGCACTTTATGAGTGTGTGTGTGTGTGTGTGAAGTGTGTGTGTGTGTGTGAAGAGAGAAGAGAGAAGAGAGAGAGAGAGAGAGAAGAAGAAGAAGAATAACAATAATAACTTTAGTCCAGATTGGCCCATGGGGGAGAAAACTACTAGAGGGAGAAATAGGATGAATGACATCTTATCGTATCTTATGTTATACAGAGACAATTTTGATGGTATTTTATTGAAGCACGGTATGCACTTTATGAGTGTGTGTGTGTGTGTGTGTGTGTGTGTGTGAGTGTGTGTGTGTGAGTGAAGAGAGAGAGAGAGAGAGAGAGAGAGAGAGAGAGGAGAGAGAGAGAGAGAGAGAGGGAGAGAGAGAGAAACTGAGAGAGAGAAATAGAGGAGAGAGAGAGAGAGAGAGAGAGAGAGAGAGAGAGAGAGAGAGAGAGAGAGAGAGAGAGAGAGAGAGAGAGAGAGAGAGAGAGAGAGAGAGAGAGAGAATTTTTCTATTATTTGTCTATTTGTAAATATATGGTCTTGTACACTTCTTCCTGATCTAAATCCACTCTGGTGTTCTTCAATCTGATCCTCTACTCTCTTCTTTAGTCTCATTTCCCGTATCCTGGCATATACTTTTCCTGGTACGCTAAGTAGTGAAATCCCTCTATAGTTTGAGCATTCCATAGTTATTCTTTCTTGTGTAGGTAATACCATTCCCTTTTTCCAGTCGTCGGACACCTGTTTGGACTTCCATGCTTGTTGACATATTGCATGTAGTAGTTTTTTCTATCTCTCTACCTTGGCTTTTAATCATTTCTGAATAAACTTGATCTGCTCCTGGGGCCTTTCCTAATTTCCCTTTACTTATAGCTGTTTGTATATCTTCCATTGAAATATCTGCATCTTCAGCTGTCTCCTCTGGATTACTTGTTACTCTTATAATTCTTTCATTATGTATCCTCTGGCGTTCTTAAATTGTCGTATTGGGTATGCTGTGGTTTTTCTCCTGCTCTTCATTGCTCCCCAAAACAGCTTTTGATTTCCTTATTATCTTTCTGGAAATCTTTGTCCAAAGTATTCCCATTGTTCCTGTTTTGCTTTCCTAACTTCCTTTTTTGCGATAGTTCTTTTACCTACGTCATATATCTATCCTATGGTCTTTTCGTTTGCATGTATTTCTTCCAGGCATTCTTCTTTTCTTTGATCTTAGTCTTGGCGTTCTCATTCCACCATGCTGTTTTCTTATCTCCTTTAATTTGCTTCCTACCACAGACCTCTTCAGTACAACTGAGGAGTGCTCCTTTATACATCTGCCACTTTTCTTCTACTGTGCTGTAATTCAGATCCATCTGCCTTTCACTGGTAAATTGTTTAATCCTGGATTGGTATATCTGTTTTACTATTGGTTTATTGAGTTCCTCTATTTTGAGTTTAGTAGCATTCTTTTCCTTTTTCTATTTGTATTCTTCTTCCAGTCATTTATCTCATGTTGCCAATCATTAGGTGATGATCACTAAGTATTTCAGCTCCTTTGTTTACTCTTGCATCCATTTTACTATAAAAATGGAGCTGCTAACTATTATGTACTCTATGGTTGACTTTTCAAACCTGTCTTTATTTACTTGTATATTTATGAATATCTTTATGAGGAAAAAAGGTGTTGGCTATTTTCATGTTATTCTTTAGGCAAAAATCTCATTCTTTACCTATTGCTCCTCCTGATGTTTCTGCATTGTTGCCCTATTCTAGCGTTTAAATCTCCTAGAAACATTAGTCCCTGTTTGGGTTGAAACTCTCTGCAGCTATTTGTAAATCGTTTTCGAAGATATCTTTTTCTTCTTTGGTGGCATCATCATTCGGTCCATAATCTATTAATAATTTAATTTCTCTTCCTTTAGGTTTAATAATTACTTCTAATAGCCGTGATCTTATAAGTTTCCAACTTTCTAACAGCTTTTCATGTCTTTTATGCAGTAGGAGGCCTACTCCTGCTCTAGCTCTATCTTTTACATCTCCTACTGAAAAGATTAAAATATGATTGTTCCTACATTTTCTATTCCCTATCCTCTTTTTTTGTTTCTGTAATGGCCAAAATGTCTATTTTTCCATTTCTTCAACTACTTCTAACTCTTTTTCCATTTTTTGCCCTAATATTCCATTTCCAAAAATCATAGTCTTTTGCTTCCATGTTCGTCTTCGAAACGTCAAAGTTTATCATATTCTCATTGCACAAAGATGTAAAATTAGGATAATAAGCCACCTCCTCACTCACTCGGAGACGACAATGTGAAGAACCCTCTTCGACTGTAAAGGACGAATAAACCAACTACTACTACTACTACTACTACTACTACTACTACTACTATCTACTACTACTACTACTACTACTTGTACTTTTCCATTGCTGCTGCAAAACTACTACTACTATTATTATTATTAATGTCATTATTAATAATAATAATAATAATGTGGCACATTACATACACGAAGACAATGAAAGGTAAATTCTAGTGTGTCGAGTGATGTTATTTTATTGATCATGAAAACAACAAGAAAAGTAAAGTGAACTGTCTGGGTCTCTTGTAGTCCTAGCAGTCTTGATAATTGTTCGTACATGTTATGTAGATATTGTGTGCACCACTGACTAGGTCAATTTTGTTGGAAACGTCGAGGCTGTTGGATGTGACGGCCGGAGCGTGACGTCTTGTTGGAGGTTGAAGGTGGCGTAGGTTCTCTAGACTTCGGGTGCTGATTACTGCTAGTACTACTACTAGTGGGTGGTCGGCCACGACGTGGGTATTGCCACAGATATTGGTTGAGTAGCATCTACGTAGGCAGTTTTCAGTCTGTCTATTGAGATCCGCTCTGTACGTCCTCCCATATCGATAAGAAAGGTTTTATCTCAGGTGCGATGACAGAATATGGGCCTGTATATGGCCGTTGCAGTGGGCCTCGTTGCGCCTTTGCACGAATATACACATACTTCGCCGTGGCAAGAACGTGGCACACATGTCTGCAAAGAACTATGGTGTTGGGTTGGTCGAGGAGCATGTAAAGGTGCGTTGGTACGGAATGCAGTTAAGAATTCTTCCGGCGAGCGCTGTGATGAGCAGCCTGGCACAAATTCTCCTGGAACGGTTAGTGGTTCACCATACACGAGCTCAGCTGAAGAGTAACCAATGTCACTCCTTAGGCGAGATTCTGATGCCAAGGGGACCCAAGTTCGTCCACCCAACCAGGACCTGTAAGGCGTGCTTTCAAAGATGCTTTCAGTGATCGGTGAAAGCGTTCAATCATCCCGTTAGCCTGTGGATGGTAGGCGGTTGTGTGATGAACATTCACCCCAAGTCGAGATGCCATTTGTTTCCACAAGGCAGAGGTGAACTGCGGTCCCACGGTCAGATGACATGTCTGTCGGTACACCGAAACGTGCAATCCAGCACGAAATGAGGTGCTCGCATGCACTCGTCAGCTGTGTGTCTCTAAGTGGGATAGCCTCTGGCCAACTATTTCTGTCAATGATGGTCAAGATGTGTGAAAATCCACGTGATTGAGGTAGTGGTCCGACCAAGTCAATGTTAATATGTGAGAACCTTTTCTCTGGTACTGAAAATGTTTCTAGAGGTGCCCTCGTGTGTTTTTGTATCTTTGAGCTTTGGCAATTATGACTCTCTGACCCATGCCGAAACTTGTTTTCTTAAGTGCATGCCAAACAAATTTTCGCTTAGCAGTTTGACTGTGGCTTTCACTCCTGGGTGTGAAGTGTTGTGAATCATTTCAAGCACTGATCGTCTGAAGTCAAGGGGCACGATAGGACGTGGACTTGAAATGTCGCAGATGAGGTCTACTACTTTAGCCATGGCGATCTGCAGATTAATGATGGCTGTTTTGTACTTGTACCTCGAAGCTTGCCTCTTGCGATTTAGCCATGGCTGAGTATCTATACCTATTGAGACTGTGTCAGCAACTGCACGGGAGAGGCAATCTGCGACAGAGTTATCTTTTCTGATATGTGACGGATATCAGTGGTAAATTCCGATATAGCAGAAAGTTGTCTTTGTTGTCGCGCAGACCATGGCTCATGACTTTAGACATAGCGTGGATAAAGGTTTGTGGTCCGTAAAAATTGCGAATAATAATGAAGCGGAAATAATTGCTATAATCTCTGTCAAAAGTGCTGTATTTTGTTCCGGCTTCCGTATACTGAAGAAGGCGAGGGTAATGATCATAACTGTTCAATGCTCCAACCGCAATGTTCGAAGCGTCGCAAGGGCGAGAGGACAATCATGTTGAGGATGAAGTAACGATGCATTATAATAATTGTTTCATTTCTCAGGGCCATAATAATTCTTCAATAATAATGGAGTGTAGCAGCGATTTTAGGTATAAACCGATGATAAAAATTGAGCATGCCAAGAAATTCTTGTAGTGATTTTGTGTTCTTGGGTTTGGGAAATAATGTACTTTCGAGGCCACTGGTTTGATCCGGATAATGTCCCAGGAAAGTAAGAGACTTGACTCCAAACAGACATTTTTTCAAGACGGATGACGAGGCCGTGGTTTTTCAAACGTTGAAGAGACGTTGTTGAATAGACTCAAGGAACTTGCAACAAGGATATCATCCAAGTAGCAAAAAACACATTCAAGGTCCTGGAAAATGGAGTCCATTAAACGTTGAAAAATCTGTGCAGCGTTTTTCAACCCGAAAGGCATACGAAGAAACTCCCACAGACCGAATGGTGTGATCATCTTGGGAACATCCTCTGGGGCAATAATGGTAACCACGAATAAGGTCAACTTTAGAAAATGGCTTTTCCTTTCAGACGAGCAGAAAAATCTTGGATGTGTGGAACCGGGTACCGGTCGGGTACGGTAGCGTCATTTAGTCGACGAAAATCTCCACAAGGTCTTAGACTTCCATCCGATACAATATGAAGAGGTGAAGCCCATGGACTATTGGACTTCCGTATATGCCCATCTTCTCCATCTCCATGAACTCCTTTTTGGCTGCAAACAGTTTCTCTGGGGCCAAACGACGCGCTCGCGCAAAGACAGGTCGGCCTTTTGTCGGTATAAAAGTTGAACTCCATGCTTTACTTCTAAAGTCGAAAATGTTGGACGTAAGATTTCAGGATACTGATGTAAAATTTTTCTAAATTTGTTGCTGTTTGGTTCAACGAGGAAAGGTTACTACTCATGGTAGCTGAACTCACAGAACATGGAATGGGAGAAAAGGTTTCTGCATCAATCAAACGCTGGCTGCTGTCGACAAGGAGATTACTACAGCCCCAAGAAGGAGGCGTTTCACCTCCGCACTGATGAGACGTGCTTGGAAAGTACTACTACGCTAGGTCTATGGAAAACCGTTGGCAGCTTGCAAGGCTGTACTCCCAGTGTTTGTCAAACAATGAGGCGGGAGTGACAGATACTTGTGCTCCCGTGTCCACTAAGCCGACGTTTTGATGTCTCATCTGTCACGATGAGTTGGAGGTTCTAAAGATGACTGTGAAAATTCAGCTAGGCATAGCATCTCGGGTCAACAGCAGGTGTATTTACTGTTGACCTGACTTTTCCGCCCTGGTTCTTTTTTGAAGTGCCGACAGACTTGAACGATTTGTAATGTTCACAAGATTGTAAGTATCGGCGAGCGTTCGAACCAAATCGTCGGTGATACCAACAAATGATCTATTTCTGCTGGGTTTCCTTCTGGTGTGATTGAAGCTGCTTGTGATATTACTACTGGTGTTGAGTGCGAAGCATTAAAGATTATCTGCCTCCTGGGCCAATCTCTGTAGTCCTGAAGGTATGTGGAGTTGGCCAAGGAAGGCGAATAAGTTGCCTTAAAAATAGCTGTCTGAACAGCAGGCAAGGCTTATGGTTACCCAAGAGAACCAGCATCATATCCATCAATTCAGATGGTTTCCTGTCCCCTAATCCATTCAAATTCAGTAGAGTGTTTGCTTTCCGTCTCGGACAGACCAAACGTTGACTATTCTTTAAGATGTCTGTATTTCTCAACAGTTGGAGGAGATGAGATGATGGGTAGTGCTCTTGCTGCTGTATCTCAGCGCCGCCACCACATGATGTATTTAGTATCATCAGAATTATTGACGAAGGACAAATTGTGCTTCCTCTGGGCAAACCAGGCAGCTCCAGAATGTTGGTAGCTTAAGTGCCACAGACTCCACAGCCATGTCGAGGAAGTGGAAGTAGATCTAAAATGATATATACTGGTTTAACTGTAGTGTAGTTTTATAGGCCAAGTACTAGATCTAGAGAAACGATGATAGACTATACAAAACGCTACTACTGTGTAGATCTAGAGATCTAAATTTATATCATAATAGATAACAATAATTATAAAAATTTAACGTCGGGGTCACCATTTGTGGCACATTACATACTACAATGAAAGGTAAATTCTAGTGTGTCGAGTGATGTTATTTTATTGATCATGAAAACAACAAGAAAGTAAAGTGAACTGTGTGGGTCTCTTGTAGTCCTAGCAGTCTTGATAATTGTTCGTACATAATATGTAGATATTGTGTGCATAATAATAATAATAATAATAATAATAATAATAATAATAATAATAATAATAATAATAATAATAATAATAATAAAAAAGTAATAATAATAATAATAATAATAATAATAATAATAATAATAATAATAATAATAATAATAATAATAATAATAATAATAATATAATAATAATAATAATAATAATAATAATAATAATAATAATAATAATAATAATAATAATAATAATAATAATAATAATAATAATAATAATAATAATAGTAATAATAATAATAATAATAATAATAATAATAATAATAATAATAATATGATAATAATAATAATAATACTAATAATACGATGTAATTATTCGGACCCCCCCCCCCGGATGCCAATAATCTGGTCGTTATTCGGACCCCGCCTTCCGGTTTGGAGCCTCTTCTTCGTTTTCAAGTTTCCGGTTAGAGTCTTTCCTTTGATTTTCAAGATGGCGGATGCAGGCTTGTCACTGAAAGTTGGCGATACTTTCTTTTCATTTGAAGAGTTTAAAGATAAATTAAACCTTTTTCCAAACTGAAACGCTTACCCAATTTGTCATTCGTTCCGCGGATAAACTGAAGAGTGAAGACGCACTATTTGCTACATTCACATACAGAAAAGTGCGATATGGCTGCAAGCAAGGGAAAAGAAACACGAGCCTGAGGGCGCTTCTCAACAAAGGCCGAAACAACGGTAAGCAGATTGTAGTCTAAAGATTTATACCGGTAGATCTATATTGTTCAACATCAATATCTGAGTTAGATCTGGATTATAGATTAAATGTGTAGCCTGGTTATTTGTCCTGAACAATGAATTTATCAGTTGATCTGATCCATGACTTCTAGATCTAAATCTAGATTTCTAGATCTAATCTAGCTCTAGATTAGATCTTGACCTAGAAATCTAGATTTTGACCTAGAGATTTGAGGGCAGACACTTTAACCACTAAATCTAGACTCGTAGCATCTAGCGCCCCAAAAGCTAGCCTCTATATGCTATAGTCATTGAGATAATTAAGCCAAGCCTTTATTTTACATACTTCCTCAACCTGACCTGCCATTATCAACTAACTAAAAGGCATAACTTTCTTATAAAATATGTTCAGTGAAAAGTTGTGACAAAATGACCTAAAACTATCACTTGTTTCATTTCTATCATCAGGTCCTTCAAAGTTGGCTGCCCAGTTGTCCTAAACATCAGATTGAATCGGCCTAAGGGTGGAGATCCTTTCTTAAAGGTTACAAGGCTTGATGTTGAGCATCAGAACCACCAAGTGTCAAAAGAGGTAAGGTAGTCTTCTTTCTCAATCCTGTTCTTGTCCTTCAATTTTTGAACCATGGATGTAAAGTGTCTTTCAAAATACAGGCCACCATTTAATTACAAATTTTCTCTTCTGACAAAGAGGTCTGCTGGTAATCGCTCGGAGAAATTGGCTATATTAAAGCGAGCCAGGTTCTAGCTAGGTAATAGTTTTCCTCGATAGAAGGGTGCTTTGCCTGAGCAACCTGCGAATAGTTGAGCCGCGGGCGTCCGATCTCAGGCGCACACTTCCTGGGGCGGTGGGGAGGCACGGAGCCACCCTCAAGGGCTTCTAGAAGCTCAGGGCGAATAATGTCTTTACAACCGACCGACAAAGAACAGTTACTCCAGCTTTATTTCTAATGTCAACGGTCACAGGATGAGATCTAGATCAAGATCCTAGACCTAAACCACTTTCAAAGTCGGAGTTTTTATGTGCAAGGGAAATAACTTCTTATGAATTACAATGAAACGTTACAATTGAGACTGTCTATTGGAAATCATACAAAGCTAATAAAATTATGAATTGTTGGTTAACTAATCTAAATTATTTTGAATTTGTATTTAATATTTCCCAATTACATAGCTGTAATTGTTGACAATTATTTTTAAATCTTGCGGTTTCACCCATGACTTCCGAACATGGTTCGTCCTGGTCTTTAAAGGTCCTTAAAAAGTCGATTTCTTTGGGGGTTATTTTCCAAAAAAATTACCATAAGTATCGTAGTTTACTGTCGGGAACAAATCTCGTTGGGTCTGGAAAAGGTCTGAAATTGTTTTTTCCAAGTGCCCTGCGACTGGGATGTCTATAGTGGAATATTTTTGCCAAGGCCTAAAGGGGTGCAGTAAATCGAGGTTTCACTGTAATTATCAAAACATCATGTGGTATTCATATCATGTATTCATTAAATTTCTTCCCCAACCAGATATTTAAGCTCTACCCAGAGCAGATGTGCTTTAAATTAGACGAAACTGACAAGGTTGTTCTATCTTCTGTCACAATGAGGGTTGCTGAGCAGCGGGACATCATCGAGAGGCGCCATGGTACTTCTGTTCTAACTCAAGATATTTACAACGTCCAGAGGGAAAAAAATGCTTTTGAGAGCGGGTGATAATGAAAACAGTCAGAGGAAGAAAGAATAAGTCATTGATAAAAAAAATAATCATCATAATTATGAATTACGAGAACAAAAACGTCAATACATTCTGAACCATTTAAGCTATCAAGTCATATCATACATCAAATTTAAAGGCAATTCTGAGCTCTATTTGATCATATACTCAGCCAGGGCAAGAAGTTAGTTTGTGGAGAGCTAATTTCGATTTCTATTTTCAATGACCTTTGTCCCCCTAACATTTTCCATGACGTTGTCTTGTTGTGACATATTTGATAGTTCGGTCTTACGGTAAGGTTAGCTTGATTTCATTTTGTTACTGATTATTAAGTATGCAGTTGCGTAAAGCTTCATAAAGCTCTTTCTTGGTTCCTGTTACTTTCTTTTTTTTCAGTACAAAATGCTTTACGGTACCTAATTTGATTTTTTAAATCTTCGAGAGTAGCATGATTCCAAAATTCATTCAAGTCCTCCTCTGTTGTAATAAAACCTTTCTTTACAATGGCATCAGAATCTGATTTCTGCCTTGTAAGTTGGCCATTTCTTTTTCATTTTTCTTTCTTTGATTGTCTTCAATTCTTTTTCAAAATTTTTATCTTCTCCCTTTTCACTGCTTCTTTATGTTGCTTCCTCAAGGTCTTTCCATGTTGTTGTGCCGACATCAAAATCTGTCTTTTAGCCTGTTTACTCTTTTGCTGAAGCCACACTGCTGTCTGATTGTGTTTCCACATGCTCAGGGTTGATCTGTGATGGGTCGAACATCGTAATCAAAGTCCCCAAAAGACGTTCTCCAGAGAGATTTGTTATGGGGCAATTGTCAACGATAGACTTGACATCATCAGGTATGTCGCCAGCAAAAATTCCATCATCTAAAAATTCTGACAACTGCCTTTTCATAACTGTATATATTCCTTTGACCACAGAAGAAAAGGTTCTAGAGAAAGTGCCCTTGCAATAATCACCAGAATTTAAAAGAACCTGGGGGAAATCAATATTCACTTTTGAGCAAGGGAAACCAGAAAATATTGGGTTTAAGGCAAAAATTGTGTCAGGGTTTGTTAATATAGCCCAGTACTGAAGTGAGGTATCCATCTCTTGAACATATTTTGGGAAAGAAGAATATGGTTGGGAACTATTCATTAAATTCCAGTATGGACTGGTCAACAAATTGTCTAAAAGAGCCAGAACTAAAACTTCAGATAAAATCTGTTTGTCATGTAAAGCAGTTTGAATATCTTTCAGTTTCTGGCTTCTGTTTGTCGACCAATTTTCAAAAAAAGTCTATCATTTCTACTCTATGAAGACATACAGATGAAGCATTCTCAAAAAGGTTGTTAAATCTATTACCTCTGAAGCTACAAAATGTTGAATTTATGTCATGCTTATCACAGTATACCAGCCATTCAGATCTGCATCCATTTTCTCATCCCCTCGTGGTCCAAGGACATCAGCAGCACAGCGGATCCGGGCAAGAGCTGGTTGTTCTTTTACAAACGAAGAACTAGGATTAAGATCAGATTTCTTTTCCTCTAACAATTTCAGAACCTTTTCTGTTGCTGCAGACAGACCGAGAAGGAAATGCACATTGCAGAATAAAAATATTGTACTAGCATCGTCTGGCCCTAACGTTTCTTTCTTAAACTCGTGAAATAGTTTATCAAATGCCTTCATATTGGCTGCTCGGTCAGACATCAAGGTTTTTATTCTTTTCAAAAATTCAAATAAAATTTCATTTTCATCTACTGTATTATCAGCTTGACTGTCACAATGGATAGTTGATATTTCTTCTAAGATTTCGACGGCTTGTTCAAGCATTGATTTTGCATCATCAGTGGCAATTTCAGAAAATCCTAGACTGAGCATAGTTCCATCATCTAATGTAACATGTCTCTCCATGTAATGCTGTTTCTGTCTGCTGGTACCGTCACTACCAAAAGTAAAGCTCTTGCTTGAAAGCATCTTATCCACCAGTTGTTGTTTAGCGATGTGGTGTCCCTCATCCGCCATTTGCAAAACTGAGGAAACACATGGTAGACCCTTCAATTTTTTTCCCATGAAGCTGTCGGCTTACAATGTCAACAACTTTGCCGCATTTCGAAGCGGGTACATCTGCTTCACCTTGAAGAGCTATGAAAGTTAGACGAACATCCGCAGTAAATGTGTTGTTCTTTTTTCTCACGAAGGTTGAAAAGGGCTTCGTCTTCTGAGTTGCTGTCATTGGCTTCATCGACTACTACAAGACTATTTTCAAGTTTTCTATACTTGAATCTCCATTTTGACGAAAGAGCTTGTTCATTTTCAAGTTTTATGTTTCAGGCCTGAAAGATTTTGAAATGATGTTGTTTTTTTTAAATTGTCAACCTCACTTTCTAAAAGATTAACCTTTTGTTCAAGACAAATGTTCTGTTTATTCAGAGAAGTGTTGAGTTTGTATGTTTTACTTTTATGTTTAAGAATTTCAGTTTCTTCTTCCAACTGATTATTTAAACGTTTAAGTTTGGCATTTTCTTTAATACACAACTTTTCTCAGCACTTAGTGATAGCAATTTAGCGTGAGCATTTGCGTTTACCCGTAGCTCCTCTTCAAGAGTACTTGATTTCATGCTCAATTCATTGATTTTAGAGTTTGATACTTTATTTTGCTTTTGCAACTCTTTGATCAAGTCTTCACTAGGATTCGTTCTGAAAAGCCTTATCACCCATGCTTCCTCAAGCCGTGTCGCCCAGTAAAGAAGGGCATTGCGGGATGCTAATAATAGAAATGAAGGTCAGTTTTTGACCTTTCTGGTGATGTAATTGCTATTTCTGTACGTGGTATCGCGAGCAAGAGTGGAGTTATACATTCGTGAAGTTGGTGATCGATTGAGATATTTCACTGCTTTGAAACAATTACTGCCACAAGCAGCTAGGCGTCTGTGGTACCTATTTTAAGCATCTGCTTACATATATATGTATGTATAGATAATAGAGCAACTCTTATAGTTCTGAAATCACCAAGTAGGTGTTTGCGTTTGTGTTCAGTTTATTAAGAATTTTAGTTATGTCCATCTGTAGTTTATATTCTGGTGTCATTCTCATGTTATCTTTGTAAAATTTAGTTTGCGATACATGATACTGTATTCTTACTTAATTGCCTCTACTTGTATTATGTGTGTACGTTTTAGTGCAATGTTTTAAATAATATTAATTCCCCCACATTGCCAATGTTACCATAGGCATACATTTGTACTTACATATTTGTTATAAATTATGAGCAATTCTCAAAAGGTGATGCTGGCCGAAGTGTGTCAGATAGAAACTAGACATTCTTTAGAGCATAGATAAAACCAGCCCATTACCTTAGTAAAGTAATAAGCTATAGGAAAGAATTTGCCAGAATTAGGGTATTTTTGAGGGTCCAATTTGTCACATTCTGAAGAGGCCATTTTTTGAACACATATGTCAAGGTCAGATGTTACCAATTTTAGTTAATTTTTGCTTGATTTTAAAGAATTGAATTTTATTGACAAGCTCAGTTTTTTAGCTTGAAATTGTTCGTTTTGTTGTATTTGTCTTTGAACAACTGTGTACTTGTACATATTTTTTTAAGTGTCTCATATTGTTTAAGACATTTTTGGTTGAAAAGTAGTAAGTATGATGAAATAAAAGCTTTTTCCAACTAGTTCCATCAATTCTAGTTATCTAGATCTAGTGTGTGTCATTTCTGGACCGTACAAGTACAAGTGGGTAGTTATTTTATTCTGTGATGACCACAAAGCCATGAAATTGTTTTCCAACATTCCTATAAGTAGTCCATATTTTGAATGCCAACAACGTCTGTGTACACAGCAACAGAAGCATTTAGATGTGTGGCAAACATGACTTTGAGTTTAGGGTGACTTGAATTACTTGAAATAATGTTCCTTGTATGTCATCAGGGCGTAAAAGTCAAATCAATGTGTTAAACTTTTGCTTACAATTTACACATATCATGTTAAAAGTTATCTTTTTACATATGAATGATGAAAATTGACATTTATCTGAAGGGTTTTAGGTGGTTAGATGTTAACATTGAAGACTTGTGAAATAGCCATTGTGTAACAGTGACATTTCTCCCTCCACCTTTTGAGAATGGCTCATATTCATATGTATAACTTTTGCTTACAATTTACACATACCATATTAAAAGTTATCGTTTTACATATATGAATGATGAAGATTAACATTTAGGGTTAATTGGTTAGATGTTAACATCAAGGACTTTTGTAAAATAGCCATTGTGTGACATTCTCACTCCACCTTTTGAGAATGGCTCATACGGTATACCCAAATACTTCATGATTTGACATCATTGTATTCACCTATCTCATGTTTTCATTGAATAAAGCTCTTTTTGTATTTATTCATTAATTATACTATTTTTTGTTCACGTAAATCGTGTTGTGTTAAATGTAAATGGTGTTGTTTTGTGTTAAAACTGATAATTAAGAATGTAAAAGTAAACGGTGAAGTGTCAGTTTATAATTTATATGGCGCTTGCTTAAGCCAAAAGAACCTTCACCGCTCAACAATGACTCAAGTTCCCCTGGCCAACTGCAACATAAGACAAAGTCATCGGATTGAATCCAAGAAAAGCCCGCCCCCCCCCCTCTCTCTCTCTCTCTCTCTCTCTCTCTCTCTCTCTCTCTCTCTCTCTCTCTCTCTCTCTCTCTCTCTCTCTCTCTCTCTCTCTCTCTCATTCCCTATTGGCAAGACGGAAGTAATCATGCAATGACAGTAGTGAGATATTAATTTACTTTTTGAGATTGGTAAAATAAAATTAACAAACTTAACTTTAACAAAATCATAAGTGTTTAGTATCAAATCACAGTCAAATTTAGTCTGGAACCCAAATCCGAACTCAGATTTGGACTTTTTGACAAAAAATGTGTTTGAAAGAAAGGGCCACACCTTCCATTTCAAATCCTCAAAACGGTCCCGCTACCGCACCGCGTACATGTAAACAGGGTCGATCATTTCAAATCGTTGACATGTGATCGAGCCAAAAAGTGTGTATCCCTGTAGTCGGTGTGTGTGAGTGAAACAGGGATACACTATATTATACGGTAATTATATATAATATCACATCAAAGGAACTGCCGACCAGGGAAATGTGGTGACACTGACACTTGAGGTCGCGGCTGTAGAAGGAACCGAGCCACCATGATTTCCCCCTTCCCTCCATTTCAAACAACGTTTTTGTTCAATGATGGCAGATCTCTCTCTCTCTCTCTCTCTCTCTCTCTCTCTCTCTCTCTCTCTCTCTCTCTCTCTCTCTCTCTCTCTCTCTCTCTCTCTCTCTCTCTCTCTCTCTCTCTCTCTCTCTCTCTCTCTCTCTCTCTCTCTCTCTCCCTCTCTCTCTCTCTCTCTCTCTCTCTCTCTCTCTCTCTCTCTCTCTCTCTCTCTCTCTCTCTCTCTCTCTCTCTCTCTCTCTCTCTCTCTCTCTCTCTGCTGTTGGGCATTTTCCTGTCGCTTCTACAACTACAGTCCGGATTCGTTTTCTTTACCTTTAAGTAACTACTTAGTATTATTAAATTTTGTAACATTCTAATACTAATTTACACAATGTTTATCTTTATCCCGGGGTCCGAATAACGACCAGATTATTGGCACCCCGGGGGTCCGAATAACGACAGCCATAATAATAATAATAATGATAATAATAATAATAATAATAATAATAATAATAATAATAATAATAATAATAATAATAATAATAATACTCATAATGATACTTATACTAATACTTGTAATACAATTCGATATTTGCAACATGTTGCAATGTAACAGTCACGTTTCGGAAGTCAGCAATGATTTACCTGGATTTTACAATCGTGCTCATCAAAAGGAAATTTCCGTAGATCCAAAAGACACATTACAGGAAATAAACCACCTGGAATCCAAAACACACGTCCATCGTAGTCAACGTTTATTGGAGCGTAGTCATCTTCGAACAAATCTCTCTCAGCCATGGTGTTTACTGCCACGAAACGCGGTTTCCATATCAAGGTGGAGTCTGGAGCTATTCGAGTTATTCCGTTATAGTCACTCGGATTCCATGTCAAGAGCTGAAAACAAACAATAGTATGAAGGTTGAATAGTATCAGTAGAATATTCTTGTCTCTAAACTTTGGGGGAGATGTCATTTCTGACATAAGTTGTCTCTAAGCTTTGGGGGAGATGTCATTTCTGACATAAGTTGTCTCTAAGCTTTGGGGGGAGATGTCATTTCTGACATAAGTTGTCTCTAAGCTTTGGGGGAGATCATCATTTGTCTCTAACCTTTGAGATGTCATTTCTGACATAAGTTGTCTCTAAGCTTTGGGGGAGATGTCATTTCTGACATAAGTTGTCTCTAAGCTTTGGGGGAGCTGTCATTTCTGGCATGTCATTTCTGACATAAGTTGTCTCTAAGCTTTGTCATTTCTGGGAGCTGTTATCATTTCTGACATAAGTTGTCTCTAAAGCTTTGGGGCAGATGTCATTTCTGACATAAGTTGTTTTTCTAAGCTGTCTCTGGGGGAGCTGTCATTTCTGACATAAGTTGTCTCTAAGCTTTGGGGGAGATGTCATTTCTGACATAAGTTGTCTCTAAGCTTTGGGGGAGATGTCATTTCTAACATAAGTTGTCTCTAAGCTTTGGGGGAGATGTCATTTCTGACATAAGTTGTCTCTAAGTTTTGGGGAGCTGTCATTTCTGACATAAGTTGTCTCTAAGCTTTGACATAATTTGTCTCTAAGGGAGCTGTCATTTCTGACATAAGTTGTCTCTAAGCTTTTTCTGGGGGTCTCTAGATGTTCTTTCTGACATAAGTTGTCTCTAAGCTTTGAGGGAGCTGTTCTTTCTGACATAAGTTGTCTCTAAGCCTTGGGGGATTACATAAGTTTCTCTAAGAGTTTCTTTCTGACATAAGTTGTTTGTTGACATTTCTCCCTGGAAAGGACGAGGGGGCGGGGGATCGTGACATCAACATTTCTAGTTAAGCACCTTTCACAATTTTGCAACATTCGTCATATATGCATACAGGATAAGAATGATCTTAGAGTAAAGCAGCTTCAAGTCTATTACGCCAACAGCGGTATCATTGTTATGGGCAAATATATATTTTTATATCTTTATTTCTCACCAAGAATGAAAGTCAATGTCTAAGATTTCCATCAATGCATTCTCGAGCGCTGCCCTCGCATCATTTTGCATGGTAAATGTTTCATTAAAAATAAGGCAACTGTATGTTTTGTTCTGCAAATAGCCATGTATAGGTCGACGTTTCATCTCAATTCGGTTATTTAAATCATTGACTCGCTCATTTTGTCAATTTTATGATTTGAAAGTTTAAAAGAACTCATTTGAAACTGATCAACAAAGTAAAGTAAAGTAAGTCCCATACTCAAAGTTGAGAGTTGGGGTAATCAGGAGTAAAGTTCTGATTTTTCCAAGCATTCGGCATAATACGGTAGTTTGCCATTGCTTTCCTCGCCACCTTTACTTTTGCTGAGACTGAATAGACCTAGCTACTAGTTTCGCTATTGGGTCGACAGAAAGGCCAGAAAAATTTACCCAGACTGGGCATTGAACTCGGGACTTCCGCGTGACAGACAGACGCTCTACCGACTGGGCTACCTGCACCTCGATCAACACAGTTCACAATACACTTTATTGTAAACAAGACTAAAAGTTTGCTGAACAAAGAGATAAAAGGACGTTTACCTCGTCGAACCATGTCAGGATCAAGAGTCCGTTTACTGTAATCTGTTGGCGTATCTCATCCAACTCAACCACGGAAATCAGTTGGAAAGACGGGGAAATGGCTATCAGCTGGGACTGGTTTAGAAGGGGCCGCATGCTTGTGCTGTAGTTGCTCAACAAAGTCTGCTGGAGCTAAAAGTGTCGTTAAAATACAAGAAAAAGGTAAAATATTCAGTCATGATTGGATTGATTGTCCTATAAATCGGTTCAATCTGCGAAAGGAGTAAAATATGTCTCAAAAAAACATTTTTTCTGCCATAGTAAAAGAAACTTTAGGTGGGAAAATATTATGATTAATTGTTTATTTATTCGTTTACATGCCTAAATGACCATTCATAAGATAAAGATAAAAATGTTAAAACTTGATATGATTAGACGTTTCCTTTCCCTAATGACTGCATAATTACGATTTGGAAACATTTGTAATACCTAAAGGAGCAATCCTGTGATGTAAGATGCATATAAGGAATAGAAGAAAATGCAGGTCTTCACTGTTGTTTTTGTAGTGATGCTGCTGTTACTGTAATGTTAGAGTTTTTGTGTCTGTTGTTTTTATGGTGCTATTTTTGGAACTGGAAATGGTCAATGAACTTAAGTCGTGCCTCGGCTGTATCGGTATATTCTTTTTTAACTTGATGTACAAAGCGATTTCTTCGTAGTGTTCATTGTTAACTGAGAATGAACTTGCATTCTTTTATCATTATCAGCTCTTCAAATACACAAAACGTAATGCCGGATATAGATGTATTACTATAAAGGAATGTATTAAATGTAAAGATTCCTTAGTATTCTGTCTATTACATATTCGTGGATTCGTGGAAAAAAGCAATATTCATTAAATCTGAATTAATATTACGTTCAATGTCTTGGCTTACCGTGTATAAATCCTGATAACTTTGTCCACGAATGTGAAAGACAAAACACCCTAGAAGGGCAAAGTAAAGGAAGTATGCCATTGTTGTTTTCAGAGTCTTGGTTTCCCTCTCCGTGTAGTTGTATATGAAAGTCACGCCACTTATTCGATTGTATATACCCTCCTGGTGTGTGCATTGCCCTGGCGTACAATGACAGAACAGAAAGCACTTATTTCTGGTTTAAGCGTCCACTGACCATTGCCCTGTAGTTTATTCTACTGATTATTCCTCCAATTGATCGATTATTGTGCTCAAAGTAGGTTTTCACTCTCTGATTTGGAGGTGTATTGAATTATATCAGACAATTATGAAATAGGCCAGCGGTCATAGGCGTAATTGGGTGTATCAGAAATCGATGAACCATCAAATAGTCTTGACTTGCATGAAACTATAAAACTGGATGTATGGTTCCCCACCCCATCCCATCGTATTGTTCACAATCTTCTACATGCCGCATTCCGACCTTTCACCAAGACTGACAATGTAGGTTCTTTCCTTCCTTCTTTGACAGGCGAGTCTTGAGAGAGCCAGACATAACTGGCAACGACAAAGGCGATGTCGTAATCAAAAGAGCTGACAAAAGAGTGGATATCTATTTTCCAAGGTAAAGAAAGTATGCCATTATCCTTTTCATAATGGTCCCCCCCCCACACCTATACTGAATGCAATCAAACACCAATAATTCTATTTTATTTACCCACCTGGCCTCACAAATAAGTGTTTGTATAGCGCTGGCATAACATACGGACAGAGCAGAAATCACTTGCTTCATATATACGTGTTAACTGACCACAATTCTTCTGATGTTTATCCTTCTGATTATCCCTCGAAGTGACCCATTACTGTCCAACATGAATTTGGGGCTTGTTCAACCAGACGGCTATTAACTGACGAACCCAGAAGTCAATGGCAAAGAGAACTAATTTGGTGTTACGTAATTCAATGAACCGTTAAATGTACAGCATTGTTTGCACCCCACCCCCCTCCCCATAAAACCTTCACGGCCTACCTTTTTTTCCACGATGTCCTACATTCTACATCCGGACTGTTACCAAGTTGTATCGTTGTGACCAACATCCTTTGTAGCATTTTATTTCATATTGGGAAAAAAGGAAGGAGGGAAAGTGATTGCAATGAGCGTAATACTTAAGACATGTGAAGAGCACAATTGAACCAAACAAAAAGGAACACATTGGGTGGGGGGGGGAGGGGGTGGTGGGATATTAATCATTCATCCACACCAAGTTCCAACCCATAAATCTTTTTATCTGCACCACTTGCATGAATAAAACTCGCACTATGACAAAAATAAACCACATGCATCATAACTCATCTTGTCTTTCTTTCTGTTATTAGGTCATATGTTTATCTGCATTTGTCGTATCTTCCTTATCTCTGCTTTCGTATAAAAATTACGTATCTTTCATCATCGTAAATATACCTAACCTTCATCCTTCTTTTCATCAATTGAATTAAATGAATTCAGTTCGTCCTACCATGTGTCATATAACCATGAGATATTTCTTACCTTTCATGATTCCATCTACATCAATTTAGAGTTTACTTTTGTTACTTTCACTCCTGCTTCCACATTCTTTTTACCACAATCCATCATTTTTCCTGTTAATTGTACCCGCTTCCTGTAAAGACAACGATGTGCCACGGTTCGTGTCACCATTGCCCATTATCCTTCTTGCCATTCTTATTCTTGTAATATGACTTTCTTTCTTTCTTTATCAGCTCTCATTCTACCTTCCGGTGTATGGGTTTAGATGCCCGAAATGATCTTCTCCATGCTGCCCTGGCTTTAATGCCTCTTTTGTATCTTCTTCCCACTTTCTCCGAGGTTTGCCCTTTCGTCTTTTACCGTGAGTTTTAGCACTGTATACTGATTTAGCCATCTATTTACATGCCCAAGCCATCTCAATTGATATATCTTAGTTTATATGCCATATGCTTTGGTTTGATCTCTTATTACAATCAAAACGTTTTCTGATTTTGTCTCTTTTAGTTTTCCCTACTACTCTTCTTAGATATTTCATTTCAGCCGCTTGTACTCTACTGCATTCCCTACTGTATAAGGTCAGGCAGGTTTCGCTGCCATACAGAAGAGTGGGACAATAAACTGTGATGTATACTGTCATTTTTGTTTTTGTTGACATTTTTTGTTTACCTATAAATGCATTTCCAAGATGGTTATATATTATTATTGCCTTTTGGATTCTCTGGCTGACTTCTTCTCTTAGTTTTCCCTCTAAGTTAAGCATTACCCGTAGGTAATTGTAGCTTTGAACTTGTTCTAAATTCTCCCTGCCCAATTTGAGATTTTGTGTTTTAGCCTAGTTACTAGCATTTTTATATTTTCTTTGCATTTACTCTCGTTTATTTAATTCATTATTCATCATGTTGATATTCGACTGAAGGTCACTTTCTGATTTTCAAAACAGAACTAAGTCATCAGCAAATGAAAGCATTGATGCATTTACTGGTTTGAGCTTCCACATACCTACATTCATTTTCTTCATTTTTGAGGATGCCTTTGGTACTGAATCCATAAATGTGATAAACAGAAGAGGACTTTGGGTAGAACCCTGTCTTACTCCTATATCTACATCAAATTCAGCATATATTTTTCCAGCTACTCCCACTGCATTTGTTGGCTTATTGCAAAAACTTGTAATGGCTTCTAGTAAATTTTGCTATACATTGTGTTCTTTTTAAAAATGCCATAGTCCGCCCCTTTACTCACAGTATCAAATGCCTTTTCTGAGTCTATAAAACACAGGCGTAAGTCAATGTTTCTCCTAAAGAATTTTTCTATTATTTGTCTAATTGTCAATATGTGGTCTCGTACACTTCTCCCGGGTCTAAACTGACTCTGGTGTTCTTCAATCTGATCCTGTATTCTTTTTCCTTAGTCTCATTTCCAGAATCCTGGCATGAACTTTTCCTGGTACGCTTAGTAGTGATATCCCTCTATAGTTTGAGCATCTTCCAGTCGTCGGACACCTGTTTGGACTTCCATGCTCGTTGGCATATAGTGTGTAGTAGTTCGCCTCCCTCTCTCCTTGGTTTTTAATTATTTCTGGATAAATATGATCTGCCTTGAGGCCGTTCCTAATACACTTTTCTTATAGCTGTTTGGAGTTCTTCCATTGATATATCTACGTCTTCAGCTGTTTCATCTGTATTACTTATTAATAATTGATCTGTACTCCTTGTTTCATATATTCTGGAGAGATTATGTAATTGTTGAAAATACTTTCTCCACGTTTCCACGATGCTGCTGTCTTCTTTCATTATTTCTCCTATGACGTTCTTAATTTGTCGTATTGGGCATGGTTCGGTCTTTCTCGTGCTCTTCATTTGCTCCCAGAACAACTTCTGATTTCCTTGATAACTGTCTTGAAGCCTTTGTCCAAACTCTTCCCACTGTTCGTGTTTGCTTTCCCAACTTCCTCTTTGGCGATAGTTTCATGTAATGTATCCTATCATTTGGCCTCTTTGCTTGCATGTATTTCTTCCAGGCATCATTCTTTTCTTTGATCTTAGTCTTGATATTTTCCTTCCACCATGTTGTTCTTTTCCTATCTCTTTTAATGTGTTTCCTACCATAGACCTCTTCAGTACAATCGAGAATGTTTCTTTATACATTCTTCAACTGTGCTGTAATTCAGATCCATCTGCCTTTCACTGGTAAATCGTTTAATCCTGGATTGGTATATCTGTTTTACTATTGGTTTATTGAGTTCGTCTATTTTGAGTTTAGTAGCTTTCTTCTCTTTCCTTTTCTGTTTGTTTTCTTCAGTCAGCAATCTCATGTTGGCAATCATTAGATGTTGATCACTAAATATTTCAGTCCTCTATTTGCTCTTGCATCCAATGCACTGTAAAAAAAAGGAGCTGCTAACTATTATGTAGCCTATAATTGACTTTTCACATAAACCTTCATTTATTCTTGTATATTTTTTTATATCTTTATATCTTTATAAGGAAAACAATTTGTTAGCTATTTTCATGTTATTCTTTAGGCAAAAATCTATTAATATCTCTCCATTTTGAGAAGTTGTTGTCTCTCCTTCTTTACCTATTACTCCTCCTGATGTTTCTACATTGTTGCCTTCTCTAGCTTTTAAATCGCCGAAAACCATTAGTTCATGTTTGGGTTTGAAATTCTCTACAACTATTTGTAAATAGTTTTCGAAGATATCTTTTTCTTCTTTGATGGCATCTACGTTTGATCCATAAGCTATTAATGATTTAATTTCTCGTCCTTTTGGTTTAATATTTATCTCCAATAGCCGTGGGCTCTAGCTCTATCTTTGACATCTACTTCTGAGAAGATTAAAGTATGGATTTGGTCTTACATGTTCTATTCCTTGTCCTTTTTTCTTTGGTTATGTAATGGCCAAAATGTCTACTTTAATTTTTTCCATTTCTTCAGCTAATCTTAACTCTTTTCAATGTACTTTCTTACCCATTATGTCAGTTGGCATATAGGGCAGAAACGAAGGATTTCCATCTCTCTCTTTCCATGGCAAGCGTCTTTATGGAATTCCAGGTTTCGCCCCAGCCTTTCATCTCATTCTCTGCTGTTCTTCTCAAGTTGTCTTTGGTCAGCAACGTCTCTTTTTCCCTTCAGGGGTCCAATGTAGGGCAGTCTTGGTGATGCTCCCCTTTTTTTTAAACATGCCGTATCCCCTCTATCTTCTTTTCCATTTATTGCCCTAATATCCCATGTTCAAAAATCACAGTCCGTGTTCTTTTCCAGAGTTCTTCGAAATTTCAATCCGGGTATATCATATTTCTTTCTTTGAATCAGTTTGGTTTTGGATATAACAGGATTAGCCCATTGTACCCTAGGTAGATGGTGGGACTGTTACCTTGAGGCCCCCTACCACGCCTTGTTATTTTCGGTCAGGGTTAACTCCTTAGCCTTTGGTCAACCATGACAAGCCTGTAAGGCAGCAGGTTGTTGTTTTTCTGTCAGGATTAACTCCTTAGCCTTTGGTCACAAGACTGACCTACAAGGCAGCAGGTTGTTTTCTGTCAGGGTTAACTCCCTTAGCCTTTGATCAGCCAAGCCCTGCCTGCAAGGCAGCAGGAGGCTCGTAGAAGGCAGGGACGCCTAATCCCCGTACAGGTGTTTACCTGTCAGCTGCCCGGTAGATATGACCATGATCACTAATGTATGTCATCGCATCATCCTAATAGATCTACGCATATTATTATTCCAGTTAAGATCGATACGTTGATAGCCGTTGTCACCGAATGTGTCAAGTACAAATCAGATTTGTCGAGCGTGGAAGGTTTGTGATTATAAAATTAAGTTATAAAGTTTTTGTTTGTTTCCCGTAAATTAAGACATTTTATCTATAATTAATAGATCTACTTTTTTGTTAATAAGCGGGGGTGGGGGGGACTTTTAAACTCAAACATTGTATTTTGTGATAAGAAATAATGATATTGAAAGAATAACTCTGACGTCAAAGTTGGAAGACACACAGCCTACCGTTTGAATAGTATACATCAAGAATAGATCTATTAATAGACATCATCTATGACATCAAGCAGTAAAAATTAGATACCAGTGATTGTACAGCTTGAAAGGCATTGGCCACTAGACATGGTGTCTGCCTCAGCATACTATGATTGTGATTTTGTAATTGGCTAGGCAGAAAAGTAATGCTACTGCAATAGGCCGACAGCAACAGATGGGAAGACAAATTGAAATTGGAAGGCACATTACAGACAGGACAGAACATAGACATTTTCGGGTTGTGCACCCTTGTACAGGACAGAACATAGACATTTTCGGGTTGTGCACCTTTGTACAGGACAGAACATAGACATTTTCGGGTTGTGCACCCTTGTACAGGACAGAACATAGACATTTAAGGGCTGTGCACCTTTGTACAGGACAGAACATAGACATTTAAGGCTGTGCACTTTGTACAGGACAGAACATAGACATTTAAGGGCTGTGCACCCTTGTACATGACCAACATATTTAAGACTTTGACATAGACCTCCTTGTCACTAGAATTTAAGGATGTACAGAACAGTATCTCTGTTCCTTGATACCTTGTGCCTCTTATGCCTTCGCATTTCGTTTTATTTTCACATCTTATATTATGTAATTGGTTAGACCTTTCGTATTTTATAAATCACAAAATATCATATTAAATACATGTATACATACATACATACATACATACATACATAAAAGCCATATATACATACATACATACATATATACATACATACATACATACATACATACAAACATACATACATTCATACATACATACATACATGAATACTTGCATACGTACATACATACATACGTACATACATACACACAAGCAAACACATATACATACATTCATACATTCATATATATATACATACATACATACATACATACATACATACATACATACATACATACATACATACATACATACATACATACATACATACATACATACAACATACATTACATGCATGTAAATATGCATACATACATCCATACATACTGAGATACATACATACATACATACATATACATACATACATATATACATACATACATATACATACATACACACACACATACACACAAATATACATGCATACATACATAAATAAATACTTATTTATATACATATAAACATATACATAAATTCATAAATACATACATACATACATACATACATACATATACACACATAATTACATACGTATATAAATATACATACACACACACACACACACACACACACATAATTACATACGTACATGAATGATACAGATACACATAATCACACAATGCTCACACACAGTTCTGTTGGAATGTCCACTGTTTCTTTTTATTACAATCTCAAAAGAATTTACAGTCAACTTTTATGACAGGCACAATATAATATGTGTTTACGCTGTATTCGATTAGGGGTGTACGTGCGATTAAAACAACGAAACATGCATGACATTTGCAATACTCAACTAATCATATTATTAGCTTTTTATCTTCCAAATGTTTGACATCGAGAGCGATTATGTATGAGGGCGATGTGACCTTCCATACTTGAAAGTGTTATGGAAATGCATACGGACAGTCAGCTTTTTATTTTTCCAAATTTCGGGATTTCTAAATGTGCTTTGACTCAAGTGACATATCTGACAAATGTCATTCTATACGTATTATAAATAGCTGGATGATTTGCAAAGTTGTGAATATAACCTTTTCTTTTCTTTTTCTTTTTTTTTTCTTTTTTTACATAGGTTATTACAGTTTAATTTCATATATTAAAGATAACAAGCTTACTCCGCCCCAGGTGATGCCAAGAACGATTATTAGATTCTGATCGAGTCAGTATTGATTCTGAGGTAACACAGGTAGGCGTAAACGATACTATTCTTTTTTTCTTTATTTTTATTATAAAACATGTACAAAATCGCGGCTTAGGTAATGAAAATTCTACACAAAGTACGGGAAACACTGAACTTTTCCTAACTACAAATCAGTTCTGGTAGAAACATTCTTCCAATGACAAAAATCTTAGGATCGTTTAGAAGTTTTTTGCAAAATATTGTTAGTCTTATGTGCCTGGCGACAGATATATATATATACATATATATATATATATATATATATATATATATATAGAGAGAGAGAGAGAGAGAGAGAGAGAGAGAGAGAGAGAGAGAGAGAGAGAGAGAGAGAGAGAGAGAGAGAAGAGAGAGAGAAGAGAGAGAGAGAGAGAGAGAGAGAGAGAGAGAGAGAGAGAGAGAGAGAGAGAGAGAGAGAGAGAGAGAGAGAGAGATTCGCATAAAACAAATTATGTAGAAAGTAGAATCGCAACAACAAAAAATATTGTCGACGTACTGATACGCGGATAGATAACTGAGTAAACATATAAGGAGATTGATCGGTCAACGACGGATAGACAGATAGTAAACAGATAAGGAGATTGATCGGTCAACGACGGATAGACAGATAGTAAACAGATAAGGAGATTGATCGGTCAACGACGGATAGAGAGATAGTAAACAGATAAGGAGATTGATCGGTCAACGACGGATAGACAGTTAGTAAACAGATAAGGAGATTGATCGGTCAACGACGGATAGACAGATAGTAAACAGATAAGGAGATTGATCGGTCAACGACGGATAGACAGATAGTAAACAGATAAGGAGATTGATCTGTCAACGATGGATAGACAGATAGTAAAGAGATAAGGAAATAAACGACGGATAGACAGATAATAAACAGATAAGGAGATTGATCGGTCAACGACGGATAGACAGATAATAAACAGATAAGGAGATTGATCGGTCAACGACGGGTAGACAGATACATGTAGTAAACAAATAAGGAGATTGATCTGTCAACGACGGATAGACAGATAGTAAACAGATAAGGAGATTGATCTGTCAACGACGGATAGACAGACAGTAAACAGATAAGGAGATTGATCGGTCAACAACGGATAGACAGATAATAAACGGATAAGGAGATTGATCTGTCAACGACGGATAGACAGATAGTAAACAGATAAGGAGAGTGATCTGTCAACGACGGATAGACAGACAGTAAACAGATAAGGAGATTGATCGTCAACGACGGACAGACAGATAGTAAACAGATAAGGAGATTGATCGGTCAACGACGGATAGAGAGATAGACAGACAGATGGATGAACTTGAGTTACATGTATATTACTGGTAGCACTGCTCTATTTGTTTGTTTGAATGTGTAAGTTCGTATGTATATGAGTGTGTGGGGGAAGAGGGAAGGGGAGAGAGAATAGATTGGGATGGCACAGCAGAAGGAGGCTCCGTTAATTCATCAGCCTGACAACAACGTACGTTTGGAGCTTTATCGACTTCCACAACGATAAGGTCAATGTTAAGAAAATACATAAAATTAAAATTAAAAATTAATTTAAGAATTAAATATATATTATGTCGTGCTTCTAGATACATTAATACAATCTGGATCTAGTTTTTGAGACCTAGAAACTAGATTTAGATCTAGATTCTAGATCTAAATTAAGAAGCTTCACTCGAGGGTTTTTTCTTAATGCTATTATGATAATGTTAACCCACAAGAAACTAGAACAATAGTTCTAGTATCTTTGCTTGACCTACATTGGACAATTTCGTGACCTCGGAGCCCTCCCAAATTCGGGCATTTCCCTCGGTCAGAAAATCAAATAAAGGTCAAAATTTACTTTTTCTGTGTACCCTTACATATTCTTGTCTTCCTATTTATGTACAACATGGGGGCCGCATTTTAGTACAAATGACGTAAATCAGGTGGCTATTAGAATTAATATGACAAGTGTTATGATAGCGCTTGCAGCACCGAATAGTATAGCACTGTAGTAGTTTAATTTTATTGCCATGTTTTTGTAACGATTCACGGGCATCTTGGCTGGATGTCGGTCTGCTCTCCTTGCAGATAACGTGCGTGAAACACCAGATTTGAGTCTTTGGATCATAGTCGGGGCCTTGAGAGAGAATGTGCCATCGCATTGAGGAGCTGAGAGTCGAGTGTGTAATTGCCACATGCAGGGGCTTGGGGCCCTTGCCCAGCTTGTTCTCTACTGTTTCCACGTCTGTCAAAGAAGCTACAGTGTCAGAAGTACTAGGACAAATTTTTGGTTTGTCGGTAGACGTTTTTATTTTTAACGTATTCAATACCTTCAGTTTAGACAGCATATCTTTGAGTTTCGATTGCCGTTTCTGTTTCTTTTCTTCTTCCTGTGAACGACAATGAATAAGAAGACAGATTGATTATTTTGATTTCATTATAACGATTATTTCTAATAATGTATTCCTGTAAATATAGCCCAGCCTTATTCATACCTACGGACGTCTAGAGCCTTGACACTCGCCATATTTACTGGCGGCTACTGCCCTTGACCTTCATTGCAGTCACTAGCTCTAAATCTAGACTCTGGCCAGGATTAAGCATCATCTGAATGAGAAGAACCAAGACAGTATACTCTACTACTCACTAGTCCCATCCATGATGATACGCCAGTTTAGTCTAGGTCTAGATTTAGTGACTACAATGAGTGTCAAGGCTCTTAAGGCCCATAAACACAGCTAGTGTCAAGGTTTTCGTCTTTCGTAGTTAGGAATAGGCATGTTGATTATTGGTTATAATCTCAATCTAGATCCAGTGACTAGTGACTGCAATGAGTGTCAAGGCTCTTGCCGCCCATAAACACAGCTAGTGTCAAGGTTTTCGTCTTCCATAGTTAGGAATAGGCATGTTGATTACTGGTTAGAATCTCAATCTAGATCCAGTGACTAGTGACTGCAATGAGTGTCAATGCTTTAGCAGCCCGTAAGTACAAGGAGTTTGACACTCATTACAGTCACTACATCTAAATGTAGACATTGACCGGGAAAGGGTTGAGGCGGTCCGTGCATAAATACGAAAATTTGTTTAATATAGTTGTGCAATAGGCTAGACAATATTTTATTTCACTTTTGTCCTTCCAGTTGCCACATTTATTGACCGTAAGCAGCCATTATACAATTACCTATTAGGTGTCATCGTAGGCGTTCAAGATTGATCTTTTTATTTTTTTCAAATTCGATCTTTGGAACAAAACTGTCTGCTGTTAATTCAATCGAAACAACAACAAAATAAAAATAAAGAATAACTTATTGACATGGTATTGAGAATGGTTAACTTTATGCTTCTTAAGTTTCATTTGCTATTGGCTTGTTATCAACTTACATTCGTTCATCAGGACTCTTATTTTTACATGAGAGAACGATTTCAATATGTTCACAAAGTCGCAGCCATCTTTACTGCCTACAAAAGGTCATTGTTGAGTATCCGCACTGAACACCAAACACCGACTCCCAATCAAGCGATGAAATCATAAATTTCCACCAGGTTCACAAACTCCGAAAAAACACAGCTTGAAGAGGTCGACAGTAAGACTTCATTACAAGCTTCTATACGCTGCGCCCCCCTTTTCCTTTCTTTTTTTCTTTTCTTTTTTCTTTACTTGTATATCACTATATCAAACTAATTTTAACCAGATTTGATTAGTACATGCCTGTTATCGTTTGTTTCAGAGTTTAGTTTTGAAAGTGTTCTTAAGAATTCTTTTCTCTTTATCTTGTGTTACATGTAGGTTTTCTTCTACAGTGGACACAATAAGTGATTAGAACACTTCTAGTTTACCTCTTCTCTATGGTGAAGCCATACGATAGCAATGGTGTCCGTGCAGCATAAAACAGACAGAGTGAACAGGAAGAAGATGTAATGGGTCATATAAGGCATATTCTCTGAATTGGTTGGCAGTTTGTCCCCAATGATGTCCATATACACTGCCATGGCTAGGAGGACGGTGATGGAGAAGCCAATCTTTTCACCTTTTGGGAGACAATAATATTATGAATTGCTAAGATATCAATACATGAAATATCCAGCATTAATCGTGTCATGAAGTTTTAGATTAGAGATTAATATTGGATTTATTGTCTATACCTTACATATTATTATTATTATGAGCAGGCTCAAAGACTTCATATTGTTCTCTTCTCGCCTTCAGGAGTAACATATTAGTACAGCTGCCTGTTAAGCTCAATAAAGCAACATTCTGACAATTTTTATTTTTCCGAGTGTAATAAAAGCAAAATATGTATTCGCTCCTGTATCAACTGTGGAAAGTAGCGTAAGGCATCTTTTCATAGAGTTACAACGTGATTGAAGTGAGATTGGGGGTGGGGGTGGGATCTTGACTGTTAGCAAATTTTCAAAAAACAGTTTTGTTGTAATGACAAAGTCACGGCTACGTTGGCTGCGCATCGGTGCCTCTGAGATCTACTTTGATAATATCCAAAAACGTTGTTGACAAAAATTAAGTATGCATCACCGATAAATTACATTGTGTAGGATATAAACAAAAAAATACATGCTTACAGACATTGCATTGTGTAGGATATAAACAAAGATACGTGCTTACAGAAATTGCATTGTGTAGGATATAAACAAAGATACGTGCTTACAGAAATTGCATTGTGTATGATATAAACAAAGATACCTGCTTACAGAAATTGCATTGTGTAAGATATAAACAAAGATACATGTTTACAGAAATTACACTGTGTATGATATAAACAAAGATACGGGCTTACAGAAATTGCATTGTGTATGATATAAACAAAGATACGGGCTTACAGAAATTGCATTGTGTATGATATAAACAAAGATACGTGCTTACAGAAATTGCATTGTGTATGATATAAACAAAGATACGTGCTTACAGAAATTGCATTGTGTAGGGTATAAACAAAGATACATGTTTACAAAAATTACATTGTGTATGATATAAACAAAGATACGTGCTTACAGAAATTACATTATGTAGGATATAAACAAAGATACGGGTTTACATTGAAATTACATTATGTAGGATATAACCAAAGATACGAGCCTACAGAAATTACATTGCGTAGGATAAAACAAAGATACGTGCTTACATTGTGTAGGATATAACCAAAGATACGGGCTTACAATGTGTGTGATATGAACAAAGATACGGGCTTACAATATGTAGAATCTAAACAAAGATCGGGCTTACATTACGTATGATATAAACAAAGATACGGCTTGCATTATGCAGGATATAAACAAATATACGGGCTTACAATGTGTAAGATATAAACAAAGATACGGGCTTACAATGTGCAGGATATAAACAAAGATACGTGCTTACATTATGTAGGATATAAACAAATATACGTCCTTACATTGTGTAAGATATAAACAAAGATACGTGCTTACATTATGTAGGATATAAACAAAGATACGGGCTTACCATCTGGGAACTACCGTAAAAACGTAGGACTACGTGTATGGTTTGTATGGTCGTTGAGGGGGAAAAATTGTGTCACATGTTATGATCATTGCAGCCTGTTATGGCGCTAAGTAAAAGAAAATAAGTCATACTCAGTGTAGTGTGACATCTGAAAGAGATCAGATCTTTCTAAGCGTATGTTATTATGTGACTATGGGTTATTTCTCTCCACGCAAACTTAACATTGCCATGATTGAATAGAACTAGCTAGAGTCTACTCATTTGCTAGTCTACCCATGGGTCATCAGGAGGGCCATTAAAAGTAAATGTCCTCGGACTAAGAACTGAACTGGGGTCGACTAAGTGGTACCTTTATGGCAGTTATCTAAATGCTTAATCTATTATTTGTACAGATACGTATAATACATTATGTAGGGGCGGTTTTACCATATGGACATACAGGACAGTGCCCTCCCTGACAGATCAACAATTTAATCACTAATGTTAAATACATCTTCATATAACTCTAGAATGAAAATAATACAAATTTATTGAAGTCCCTGAAAATCTTCAGTGCTAGTTCTCGTAGATAGATCTAGTAGTAGTAGACAAAGCCTGTAAGCTGTAGCAAGTGATGCGACGGGACAGATTACGGGACACGCCAAGCGAGCGGTGAGAGTGAATCTATTTGTAGAGGGGGACATTTTGCCTTTGTGTCCTCAAGAGCTGATCACCTTCACTACGTAATGAGAACCCAGTGTAAGTCAAAGTGAAGGCCTTAAAGACTAAATGGGTGAGAATGGGTGGGAACACCTTGCATCTGTGTCCACGTTTGGCGCATTGGCATGCAAAAATGAAAACTGGCAAAACTTATGTATTTTATTCGTTTGGCTTACAATTTTTAACCTAATCTTTAAGCTTTGCTCATGTATTAATATTTTATGAATTAATGTTTATTTATACACTAATATCAATTAAAATGATCAGTTTTTAAGTTGCATTTAAATTTATAAAAATTCCGAAATTCAGAATAGACACAAGTGGAAGCTCAAACTAATAAATGTATCAATGCTTTTCATTTGCCGATGATTTAGTTGGAAAATCAGAAAGTGGCCTTCAGTCGAATATCAACATTATGAACAGGGAACTAAATAAAAGAGGAATGAGAGTAAATGTAAAGAAAACCAAAACAATGCTAGTAACTAGGGAAACTCAAACACAAAATCTTAAATTGGGCAGGGAGAATTTAGAACAAGTTCAACTACAATTACCTAGGAGTAATGATTAACTTAGAGGGAAAACAAAGAGAAGAAATCAGCAAGAAAATCAAAAAGGCAAGTGCAATATATAACCATCTAGGAAAGGCATTTGTAGGTAAGTAAGAATTGTCAACAAAAACCAAAATGGCACTATACAATACAGTTTATTGTCCTACTCTCCTCTATAGCAGCGAAACCTGGACCTTAGACAATGGAGAATACAATAGAGTACAGGCAGCTGAAATGAAATATCTAAGAAGAGTAGTAGGGAAAGCTAAAAGAGACAAAATCAGAAACACAACAATAAGAAATCAAACCAAACAGATGGCATAAAAACTAAGATAGAAACAAATCAATTGAGATGGTTTTGGGCATGTAAACAGAATGAATGACAATAGAATAGCTAAATCAGTATACATTGCTCAAGCACAGAGTAAAAGACAAAAGGTAGACCTCGGAGAAAGTGGGAAGAAGATATAAAAGAGGCATTGAAGCATAGAAATTAAACTTTTTAGGAAGGAAACAGAAAATGTCAGGACAGAGCATCCTGGAGAAAGATCATCTTGGGCATCTGAACCCATATACCGAAAGGTAGAAAGGGAGCTGATAAAGAAAGAAAGGAAGAATGAATAACAACATATATCCGAAACACTATGGGACAGTATCCATTAAATGCTTTAATTGTATTAAATGTCAGTTCACAGGGGTTTAATAAGGAGTATGAATATTTTAATCCAAACAGACATCAATCGATTTGCATCCTTGAAGACCAAAGGAGCTCAATTCCTCTACACATAAGGAAAATAAAGTGAATGTAACGTCATATTTGTTGATTTGCTATTTCTTTTTATTAGGCTTACCGTTCATTAAAGTGTCCCTCTAGTTGTTTAGGGATAAATCCGCCCCTGATATTACGCATCTTTAAAATTAATTATAACATTTTACAGAAGTGAATTATCTTTTTTCCTGTCTTAATATTCGTTTTCTTGAAGAGGAGGAGGTTTGCTTTATATGAAAGCCAAGTGTCATGTAAAACACGACATGTTATAATCACATCATTGAAATTTTCTCGTCATTTTGTCTTCGATGATGTGTTCAAAGAACCAGAAACACCAAGTAAGGACTCCTCACTTAATACTTTTCGTTACTAGCCGGGAGGGAGGAAATGCATTCTACCCATTTTCTCCATACTACAAAAATAGATGCCTTCGGTTTCCTTTTCGACCACACACCCCTTCGATGCATCATTGAGTGAAATCAAAGGTTCTTACCAGCGTCGACTGGAATGACGAAAGTCAGCAGATTAAGGGCACACAGGAATAACACTGGGATGAAGATGTTGATGATGAAAAAGGTCGATTTCCTTTGGATTGTTATTGCGACCTAAGAGGGGGAAAACAAGGGAAGAAGAGAGAGAGAGAGTTTGGAGACAGCCTCGATGCAAATGCAGTTAAATTCTTTTAGCATTCCTCTGTTTATCCATGAAAAATTAGGTCCATTTCAAAAGTAAACTTCCCACATTCATAAGATGAAATCTATTTGAACAAATTATATGAAATTTGGCACAACATACCTTTACTACGACCGTTATCAATGCACTTTTGCATTCACCGTAATCAACCGTCAAATGCAGTGACGTAAGTGATTTTGTCCAGGTATCTGGTCGTCTATTTTGTGGCAAGTATAATGTCTTCTCTTGATACAAACCTTTGTCCACGAAAGTATTTCTTCACCTTGGGGAAAACATGGACGTCACAGGGAGTGAAATCAGGCCAATAGCGCGGATGCTCCAACGTTTCCCAGGTGTGATATTCCAAACGTTCCGTCACCACCCTGGTTCCATGGACGAGCATTGTTGTGGTGGAAACTCCAGATTCCAGCAGATCAGGTAGCCTTTTTCCGGACAGCTGGTTTCAAATTTTATTCTAGGACCATTTCATAGTACTGGGCATTTAGGGTAGTACCTTTTGGGACAAGCCATAGCAAAATGTCACCTTTGATGGCGAAGAAAACGATGTGCATGACCGTCAGTGATCTGTATTTGTGACGTGCTTTCTCTGGACGCGGATCATCAAAGTCTCTTCATTCTGCTGACCGTCTTTTTGTCTCAGGATTGCATGGATAGGCACAGGTTTCATCTCCAGTCATGAAAATCTGGTTTTTCTGTCTTTAGAATCTATGGAGAAAATCCGTGGAGAATCTGACTCTCGCATCATTTTGATCATGTCTCTGTTTTGCTGGCCATTGTGCTAAACGTGGCGTCACTAAATGCTGTGTCATTCGATGACCGATCAATAGTTTGATGCAAAACTGTACACGGCATTTCTAAAAGGGTTAATGTGCATGAATGCCAGGTTTCATTGCTAAACACATAGCGACAGACGTTTTATGGACATCGACATCTTACTTATGAAATGGACCTCGTACAAACATACTTACATATATACACACGTACATACATACATACAAACATACATACATTTATATATACATACATACATACACGCGTATGTACATGCATACAAACATACATACATTTATATATACATACATACATATACACACACATATACACACACATACATGTATGCATACATACATACATACATACATACATATGTACATACATACATGCATACATACATACATACATACATACATGAACACATAAATACATAAGTGATCAAGGTAAGACACGATACATTTGATTCATACATATACAAACATCAAGGTAAGACACGACTTTTTGATTCATCAAATAAAACACACACACACACACACACACACATATAAAATATATATATATATATATATATGAGCGGTATGACATGACTAAGGTGATCTTTGGGGTGTTTGGTAGGTTTTATTTTAAATGTTTCCCAGACTGGCCTATAAACGACCAAGGGATCTTTAACCTGTACAAAGTGTTGTGATCTGCACAAGGGACCCTCTTTGCATCGTCCGTCTCCGATGAGACTAGGTGTCGATCCACCTACCTGGACCAGGGAGGGGTGGGGTTGAGGGGGTGGGTTTTACTCGAAAAAGGTTCTCAGCCCTCGGGGCTTGCTTGTTCCCACGACCAAATGGTATGACACGCTGCTGCTAAGAGGTGAAGTTAATCACACAAGATAATATAAAGGCCCCATAGGAACAAAGACGAGACAAATACAAGGAATAGACAAAAAAAAATCCTGGC
>JAXRKP010002173.1:37500-65994 GCA_037039925.1 Doris montereyensis | reverse complement strand
GGAGGTTTCATATACCTACATTCATTTTGTTCATTTTTGAAGATGCCTTTGTGACTAAATTCATAGATGTGATAAACAAAAGAGGGCTTAGAACACAGCGCTGTCTACCTCCTATATCTACATTAAATTCTTCAAATAAGTTTTCAGTTACTCTCACTGTACATGTTGGTTTATTGTAATTTCTTTTAAAACAATTTCAATTAAACTTTGCTCTACCTTATGTACTTTTAAAGAATGCCATAGTTCATCCTTCATCGCTGTGCCAAATGCATTTTCAAGGTCCATAAAACAGAGATGTAGCTCAATGTGTCTTTAAAGGAATTTTTCTATTACTTGTCTAATTGTAAATATGTTGTCTTGTACACTTCTTCCTGGTCTAAATCCACTCTGGTGTTCTTCAATCTGATCCTCTACTCTTTTCCTTAATCTCATTTCTAGTATCCTGGCATACACTTTTCCCGGTAGCAGTGATATCCCTCTATAGTTTAATAATTTCATAGTTGATCCTTTCATGTGAATTGGTACTAGCGTTCTCTTTTTTCCAGTCGTCTAGAACCTGCTTATACTTCCATGCTCGTTGGCATGTTGCATGCAGTAGTTTGTCTGCCTCTCTCCCTTGGTTTTAATCCTTTCTTTAGAAACTTTGTGAGAATGTTAGTACAAAGACCATAGCAGGCAGCTGTACTGTGTTCTTCCTATGGAGTTGAGCAGGACATTCAAGGGTTTGACGTGCTTGGTGGTGGTGGTGGGGGGGGGGGGGGGGGGGGTTATGCATAGTCAGTGATCCTGTTATGTATTTGTGCGGGGATACGCATTATAATTCCACTTTTATTACAATATGCCCATTTATATTGATAGGAAGAAGGGTTAGATTACATTATTTTCAATAATAATTTTTTTTTTATTTGCCACCCACTTGTGTATACCCACTTGTGTATATATATATATATATATATATATATATATATATATATATATATATATATATATTATATATATATATATATATATATATATATATATATATATATATATATATATATATACTATAATTATTGTTATTTATTCGCAGCCTCATATCATCTCAGTTGCCATAACTTTTCCCCCAGTGTGTCTTACCGGCAGTCTCGAACTGCTCCCAGCACCAAGCAAGTGAACTCAGTTTACTCGGCCGCCAACAGGATCAGGTCTCCTCTTCCAACCCAGATGGTGGTCAAAGGTAACACAACATTTCTATTTATAGTCCTCGTCTTGTCTTCGCTCAAAATAGAGAGGAATAACGCGTCTCGAACGTAGCAAGGAGCAAGGGAAACACGTGAACTACTTTGCCCATACGCGTTCGTTGTATCAGTACATGATGTATTATTTCATTCGTTAGTTGTATCAGTACATGATGTATTATTTCATTCGTTCGTTGTATCAGTACATGATGTATTATTTCATTCGTTCGTTGTATCAGTACATGATGTATTATTTCATTCGTTCGTTGTATCAGTACATGATGTATTATTTCATTCGTTCGTTGTATCAGCACATGATGTATGGATGAATGGATGCTTGAATGAATGTATATATTGATTTGATGGAGGAATGAATGCATGAATGAATGTATGGATTGATTTGATGGAGGAATGTATGGATTGATTTGATGGAGGAATGGATGCATGAATGAATGTATGGATTGATTTGATGGAGGAATGGATGCATGAATGAATGTATGGATTGATTTGATGGAGGAATGGATGCATGAATGAATGTATGGATTGATTTGATGAAGAATGGATGCATAAATGAATGTATGGATTGATTTGATGAATGAATGTATGGATTGATTTGATGGAAGAATGGATGCATGAATGAATGTATGGATTGATTTGATGAATGAATGTATGGATTGATTTGATGAATGAATGTATGGATTGATTTGATATGAATGAATGTATGATTGATTTGATGAATGAATGTATGGATTGATTTGATGAATGAATGTATGGATTGATTTGATGGAAGAATGGATGCATGAATGAATGTATGGATTCATTTGATGAATGAATGTATGGATTCATTTGATGAATGAATGTATGGATTGATTTGGTGGGTAAATGGATGCACAAGTGGATGGATGAAGGTACGTATGGATCGATTTGATGGATGAATGGATGCATGAATGAATGTATAGATAAATGGATGCATGTGTGGATTGACGAATGAATATATGGATTGATTTGATGGAGAAAGGGATGCATGATCGGATGTACTAATGAATGTATGGATTGATTTTATAGATAAATGGATGCATGAGTAGATGAATTAATGAATGTATGGATCGATTTTATGGCTAAATGGATGCATATATGGATGAATGAATGTATGAATTGTGTAGATCGATTTGATGGATCCATGTGTGGATGAAAGGATGGATAGGTGGATGGGTTGATTTGATGGATAACTGGATGCGTGTGGATGGATGAATGAATGGATGGACTGGTTTGATGGATAACTGGATGCGTTGATGGATAAATGGATGCATGGATAAATGGATGGATTAACGGATGAATGTACGGTTTGATTTCATGGATAAATTATCCATGTTTGGATGAAAAAATGGATGTGTTTGTGGATTGATGAATAAAATATTATATGGATTGATTTGATGATAAATGGATGCATGTGGATTTATGAATAAATGTATGGTTTGATTTGAGGGATAAATGGATGCATGTGTGGATGAATGAAGGAATGCATAAATTGATTTGATAGATGCATGGATGGATGGATGGATGGATGGATGGATAAATGTATGGATTGACTTGATGGATACAAGGATGCATGTGTGGATGAATGAATGAATACATAAATTGGTTTGATAGATAAATGGATGGATGGATGAATGAATGAATGTATGGGTTGATATGACGGATAAATGGATGCATGTGTGGATCGATAGATGAATGTATGAATTGTTTTCATGGATAAAAATGATCCATTTTTGGATGAATAAATGAATGTATGGATTAATTGATTTGATGGATAAATTGCATGTGTTTGTGGATTGGTGAATAAATAAATGGATTTAATAGACAAATGCATGCATGTGTGGATGAATAAATGAATACATAAATTGATTTAATAGATAAATGGATGCAAGTGTGGATAAATGAACGGATGAATGTATAAATTGATTTAATAGATAAATGGATGCAAGTGTGGATAAATGAACGGATGAATGTATAAATTGATTTAATAGATAAATGGATGCAAGTGTGGATAAATGAACGGATGAATGTATAAATTGATTTGATAGATAAATGGATGCATGTGGATGAATGAATGAATGAATGTATAAATTGATTTGATAGATAAATGGATGCATGTGTGGATGAATGAATGAATGAATGTATAAATTGATTTGATAGATAAATGGATGCAAGTGTGAATGAATGAATGAATGAATGTATAAATTGATTTGATAGATAAATGGATGCATGTGTGGATGAATGAATGAATGAATGTATAAATTGATTTGATAGATAAATGGATGCAAGTGTGAATGAATGAATGCATAAATTGATTTAATAGATAAATGGATGCAAGTGTGAATGAATGAATGCATAAATTGATTTAATAGATAAATGGATGCAAGTGTGAATGAATAAATTATACATAAATTGATTTAATAGATAAATGGATGCAAGTGTGGATGAATAAATGATACATAAATTGATTTAATAGATAAATGGATACAAGTGTGGATAAATGAACGGATGAATGTATAAATTGATTTAATAGATAAATGAATGCAAATGTGAATAAATGAATATATACATGGATGGATGCAGGCATGCAGGTATTAATGTCATTTGTTTTGTTTTGTCTTTTAAATTATTATTATTTTTACACACCCATTCTAATTTTAATTGCAGCAACAGTGAAGTCTAACCCTTATGGATTGATGCCAGCCAGCAAAGCCAACCCTTATTCCAAGTCCCGCTATTCAAGTCTCCGCTCACCCCTACCCACGATTCAACCCACAATGGTGAGATAGTTCAGCTCATAGGGGTATATCTATCAACCTTCTTTCCAAGCCCCTTTTAAGGCCCATACAGCCAGACCGGAGCTTATCCCGGTTTCAATAGCGTGACGTTCAAGCACTAGAGCTTGGGAGTCAACAACAAAAACAAACTGCGTGACGTTCAAGAGCTTGGGAGTCAACAACAAAAACAAACTTGGGACGTCAACAAGCTTGGGAGTCAAAACAAACAAACCGCGTGACGTGACGTTCAAGCACTAGAGCTTGGGAGTCAACAACAAAAACAAACCGCGTGACGTACAAGCACTAGAGCTTGGGAGTCAACAAAAAAAACAAACTGCGTGACGTTCAAGCACTAGAGCTTGGGAGTCAACAACAAAAACAAACTGCGTGACGTACAAGCACTAGAGCTTGGGAGTCAACAACAAAACAAACTGCGTGACGTACAAGCTCTAGAGCTTGGGAGTCAACAACAAAAACAAACTGCGTGACGTACAAGCTCTAGAGCTTGGGAGTCAACAACAAAACAAACTGCGTGACGTACAAGCACTAGAGCTTGGGAGTCAACAACAAAACAAACTGCGTGACGTACAAGCACTAGAGCTTGGGAGTCAACAACAAAAACAAACTGCGTGACGTACAAGCACTAGAGCTTGGGAGTCAACAAAAAAACAAACTGCGTGACGTACAAGCACTAGAGCTTGGGAGTCAACAACAAAAACAAACTGCGTGACGTACAAGCACTAGAGCTTGGGAGTCAACAACAAAAACAAACTGCGTGACGTACAAGCACTAGAGCTTGGGAGTCAACAAAACAAACAAACTGCGTGACGTACAAACTAGAGCTTGGGAGTCAACAACAAAAACTGCGTGACGTACAAGCACTAGAGCTTGGGAGTCAACAACAAAAACAAACTGCGTGACGTACAAGCACTAGAGCTTGGGAGTCAACAACAAAAAACTGCGTGACGTACAAGCACTAGAGCTTGGGAGTCAACAACAAAAACAAACTGCGTGACGTACAAGCACTAGAGCTTGGGAGTCAACAACAAAAACAAACTGCGTGACGTACAAGCACTAGAGCTTGGGAGTCAACAACAAAAACAAACTGCGTGACGTACAAGCACTAGAGCTTGGGAGTCAACAACAAAAACAAACTGCGTGACGTTCAAGCACTCAACAGCTTGGGAGTCAAGCAAGAGCAGTCAAAAACAAAAACTGCGTGACGTACAAGCACTAGAGCTTGAGAGTCAACAACAAAAACAAACTGCGTGACGTACAAGCACTAGAGCTTGGGAGTCAACAACAAAAACAAACTGCGTGACGTACAAGCACTAGAGCTTGGGAGTCAACAACAAAAAACTGCGTGACGTACAAGCACTAGAGCTTGGGAGTCAAAAAAAAACAAATTGCGTGACGTACAAGCACTAGAGCTTGGGAGTCAAAAAAAAACAAACTGCGTGACGTACAAGCACTAGAGCTTGGGAGTCAACAACAAAAAAAACTGCGTGACGTTCAAGCACTAGAGCTTGGGAGTCAACAAAAAACAAACTGCGTGACGTACAAGCACTAGAGCTTGGGAGTCAACAACAAAACAAACTGTCAACAACAACAAACTGCGTGACGTTCAAGCTCTAGAGCTTGGGAGTCAACAACAACAAACTGCGTGACGTTCAAGCACTAGAGCTTGGGAGTCAACAACAAAAAAACTGCGTGACGTACAAGCACTAGAGCTTGGGAGTCAACAAAAAACAAACTGCGTGACGTACAAGCACTAGAACTTGGGAGTCAACAAAAAACAAACTGCGTCAGACTAGCGTCCTCTCCAGGAGGGGATCATAATCGCCTGTTCCGCTTCACGTTTCAGAGACTGGGATTAGCTCTAGCGCTATTGGTCGTAATGGTTTTAAAGGAAATGTACTTTATCACCAAGTAAGACATATTTGTCTTCTTTGATGGAATAGTCACATACTATTGTCGTTTATCACTTTTAATTTATGTAAATAAAGTGTATTATGGTACTTATCAAAATATTATATTCCGAAACCCTTCAAGGTCGTGGGGTGGGGTGGGGTGGGGTGGGGGGGGGTAGGGGTTGGGGCATTGGACGGTGATGGACTGTAGCAACCAACACTGTCACAACCAACACTGTCACAACCAACACTGTCACAACCAATCTCCTCTTTTTCTGTCTTTCTGTCTCCTCTTTTTCTGTCTTTCTATCTCCTCTTTTTCTGTCTTCCCTATCTCCTCTTTTTCTGTCTTCCTATCTTTTCTTTTCTCTTTTTCTGTCTTCTTATCTTTTTTCTTTTCTGTCTTCCTATCTCCTCTTTTCTGTCTTACTATCTTTTCTTTTTCTGTCTTCCTATCTCCTCTTTTTTCCTATCTTCCTATCTGTTCTTTTTCTGTCTTCCTATCTCTTTTTTCTGTCTTCCCTATCCTCTTTTTCTGTCTTTTTCTGTCTTCCTTCTCCTTTCTTTTTCTGTCTTCCTATCTCCTCTTTTTCTGTCTTCCTATCTCCTCTTTTTCTGTCTTCCTATCTCTCTTTTTCTGTCTTCCTATCTCCTCTTTTTCTGTCTTCCTATCTCCTCTTTTTCTGTCTTCCTATCTCCTCTTTTTCTGTCTTCCTATCTTCTCTGTTCTGTCTTCCTATCTCCTTTTTTTCTGTCTTCTCCTCTTTTTCTGTCTTCCTATCTCCTCTTTTTCTGTCTTCCTTTCTCCTCTTTTTCTGTCTTCCTATTTCCTCTTTTCTGTCTTCCTATCTCATCTTTTTCTGTCTTCCTATCTCCTCTTTTTCTGTCTTCCTGTCTCCTCTTTTTCTGTCTCCCTATCTCCTCTTTTTCTGTCTTCCTATCTCCTCTTTTTCTGTCTTCCTATCATTTCTTTTTCTGTCTTCCTATCTCCTCTTTTTTCCTATCTGTCTTCCTATCTCCTCTTTTTCTGTCTTCCTGTCTCCTCTTTTTTCTGCCTTCCTATCTCCTCTTTTTCTTCTGTCTTCCTATCTCCCTTTTTCTGTCTTCCTATCTCTTCTTTTTCTGTCTTCCTATCTCTTCTTTTCTGTCTTCTATCTCCTCTTTTTCTGCCTTCCTATCTCCTCTTTTTCTGCCTTCCTATCTCCTCTTTTTCTGTCTTCCTATCTCTTCTTTTTCTGTCTTCCTATCTCTTCCTTTTCTGTCTTCCTATCTCCTCTTTTTCTATCTTCCTCTATGTATCCTACTAATGTTCATTAAAATGTAAAAATAAATGAGAACTACGTTTAATCAAAGACTTGAAGTTGAACACGTCTAGAAATCAAAGTTGTAATGGTGTTATCTCATATTAATAAGACCCTCTTTGTTTAGAAATCAAAATTGTAATGGTGTTATCTCCTATTAATAAGACCCTCTTTATTTAGATATCAAAATTGTAATGGTGCTATCTCCTATTAATAAGACCCTCTTTATTTAGATATCAAAATTGTAATGGTGCTATCTCATATTAATAAGACTCTCTTTGTTTAGATATCAAAATTGTAATGGTGTTATCTGATATTAATAAGACCCTCTTTGTTTAGATATCAAAATTGTAATGGTTTTATTTCATATTAATAAGACCCTCTTTGTTTAGATATCAAAATTGTAATGGTTTTATTTCATATTAATAAGACCCTCTTTGTTTAGATATCAAAGTCGGAATGGTGTTGTCTAATATGAGTAAGACCCTCTTTGTTTAGATATCAAACTCGGAATGGTGTTGTCTAATATAAGTAAGACCCTCTTTGTTTAGATATCAAAGTCGGAATGGTGTTGTCTAATATGAGTAAGACCCTCTTTGTTTAGATATCAAAGTAATGGTGTTGTCTAATATGAGTAAGACCCTCTTTGTTTAGATATCAAAGTCGGAATGGTGTTGTCTAATATGAGTAAGACCCTCTTTGTTTAGATATCAAAGTCGGAATGGTGTTGTCTAATATGAGTAAGACCCTCTTTGTTTAGATATCAAAGCCGGAATGGTGTTGTCTAATATGAGTAAGACCCGTTTGTTTTTGGGATCTTCTAGACTTACACGCATTACGCGAATTGAAACAAAATTTAAACTTTAACTTTCATGTAAGTCGTTTTGTTATATCTGCTGAAACAAATTATCACGAAATGCATTCATTCCTTCTCTCATTTATTCATACATCCATTCAATTTATTCTTCATTCATCTATTCATTTATTTAATCATTTGATTGTTACATCCATTCATTTATTCATTCATTCATTCATCTATTCAATTATTCATTTGTTCATTCATTCCTTCACCTATTCATTCCTTCATTCATTTATTCATTCATCTATTCATTTAGTTATTTAGTTATTTATCTGTCCATCTATTTAACTATTTATTTATTTATTTATCTACTCGTTTATTCATTTTAATTATATTAGTTATTTAATTGTTTCGCAGAGTGCTCCGGTTTTGTTTTCTACCATTCGCCAAGCACGTGACCAGAGCAAGAAGATCAACGAGGCCAAGTTGATTGGGTGCAAGATGCCCATCGAAGGTCCCGCTGGCATGGCCCTGGGCAGGTGTAAGAACACCAACGCTCGCCTGATGTGTCAGTCCATGTTGCTGTCTTGCCAAGACATCGGAGTAGTGGCCATGTGTTGTCCTTTCGGAAGTAAGTTAGACAAGAAGAAATACATAAAATAGTATGTACAAACGTCGTTGGTTAAAAGTTAAAAGTTAAAAAGTTAAAAGTTAAAAGTTAAAAGTTAAAAGTTAAAATACAGTTAAATGTTAAAAGTTAAAAAAAGTTAAATGTTAAAACGTTAAAAGTTAAAAGTTAAAAGTTAAAAGTTAAAAGTTAAAAGTTAAAAGAATGCAATGTATAATATTATGTAAAAGATACAGATGGGTATTCATAGTCCGTATCCACACACAGAGTGAAGCGCAAAAGCTCTCCGACTTTACATCACTGATCAACCAGCACGTCATTCTCGTTCAATCTCCACCTCAACTCTCTCTCGAGAGAGAGCTTACAGTACAGCACCTTGTTAGTTGGGGTTAGGCGCTTCCTGCTAACAACCTGACACAAGATCCTGTCCTTCTCTGCTGACATAATCGGGTACTCATTGACATGTGAACAGGATGAAGTACCTTTCCTTAGAGTACAACGTTGTAGACCTAGGCAGTGGACAGGTAAGCACCTGTACGGGGAGTAGATGGTCCCCTCCCCCCTCCTCCACGAGTCTAATGCTGCCTTGCAGGCGGGTCTTGGCCCACCAAAGGCTAAGGGAGTTAACCCTGAAAGAAAAAACCCCTGCTGCCTTGGAGGCCGGTCTTGGTTGACCAATGGCTAAGGGAGTTAACCCTGACAGAAAATAACAACCTGCTGCCTTGCAGGCTGGTTCTTGAATGACTAAAGGCTAAGGGGGCCCTGACTGAAAATAACAATGCCTGGTAGGGGGCCTTAAGGTGACAGCCCCACCATCTACCTAGGCTACAGTGGGCTAATCCCCTGCTTATCCAAACCAAACAGATTTAGAGAAATAAATATAATACAACTGATTTGATCTTTCGAAGACGAACTTGGAAACGAATACGGACTTTGATTTTTGGAACATGGAACGTTAGGGCAATAAATAGAAAAGAGTTAGAATCAGTTGAAGAGATGGAAAATTTCAAAGTAGATATTCTGGCCATTACAGAAACAAAGAAAGGACAAGGAATAGAAAATGTAGGACTGCATCATATTTTAATCTTCTCAGGAGTAGATGTCAAAGATAGAGCTAGAGCAGGAGTGGGTCTCTTAATGCATAAACGACATGAAAAGCTACTTGAAAGTTGGAAATTTATAAGCCCACGGCTATTGCAGGTAAATATGAAACCAAAAAGACGAGAAATTAAATTATTAATAGCTTATGGACCAAACGCAGACGCAACTAAAGAAGAAAAAGATATCTTCGAAAACGATTTACAAATAGCTGCAGAGAATCTTAAACCCAAACAGGAACTAATGCTTTTAGGAGATTTAAACGTTAGAGTAGGCAACAATGTAGAAACGTCAAGAGGAGTAATAGGTAAAGAAGGAGAGACAACAACTTCTCCAAATGGAGATGAGAGACTAATAGATTTTTGCCTACAGAATGACATGAAAACAGCCAACACCTTTTTTCCTCATAAAGATTTCTACAAATATACAAGAGTAAATGAAGACAGGTGTGAAAAGTCAATCATAGACTACATACTAGTTAGCAGCTCCCTTTTTACAGTACATTGGATGCAAGAGTAAACAGAGGAGGCAGAAATATTTAGTGATCATCACTTAGCGATTGCCAAAATGAGATTACTGACTGAAGAAAACAAACAGAAAAGGAAAGAGAAGAAAGCTACTAAACTCAAAATAGAGGAACTAAATAAACCAGTAGTAAAACAGGTATACAGATCTAGGATAAAATATTTATTAGTGAAAGACAGATGGATCTGAATGATAGCACAATAGAAGAAAAGTGGCAGATGTTGTATACAGAAACAGTCCTGAATGCGAATGTCAAAACTAAGATCAAAGAAAAGAAGGATGCCTGGAAGAAATACTTGCAAACAAAGAGACCAGAGAGGAAAAGGAAGTTAGAGGAAAGCAAAACAGGAACAATGGGAAGAGTTTGGACACAGACTTCAAGAAAGCTATCAAGGAAATCAAACGCTGTTCTGTGGGGGGGCAATGAAGAGCATGAGAAAGACTCAAGCATGCCCAATACGACACATTAAGAATGCCAAAGGAGAAATACTGAAAGAAGAAAGCGAAATCATGGGAACATGGAGAAAGCATTTTCACCAATTACATAATGAACGTATGAAACAAGGAGTAAAGATCAATTAGTAAGAGTAACAAGTACTCCAGAGGAGACAGCTGAAGATGTAGATATATCAATGGAAGAAATTCAAACAGCTATAAGAAAAGTGAAATTAGGAAAAAGCCCAGGAGCAGATCAAGTTTATCCAGAAATGATTAAAAACCAAGGGAGAGAGGCAGACAAACTATTACATGCAATATGCCAACAAACATGGAAGTCTAAACAGGTGCCAGACGACTGGAAAAGGGAATGGTAGTACCAATAAATAAGAAAGGATCAACTATGGAATGCCTCAAACTGTAGAGGGATATCACTACTTAGCGTACCAGGAAAAGTGCATGCCAGGATACTGGAAATGAGAGTAAGGAAAAGAGTATAGGATCAGATTGAAGAGCATCAGAGTGGATTTAGACCAGGAAGAAGTGTACAAGATCACATATTTACAATAAGACAAATAATGGAACAATTCCTTGAGAGAAACATTGACTTGCACCTGTGTTTTATGGACCTTGAAAATGAATTTGACACTGTGGAGGAAACTATGGCATTCCTTAAAAGAACACAATGTAGAGCAAAATTTAATAGAAGCCATTAAAAGTTTTTACGATAAACCAACATGTGCAGTGAGAGTAGCTGGAAACATATCTGCATAATTTGATGTAGATGTAGGAGTAAGACAGGGTTGTATCCTAAGTCCATTATTGCTTATCATATTTATGGATTCAGTCGCAAAGACGTCCTCAAAAATGAAGAAAATGAATGTAGATATGTGGAAGCTCAAACCAGTAAATGTGTCAATGCTTTCATTTACCAATGATTTAGTTCTGTTTGGAAAATCAGAAAGTGACCTTCAGTCGAATATCAACATTATGAACAATGAGCTAAATAAAAGAGGAATGAGAGTAAATGCAAAGAAAACCAAAACAATGCTAGTAACTAGGGAAGCTAGAACACAAAATCTTAAATTGGACAGGGAGAATTTAGAACAAGTTCAAAGCTACAATTACCTAGGAGTAATGATCAACTCAGAGGGAAAACTAAGAGAAGAAATCAGCCAGAGAATCCAAAAGACAAGTGCAATATATAACCATCTAGGAAAGGCATTTGTAGGTGAGCAAATTGTCAACAAAAACCAAAATGGCAGTATACAATACAGTTTATTGTCCTACTCTCTCTATGGCAGCGAAACCTGGACCTTAGACAGCACTGAAAATGAAATATATGAGAAGAGTAGTAGGGAAAACTAAAAGAGACAAAATCAGAAATACAATAATAAGAGATCAAACCAAAGCAGATGGCATAAAACTAAGATGAATGACAAATGAATGACAATAGAATAGCTAAATCAGTATACAGTCCTAAAGCCCATGGTAAGACCAAAGGCAGGCATCAGAGAAAGTGGGAAGAGGATATATAAAAGAGGCATTGAAGATAAGAAATTAAACTTTTTTTGGAAGGAAACAGAAATTGCCAGGAAATCCTGGAGAAAGATCATTTTCTGCATCTGAACCACAACGAAAGGTAGAATGGGAACTGATAAAGAAAGAAAAGAACAATAAAAAGCCCCATAACTTCAGTATCGAGTACTACATAAAAATTATACGTCAAAGTTAGACGTTCAACTTTGTATTATATACATACACAAAATGTGTGTGTATGAACATGTCTATGCGTGTATTTTCTTCTTCTTTTGTAACCGTTATTTATTCTTTATTTTCAGACACTACCCAAGCATGAGGCAGCAAGTTTTATATCAGAGTAAAGGGTCATGTCCATCTGGGTCCAGAGATTCCAAGCCAGTTACGAATGTCCTCAATATCTTGTCTACACTGCAACAGCTTTAAATCACTGCCTCAGCGTCACTCTACGACCCACTGCTTCTCAAAGAACCCAAAAAGACTGGTCAACACATTCTGATAGGAGGACCAGGGAATTTTCTTACCAGGAATATTGTTCAATCTCCGCATCCCGATATTGATATTCCTGAAATTTCTATCCATGAATTCTTATTCAGCAAGCTGGATGAGTTCACATACCCTGCAATGGTGAGCGTTATGAGTGTTGAAATCAAGTCCATTGGTTTGTTGTACATGGTATCTGTCGGTAAAATGTTTGGAGTGTTGAAGTAAGGCCATCGGTTTGTTGTACATGGTATCTGTGGCTAAATGCTTCTGAGTGTTGGAACTTAAGTCCATTAGTTTGTTGTACATGGTATCTGTATTAAGGCCATTGGTTAATTACAGTGGTGAAGCTAGGCCTGCCAGAGACATGGCTGATTTTAATGAGCTTTGTCACATAACTGATGAAAATAAATGTTATACAATGTAAAATCTATACAGATATTACGCACATGATCCTCAAGCTTTTCATCTCTACTGAAAGAGTTCAAATTTATACTTAAGACCAATTTCAAATTTATAACCAAAACCCAGAGATCGTTCCTTATGATGGAGGCAGATTAAAGAATGGAATGAGGGAACTGGCCAACAAAGCATGTTAATGGAATGTCATTTCCCAAGCTGATGATTATTTGTGTGCTTCTTTGTTCATAAAGGTCATTTAATCATATACGCTTATGTATTATATTTGTATTGTCATATTGTTCTACTTCTTTTCAAATTGTCACACAAATTTCCAATGGTGCAAATAACATCCTACTTTCTTGTACCATTTTAGTGTATCTTATCTTATCTGATCGTATATATGCAGCCTTAAAACATCCTTGTTTGGTAAATTCTTACTTACATGTGCTTTTTTTATGTGAAAGATGGAAATTATGCAAGTAATATAAACTGAGTAATTGATAAATATTGGATTCTATTCGACGCTCGTTCATTAATATTATGATTCATATTATGATAAAGCTATTTAGCAATGAATGGATTTATTCGTTTGTTCGTATTTCCTATTCTTATCTATGTAACTACATCATTTGAATTTTCATATTTATATTCATTTTAGACGGAGTTCTTAACTGGGAAGAGTTACACATATGAAGATGTCAAAATCAATGTTATCAAAGTAGCTAGCGGCTCTTACCGCCTAGGATACAGAAAAAGGAGACACCTTCCTCGTCTTTTCCTCAATCAGAATGATTTTTCTCTTGATCGATTGTAGCATCTTGCCTTGAATCACGTTTTCTGCTGCAAATCCAACATTCAGTGTTGGTAATTTATTTATTATGTAAAGTATTTCTATGATTCAATACTAATCCCATAATAATACATATTAAATTTTAACTTACTCTACATTGATCCCCTAATACAGTCTTAATAAATGTTGTCTCGCGTAACTACGGTTTACCATTAGTTTCTGAGGAAATGTTACATGACACATGATTCCCTGCGGGTTGTAGCCCTATGCAGATGGCTTCCAGTGAGTTCAGTTCCCTGTTGTTCTTTGCCGTATTGCGGCCATCTATTTTTGTTTTATGCCATCGTGCCATCTTGTCGGTGGTCTTCCTTGACTTCTGTGTCCATTTCTGGCTGCCATTCTGCACATGAATTTGTCCATCAAGTGTCTTTAGTCTCCCTGTATGGCCACCCATTTCCATTTTGTCTCAGTGAGCATTTGAGGATGTTAGTGACTTTAGTTTTTTTTTCTTATTTCAATGCAATAGATTTTATCTTGAAGTTTGATATGCAGCATTTTCTCTCCATTGCCCTTGGGTGGTTTGCAGTTTTCTTTGCTAGTGTCTTTGATGGTGACCAGGCCTGGCACCCATGTGTCATAATTGGTAGCACACATTGATTGCACTTTTCTTTTCATGGACATTGGGAGATATATGTCTTGAAAAATTGTCTGTGTTTTTTCCAAAATTACACAGACGTTTTGTATCTTGTTTTCAATTCTTCCTCCGTTTTGTTTTTTGAATCACCGTTTTCTGTCCCAGGTATGTAACATTTTGCCTCTCTTTGAATGATCTCATTTTCTGCTTTTATCTCTTTGTCTAACTCAAAGTTAGACATAGTTTTGTCTTTCTTTTGTGGATCTTGAGTCCTATATTACGACCTGGTGTGTTGAGCTTGTTAAGATCTGTGTGCATGGGACTGAAGACTAATAGGTTTGTAGTTTTTATTGTCTCTTAGGTCCGCTTCCTTGAACAGGATAATATCATTTTCGCTTCTTGCCAGCTCTCTGATATTTCTTTTGACTTGATAATTTGATTGAAATTTCGTTAGGGATGTTAACACTTTGGTTCCTCCTAATTTAAGTACATCACAATGTGATGCCATCAGTTCCTGGAGCTTTCCCATGCTTTATCTTTTTCATGACATATTCTATTTCATGGTTAGTAAATGGTGATATTATATCTGTGTCTGGGTTTGATTTCATAGGGAGGAGGGTCCTGAACATGTTTCGTTACAGTCCTAAAAATAGACAATTTTAAGCTGAAAAAAAATATGAATAAATGTATTTATTTGGTTGCCATGAAAACGACACCATCTACGATGCTTTGGGTATTTTAGTTTTTCCAATGCTGTCTTGTTTTCTTTCTTTCTAAGTGTTTTTGATTCTGATCTTTTTTCGATTTATCTGTCTTCAGATGATTGTCTTTAGTAGTCTTTATTCTGTTTTATTCTAGCTTGTATATCTCCTCTCATATTGTGTTGTTCAGACTGTCAATTGATGTTATGTCAACGTAAAAGGATCCAAATCTGTTGCTCAGTTTTAATTGGAAGTTTTTCTTTTGCTTTTCAAGCCAACTAATGTCAATTTTGAAAGTATTTCTTTTGTTGCTTCTGAATCTTTGGAGTCTTTCATTAATTTTGATTGTCCCCCCTACCATTATGGGGTCGTTACCGATATCAACTTTGATGATAACCTCACCTCACAGTTTTTCAGTGTTTTCTTTTTTACTTTGGTCATGTGTCTTTGATCGCTCCATTTGGCCTTGGGATGTACGTTTTTTTCTTTGATCTTTCATTTCATGTGTGCAGCCATGCTGAATGAGTGTCCGGTTGTGTTCCAAAGCGTTGGAGGTTTTATGGTGTTTTCTCTTTTCTTTCTCTCTGGATTATCGGACATTTTATTTAAAGTTATTCAAATTGTTTTGAGGATTCTATTTGTATGTATAATTTTCACTTTTGTCTTTTACTTTGTACCAGAAACCAAATGCATTTTCCATATCTCTTTTCTATTTCTTGTAATAGCGACAAATGTTGAAACTCTATTTTTTTAACAGATCTCTCAAATTCAAATCTACATTACATAACTATTTTACCATAATTTGCATTTATGAAACTAAATCTTTATAAATAATATATATTATAGCTCTTTAACCTTTTTTGTATTATGATAAAGTAATGATTATAAAAAGATGTCTGTTTATATATTTTGTCTCTCTGAGAAAATTGCTAATATTTGTTTGTTCTCTTTGTTTCTGTTGAAATATTCTGTTCCTCTCACTTCTTCTTTCTATATGTCACATCTATTCAGATGAACTAGCCACGCAGCTAATCAGTTGTGAACCCAAGGCTATTTTTGCCTTGGCAGAACTGGCACCAATAGTAAAAGATGCAGTCAAGAAAAAAAAATTTTACATAAACCTAAGGTACATAATATTCATTAATTATCCTAAGGTAACGGAGATGAAATATTTAACTACAATACTTCCACAAGATACTAAATCATATTGTACATTATATTAAAACTTTCTAATTTTTCCAAATGCATTTTTTTCCGGAGAATGTTCCCCTGATGCATACAGAGGATGTGCTTTTCTTCACAGTGTTGTTGTATTGTGAAATCGTGGCTGAAATACCATAACGCTGAATTAAACAAATGAACAATCGATAGAATACCGGCATACGAGCTCTTCTTTTGCCGTATGATGATATTCAAATTTGCTACAGTGCTTGGGAAAGTGAGGTGGAATTAGTAGTTTTGAACAGTCAGGGAGTGCTTGTGCTACACAATGAATTCTTAGAAAAGAGTCAAGCCATCGCCTTGCAAAATTGAAGGGTCTCCATTCTTAAATCGTGTAGTTTCGCTTGGAAAAAGATGCAATTTTCTTAACAATCGTAACCAATCTCACCACCACGAGTCCTCTTTTTGTATGGGACCTAGGTCATTTTGAGCTCCGAGAGAAGCCTTGAAATGACCACCACCACACTACTACCTCAGCTGGCGGGATGCAGGTACGGATACCTGTTGCTCAATTCTATGGCGATCGGAAATCCTCAGATACATTGCATGCTAAGAGTCCCCCCACCTCCACCCCCTTTCCCCTGTCCCCCCCATCCTGCCCCCTTTTTACCCCTGTCTCCCCACCCGCATCTATGCCAAAGCTCTGTTAGCCCCATCTTGAAGACACGTATGCTGTTGGTCAGTAAGAGGAAAACCCCAGCCATAATTGGGGCTGGGCTCTCTTTAAGCTTAGCATCGTGGCGGAACAGGAGGGGCATCGGCTGTAAGCTAATGAGGATTCTGAGTTATGTCTCTGGAAATCAGCGGCCTCTCCCCAAAGTGGGGGTCTGATCAGGGAGCAAACTAGTTCACCATCTAGCAATCCCCTGCAATTCCAGGTTTGTGTTATACCATGTACCACGTAAATTGTCCAAGTAATGGAACAACGCGGCAGGCGCGGGCATCTTTCTGGTCCATTCGGCCTAGCTCTGACTGTTGAGCTGGTCAGTTTTACGACGAGTTCATCTAGCGTTCTAAAATAAAAAAATAATGTGTTCAATTCACCACAGTTTGCTATCTTTTATCATTTCAACAGTGATCTATGGTAATCACTAAATATATGTAGATATATGTAACGGTTTCATATTTTGTCAATGAAAAAACCATCATGCAATTAATTTTTCAAGATATGATTAAAAACAGTAAATTGCAAATATCTCTAAACCATGGTTTTTGAAAAATGATATGCGTTTTGTCAGAGCACAGCAATAATGCAGTGAGTTTAGCAGTTGTGGGCCACAGATTATTGCTTCACCAGGAATGAAGATTAAGATTGAGCTTTAATTAGATTTATTCTCTGTGATGAAATTTTGTCTCATCATTAGAAAAACAATATAAACATATGAAAATGAAAGTGAAAGTATAATATAGTGAAACACAAAGCACAATCTCCACAATAAATTGAAAAATTGAAGTACAGAACTAAACTTTCTAGACATTATCTAACGTTTTCTTTGGATGTGCCCAAGACGCTGGAATCCGTTTAAGAAATCCAGATTCATGTTTGCACCCTATGGAAACCGCGCGATTTGAGTGTATGGAAAAAGAAAAATTTTAAGCATGTACCAATCAATTGACATTTTTTCCTTTTTTCTAATCATGCAGCACTTGTTTGTATTTGGTGAAGCTGATGGATTTTACCCTTTTCACAAACTCTTGGAAGACGATGGAAAGCTTTCGGATGTCTCAATCAACCTAAGGAAGATGTATTTGTACTGCCTTACTCCAGTGGCACCACAGGTCCTACCTAAAGGGGTCATGTTGACGCATCACAGTGTTGTAGCAAACCTCTTGCAGATGACGTAAGACCGCTTTGTATGTTTCCCTTTGCAAACAGTTCAAATTTGTGTCTTCATTCCGATTAAAATTGAAATCAAATACGGTTTACTGTTTCTCATGATGATAGGAGATGATCTGTGTTTGTTTTTGCATGTCTCTTCCAACGTGAAGCATAAAGCCTTTTGAAGAAAGTCAAAGCATAAACTTTATATACAGAAGTTCAAAGAATTCTATTCAATGACTCATTAAAAAATAATCGCTTACACGACAGATTTTATTATTTCTGTAACACCACAATACATTCAATATGACAATTTTGTTGGTAACGACATGTTGCACTTGAAACAGATGTTTCGAATGCATAATTTATTAGAGCATTTGATTTCGGGACAATGTCATCTGTGGGACATTGATTTTGATTTATGTGAAAGAATAATCTAACAGAGAATGCATGTGAGACCAATAAAGTGAAAAAAAGAAAATTAAAGGAGGTAGGGAAGCTTTTGGGTTTTCAGAAAAGTAGTCACAAACGTTTTGACTTAAATGCCATTGATCACCTGTGAAATGAAACCTGACTTTATTTTACACAAGGTTCATTAAGCTGCAATTACCATTCAATTCGCGTGAAAAACGAAAAGTGAAGTTTTACATTCTCATTAAAGGATTGAACAAATCAATGAAGAAAATATGAATTGCTATGAAAGACTAATTTACATAGCCACATGTACTTACTTACTTTTCAGCACTATATTGTCCTTTTCACCTGATGATAACATTATTGGTTTGTTACCCTTGTATCACCTCTACGGGATGGCTGCCATCCAACTCTCTGTTCTCTTTGGCGGTGGACATTTACATTTCCTGCCAAAATTTGAACCGGAATCCTTTCTCAAGTGTATGCAGGACAGTAAAGTAAGAGGGTTTTCCTTCTCAATTTTGTTCAAAATTGATCTAAATGAAACTAATAATGAATCACATAGTATATTAGCATTCCAATATTTCATCATTGCTTTATCTAACACTGGCACAACTATGGAAAAATATTGTTATGTTTGTCTTCCGGGTAACATGGGAAAAAATTGAAAAGCCGGAAATAAAGAGAATTCAGCAAGCTGAGATGGGAACAAGTACACAGTGTTTTGGCCGTGTCAGTTTACACTATCATCAAAGACAGAGACAATTTGTTGGATAGCGTTAGAAAAGATCTAGAAAAGCCTTCAGAATTATAGTAAATATCAATATTTATATATATGTGTGTGTGTGTGTGCGTGTGTGTGTGTGTGTATGCGTGTGTATCGATATTTCATGGTCAGATATGACATGATTAAGTGCACAGTGCCCAAATGTTTTCACTTTTACTTGAGATTGTTTAAAGACATGTACGTAAGAGCGTTGAGATCTTGGTTACCTAAATTGTAAGGCAATGGAAAAACAATTAAGGTTTCCTTTGATTTTGGCTCATAGATTTGGAATAAAAATATGATATGGGCATGTAATTGTGTGCGACAATCAGAAATGAAAATAGTTTCTCTTAAATTTAAGCATCAGTGGTTTTAGCGATTTCCTGGAGTACTCTATAGACGCCCCAAGTTGTAGCTTATTTTTTTCTCTACATCAACATCCTACACAAGGCTCGTCATAACTGCTGTTTGTTTTGCGGTTTCTGGGTCATAACTCGTGTCCCATCACCAGTTGCTGTTTTTTGTACACAATGTACATCAATTGCATTGCAAGCTGGTGCTTCAAGTTTTTGTTTTACACTTTTGTTTGTACAGTTGAACTGCGAGGCACAAATTTTCCATCAAGTTCCTGTTTTCCTGAATCGTCTCCTGAAAGGTTTTGACTCAGTTAATGCGAAATGCCAACAGCACTAATTACATCACTGAGGATTTTACTGTACTTGAATTGGTGCTATTTATCTATAAAAAAAATGGTGTTTTGAACGAGGCTTTAAATGAAATTCAAACATTTATATTAAAGAGGTGAACTGATGAAAAACATAAGCTAACGTTATTTCAAAGTGTCTGCACTTCTTTGATTTCAACGCTTGATTAAACATTCTTTTGGTATTCTCTATTTTCTTTATTTTTCAAGATCAACACAGCACATCTTGTTCCACCCGTAATTTTGTTTCTGGCTAAACATCCCATGGTTTCTAACTTTGACCTCTCAAATCTCAAAAACGTCCTGTGTGCTGCGGCACCTTTGGGAAAGGAACTGACAATGGAGTTTAAGACAAGATTTTCCCAAGAGATTGTTGTGAATCAGGAGTAAGGTGCCAAGGAATCAAACAGTATTTCAAGCCAGGAGATCAGAATATTAAAATCAGTCAATTTATAAATACTAATCATGTAAACATTTGTTGGTGAAAATATTCCTTTTTTCTTCTATTATAAGAGTAGATTTTAAAAGTCAATGCTGAACTGTTGTGAATATGAAGTAAAAAGAAATAAACCCAATTACATGAGGCTTTAAGGCAAAGGAGAAATCAAAATGAAAAGTTGAGGTATGAACTCCTGAAATACGATAACATTCTTTCCTATGACATTGAAGCGATTCATGATGAAATCACATGAGACTGGCGATTTTTATTGAAAAGCTGAGTGGTTGATTTAACTTTCTTTCTTTCTTCATCAGCTCCATTCTACCTTCCGGTGTATGGGTTTTAGATGCCTGAAATGATCTTTTTCTAGTCTGCCCTGTTCTGCCATTTTCTGTTTCCTTCCATGAAAGTTAAATTTCTCTGCGTTAATGCCTCTTTTATATCTTCTTGGCACTTTCTCCGAGGTCTGCCTTTTGGTATTTTACCTTGAGTTTTAGCACTGTATACTGATTTAGCTATTCTATTGTCATTTCATTCCTGTTAACATGCCCAAACCATCTCAGTTGATTCACTTCTATCTTAGTTTTTTATGCTATTTGCTTTGGTTTGATCTCTTATTGTTGTGTTTCTGATTTTGTCTCTTTCATTTCGGCTGCCTGTACTCTACTGTATTCCCTACTGTCTAAGATCAGGTTTCACTGCCATAAGTAGGACAATAAACTGTGTTTTTGTTGACAATTCTTGTTTGCCTACAAATGCCTTTCCTAAATGGTTATATATGTTGATATTTGACTAGAGTTCCTTTCTGATTTTCCAAACAGAACTAAATCATCAACAAGTGAAAGCATCGATACATTTACTAGTTTGAACTTCCACATACCTACATTCATTTTTCTTCATTTTTGAGGATGCCTTTGTGACTGAATCCATAAATGTGATAAACAAAGAAGGACTTAGGATACAACCCTGTCTTACTCCTATATCTACATCAAATTCTTCAGATACATGTCCAGCTACTCACTGCACATGTTGGTCTATTGTAAAAACTGATAAATTGGCTCTACATTGTGTTATTTTAAGGAATGCCATAGTTCGTCCCTCCTCACAGTGTCAAATGCCTTTTCTAAGTCAATAAAAAACAGGTGCAAGTCAATGTTTCTCTCAAGGAATTTTTCTATTATTTGTGTAATTGTAAATATGTGGTCTTGTACACTTCTTCCTAGTCTAAATCCACTCTGGTGTTCTTCAATCTGATCCTCTACTCTTTTCCTTAGTCTCATTTCCAGAATCCTGGCATACACTTTTTTCTGGTACGCTAAGTAGTGATATCCCTATATAGTTTGAGCATTCCATAGTTGATCTTTCTTGTGTATTGGTACTACCATTCCCTTATTCCAGTCGTCTGGCACCTGTTTGGACTTCCATGCTTGTTGGCATATTGCATGTAGTAGTTAATCTGCCTCTCTACATTGGTTTTTAATCATTTCTGGATAAACTTGATCTGCTCCTTGGGCTTTTCCTAATTTCACTTTTCTTATAGCTGTTTGGAGTTCTTCCATTGAAATATTTACATCTTCAGCTGTCTCTTCTCGATTACTTGTTACTCTTAATAATTGATCTGTACTCTTTATTTCATATGTTCTGGACGGATTATGTAATTGTTGAAAATATTTTCTCCGTTTCCATGATTTCACTATCTCCTTTCATTATTTCTCCTTTGGCATTCTTAATTTGTCATATTTGGGTATGCTTTGGCCTTTCTCATGCCCCCCCCCCCAGAACAGCTTTTGATTTCCTTGATAGCTTTCTTGAAGTTTTTTTGTCCAAACTCTTTCCACTATTCCTGTTTTGCTGTCCTAACTTCCTCTTTGGCGATAGTTCTTTTACTCACGTAATCTATCCTATCCTCTGGTCTCTTTGTTTGCAAGTATTTTTTCCAGGCATCCTTCTTTCTTTTGATCTTAGCCTTGACGTTCTAATTCCACCATGCTGTTCTTTTCCTATCTCCTTTAATTTGCTTCCTACCACAGACCTCTTCAGTACAACTGAGGAGTGTTTCTTTATATATTTGCCACTTTTTTCTATTGTGCTTTCCTTCAGATCCATCTGCCTTTCACTAATAGATCTTTTTATCCAGGATTGGTATATCTGTTTTACTATTGCTTTATTTAGTTCTTCTATTTTGAGTTTAGTAGCTTTCTTCTCTTCCCTTTTCTGTTTGTTACCTTCAGTTAATAATCTCATTTTGGCTATCACTAGGATCACTAAATATTTCAGCTCCTCTGTTTACTCTTGCATCCATTGTACTGTAAAACATGGAGTTGCTGACTATTATGTAGTCTATGACTGACTTTTCACATCTGTCTTCATTTACTCTTGTATATTTGTGGATATCTTTATGAGGAAAAAATGTGTTAGCTATTTTCATGCTATTCTTTAGGCAAAAATCTATTAGTCTCTTTCCATTTGGAGAAGTTGTTGTATCTCCTTCTTTACCTATTACTCCTCCTGATGTTTTTACATTGATGCCTAGTCTAGCGTTTATATCTCCTAAAACCATTAATTCCTGTTTGGGTTTAAGATTCTCTGCAGCTATTTTAAATCATTTTCGAAGATATCTTTTTCTTCTTTGGTGGCATCTTCGTTTGGTCCATAAGCTATTAAAAATTTAATTTCTGCTTTTGGTTTAATATTAACCTCTAATAGCCGTTGGCGATAAATTTCCATTTTTCTAGTAGCATTTTCTTGCCTTTTATGCATTAGAGGCCTACTCCTGCTCTAGCTCTATCTTTGATTAAAGTGTGATTTGGTCCCACATTTTCTATTCCTTGTTCTTTTTTGTTGTTTCTATAATAGCCAAAATGTCTACTTTGAATTTTTCAATTTTTTCAGCTAATTCTAACTCTTTTTATATTAAGTGACCTAACATTCCTTGTTCCAAAAATCACAGTCCGTGTTCTTTTGAAAGTTTAAGCCGGGTATATCATTGTATATATTTCTTTTTGAATCCGTTTGGTTTTAGATAAGCAGGGAGTTAGCCCATTGTAGGTAGATGGGGGCTGCCACCTTGAGGCCCCTACCAGACCTTGTTATTTTCTGTCAGGGTTAACTCCGTTAGCCTGTAGTTGCTCAAAACCAGCACACAAGGCAGCAGGTTTTATTTTCTGTCAGGTTATTTCCCTTAGCCTTGATCAACCAAGACCCGCCTGCAAGGCAGCAGGAGACTCATGGAGGGCGGAACCACCTAATCCCCGCACAGGTGCTTACTGTCCACTGCCCAGGTTGATTTAACATGATAGTATTTTACAAAAACCTTGTATAGAGACTATCAATCAGTGCATTCAATGGTAGGAAAAGTAAAACGTAACATGCATATATGGGGTTTGTTTACTGTTAAGAAGATATTGTCATAAGGAACGTTGCAGTTTGCCTCTTTCTTTTGAGTCAATGTTTATTTGTAATACTTTTAGTGAGCATAAGTGGAGTGGTTAGTGTCATGAATTTATAATCATGTAGGCTTTGATGTGTTAGGGCTAGCGTCTCATTCAAACTCAGGTGTAGAATACTTGGCTAAATGTGTAATATAGTTCATAAGACAGCTATACCATACATCTCTCAAGGAATTGAAAGAGATTTTAAGGAAGAAAGGACATGAGGAGATAAAATATTTTTACTTAAATAAGCATGTTCTTGTTTGAAGAAGTTGACTTTAAATGGATTGCTTTCTTTAACCATGAACCTTCTATTGCACTATTCACTTTTGTATTTGTTTTCATGTGGCCGATTTGTTTTCTCCAAAAGGATGAGGAATTGGTTAAGCATGAAATGACAATTAGTCTTTGAATTATCTTCAGAGTTCGAATACTCCTAATGGTAACACTTCGTGGAAGGATATTACACTTTAGGTTAAGCAAGTAAACGTTGTTATTGGTTGTACTTTTACCCATTGCTTTATCCTTATATGTGTTTTCTTATTATTATCTGAAATTTTCACACAGGTTTCGGCATGACTGAACTGTCCCCAGCTTCAAACATAGATGCAGGAGAAAATATTCCTTCAGTCGGTCCTCTTCTGTGCAACACTTATGGCAAGGTAAATTCAGTAGTTGACGTCCCCAGTATAATGGTATGACAAATAATGCATCTACTGTAGTAGTAGACAAAACATCGTCATTATTTAGGAAAACAATAAAATGATCTAAAATTAATTATAATCTCCATTGTTGATTCCTAGCATGAAGTTCTAAAAATGTTATACCACATAATGAGGTAGAACGTAAGCTGAAAAGTTACTGCAAGAAAGGCCATTATTGTAAGTAAAATTAATAAGTGCTGCTTTAGGAAAAAGACATATATTTCCCTTTGTCTTCAGAGTAAAAAAAATATCGAGAGCATTGTTTTTTTAAAGGAGTTTTTTCTTTTTATGATATCATTCCTTAAATTCACAGATATGTTCATTTAAATTGTTGCTGTGCTAAGGGTGACATTGACCTCAAATGAACACAAACTTTAGGGGAAGCATATAATTCATTCCTTGTGATTACGTGTTTTAACCTTCTCACGAACATCTTGAAAACAATGTAACTTTGTTGTGTTTAATTTTTGTCTCCTGCAGATAGTACATCTGGACACAGGGGAAGTGCTAGGCACTAATCAAGAGGAGAATATTTGGTCAAAGGTCCTCAAATAATGAAAGGCTACCTCAATAACAAAAAAGCTACTGATGAAATGATCGATTCTGAAGGATGGTTGCATACTGGTGAAAAGCAATCTTTTACAAAGTTTTGCTGGAAACCTAAGATTTTCTCAATTTCAATGAAATTGAACCCATGCATGTTCAATTCCTTTCAGTCCTTCATAGACTTCTTGTTAGCCATTTTTAATTCTTAGTAGTTATAATAATTTGTATTAATTTAGAAAAGGGCTTTTAAAAAAAAAAATTTTAATTCAACATCCGTTTATCATACAATCTTCTGAGCGTTATGCTTCCCATTTTAATTTTCTGTAAGCAGAAGTACACTGGCTTAAAAATCCAATGTACACAGAAAATAAAACATCAAAATCAGAAAAGGAACACATTTTTGTGAACAAATCTTCCTTTAAGACCCCCGCCCTCCAATCCAATCACCCTAATTCCTTCTCCACCCAGCGATCATTGCTTACATCTAGCTGTATGTAATAATGAGTGAACATTTTCCCACCTCTAAAACGTTTGTCATAAATTCGTCTTCTGCTAGAAAAGGAAAGAACATGACTGATAGGGTATCTGGTAGCAAGCATTTTCTTTTTCACATCATAAACTTTATATACCTTGTCGACTGTATCATTTAAAAGTTTTGACTTATGTATTTTTTAACTTATACAGAACCAATATCATATAATATATGTTAAAACACATTACACAGAAGAACATGTAAAATTTGGAACATTCAACTCATAAACAAATTTGACTTACTGCTGACTTATGGCTGTGTCACAGCCTGGTCTTCCGACAAGACCTCAGTTCTGTCTGTGATTTTTGCTGGTAGGATCCTCCACTGTTTTCAATCTCTGGCGATTGACCGTAGTTGAGTATAGGTCTTCCCACATTTTAAGTTTCATTGGCTCTCCTATGCGGGAGAGATCTTTAATAATCACCACTGGGAGTGTAGTCAATGGTCTCCCTCTAAATTTGATTCAAAATGTTATGAAGTAAACTCTCAATGCCTTGTTGGCGGGAATTTCCTCAGCTCTTCTTAAAATGAAGAAATCGCCTTGGGCGAATTAATGAACTTCAAAGAAAAGATAAAAAATCAAACTATACAGTCTTGTGAAGTCAGTACTGACCTACAATTGCGGCACATGAGATCTTACCCAAAATGAAGAAGGAAGACTAGACACATTTCACAGAAAACAGCTCGGAAAAATTATCAACATTCATTATCCGGTAACTTGACTTACTTGACTTGTTTGCATAGGACGTGATGCCTCTCTGCAACCCAATCACACACAGATTTCCTCCATTTTTGTTTGGATAGTGCCCTTCTCTCCGCTGTGAGGAGCAGAATGCCGCACTGCTCCCTGGTGTTGTCGGATCATCTTTGGGTGGGCGCCCTCTTGGTCTTGGGTTCGTGAAATCTAACTATAATGTGGGTTTGACACTGGCATTGACCCTTGTTTGGGCTTTACCTCTGACAACATGTTCGAACCAACGAAGTCTCCTATTCACCACTACATCATCGATTGTGTCGTTCATGATCAGTGTGTCACTTATGTGCTTAGTAACACCAAGGATAGGCCTTAGGCATTTCATTTCGAATACCAAGAGAGCATTCATTTCCTCTCTCCTCGTGGTCCATGTTTCATTAACAATTTCAAATAAGTCACTCTATAAGAAGAAAGACAAAGAGTTACACTCACTATTCATTTTAGAAAATTGTTGGCACCTTTTAGGACACATTTTAGGAAGAGATGAAGATAGTCCCGCCAATAAACGAATTCAGTTGTTGAAAATATTTTTGTAATACAAAAATACATGCTCAACAATTCATAAGCACATACTTATATATTAGGCCATATATATGAAGCTTTTATGTTGGTTTTTAGTTTGTTAAGCAGAGCAAGTAGGACAAGCTTACTGGCCTCAACACAAAACTGAAATGAGAAAAGCATTACAGGAATAATTTTCCTAAAGACACAGCGTTAGACAATGATTCAAATCAGTAACCTTACTCAATTTAGACATATACATAAAATGTCTGGGGACTCGGTAGTCCAGAGGCAAAGTGTCGGCCTCTCAACCAAAAGGTCGTGGATTTGACACTTTCTCGAGTTTTTCGAGCAAACTCTACCCCCCCGGTCCAGGTAGATGGCTCAACACCTAGTCCTATCGGAGACGTACGATCAACAGGAGATCCCGTGTGCAGATGACAAAACTCTGCACGTTAAAAATTCCTTGACTATTTACAGGGCAGTCTGGGCAAAATTTAAAATCCTACCAAAAAGTCTGAGGTCGCCTTAGTTGTGGATGTGGGTAAATCGAAATCAAATCAAAATCAAATCATAAAATATGTAAAAGTACATGAGGTTATTGTTCTTCCTTTCCATGTTTTCTTTTCTTTGTTATTGTCTATGTGAGTTTCTTTTACAGATCACAGACGTGTTGTCTGTTTGTCACATTGATTTCATTTTTCTAATTTAGACCATGACTTTTGTATTGTTTTCCAGGTGACATTGCCTATTATGATGAAACAGGTCTGTTTTATGTAAGCGACAGATTGAAAGAATTGATAAAATATAAAGGATCGCAGGTAAAAACAAGAAGCAATTCTTATCAAAACAAAATTGTGGCATAGTGATTATTTCCTTTAACGATTTAATTATTGGATGAAAATACAATATTGCACGGCAAAAACATCTTTTACTTTGGGGTTTGAAAAATGCAACGCAACATTCAAGTGTCTGTAATTTTCTTATGCTGCTATACCAAAATTGATCTCAAAATGAGGCAAAGTTGACACAAATTATGTTTGCCACTAGCGATGAAGTAATGTCGGTGGCCAAGTGGTTTTGTTGTTGAACTTGTGATCATGAGGTCCCGGGTGTGAATCTTGGCAAAGCCAGCCCAAACGTTGTGTTCCTAGGGAAATGCACTTAACACACATTTCCCCACTCAACCTAGGTACAAATGGGTACAATTATTAGCTTGGGAGTAAAAACATGCATCAGACTAGCGTTATGTCCAGGAGGTGAATAGTATCATCTGTTCCGCTTCACGCTATGGAAACTGGGATAAGCTTCTGCTCTATGGGCCGTCATGACCCTGAAAGGAACCTTACCTTTGTTTTTACTTATTTTTACAAGCAATGGGAACCT
>JAXRKP010002173.1:27500-30000 GCA_037039925.1 Doris montereyensis | reverse complement strand
AAAAAGGACTGCATGTCCATAATCTATACGGACAGCCTTTCTACCTCAAGACAGGACACTTTGTCTCCTGTCTAGTCACTAGTCACTAGTCCAATGTAGGAAAAAGGCCTCATGATCTTGGTGACTTGGCTTCCTGATAGTTAGAACATTTATTTTTGCTGTTTCATTTTTTGTTTGTTTCATAAAATAAATTAAAGCGTATACTATTATGAGTCTTATAAGAAATAGTAGCTGTACATATAACGCTTTTTTAAATCTTTATTTGAAAGTTGTACTGAGAACAAATGCTCAGGACTTGAGTTTTGTGTATTGAGGATTTTAAAGGATGGATATTGAAGTTATCTTTGAGTTTAAGGCAATGAATTTACTGTAGAAATATTACATAATTAATGTGTATTTACTTGTGTTAAAACTTTATTTCACCTTAGAGGTTTTGCAGCGGATAACACCTCTGATGGGTCACTTCATTTTCTTCGTATAGAAGGTTCCACTTAATTGGAGTGTGTGTATTTGTTAACCATATGGGATTTTATATATATATGTAACAATGTTCTATCTTCACATTGATATGCAGACAATATGTTGTTAACATTAAGTTGTGATCACCTCTGTGGAGTGGTTACTCATGCACAGTGACCATTCGTTTTCTTCTCTCAGCGACGCCTGGTTGAGTTTTTCTTAGCTTCCGAGTTCAGTTTAGTTTTTCCCTTCGAGTCTTAGTTGTTTTCCTGAAGTTTTCTCCGGTTTATAGTTTTCCTTATTGTTGATTTGTGCTGTTGCACTCGTTGTGTTCGAGAGCAATTTGCTCTTAACCCTATGTGGTTTACTTTGAGATCCGGGGCCGTTTCCCGTACAAAGTATTTTATATAATCGCTAGTCTTGTGTTCGGTGCTATTGCAAGATTTCAACTCTTGTGTTGAATAATCTTTGGACGCTGATGCGAAGGGGAGGTATTATTAGGTACCACCAGGTAGATGTATCTATAAGTGTGTGATTTAAGTATATTAAAATCTGTTGCATGGTGAGTCGACATTTTCTTTTCGCTTATGTTAAGTGAAGTGTGTAAACGTTCTTCTTTTGTTGTTCTTATGAGAACTGAGTTATGCTTTGTGATTAAACTGTTGCTTTACTAATCTTTGAGGCAATATGTGCGTTATGAGACGTGGCTTGAATTGAGTAAGGATTAACCCTGGTGGTAGTAGTTGCCGGTTTTAAAACGGTTCAATTGAGTGAACGGCAAAACTAAACAAACGTTTAGGCGGTGATAGATGTGTGGAATCTGTGAAAACATCTGCTCTACTATCACAGGATATGGGCCGACGGGAGTGCGCGAAGTCGGGCCAGTAAGCGTTTAGGATATTGCTCGTCATTAGTCGCTAAACAGTCGCATCCGATGTACTCTCGGGTCTGTGTAATACATTTGGGGTAACGCTACTAGGTAAATGCCTGTGTAACACATTTGGGGTAACACTACTAGGCCTGTAACACGTCCAGCCTAGAGGTTGTGTGTGTGTGCGTGTGTGTGTGTGTGTGTGTGTGTGTGGTGGCATAATGTGGGGTAAGAGCAAGAAGGAAGTGATTGTATTGGTGGTCCCGTAGATGGGTAAAGTCAGTCCATGGAGATGCGCGAATCGTGGACGGGGGTTTGGTTGTAATAACTCATGTGATGTCATTGTTTAGTGATGCGGACATTAGTAGTTCATAAAGATGAATACTTGAGACGTCGTTGATTGGTTGAGAGAACTGTCAAATTGTAATTCGTGTGTTTTCACTGTTTAGTGATGCAGACATTAATAGTTTATAAACATGAATACTTGAGACCTCGTTGATTGGTTGAAAAACTGTCAAATTGTAATTCGTGTGTTTTCACTGTTTAGTGATACGGACTTTAGTAATTCATTCAGATGACTACTGGAAATGTCGTTTATTGGTTGATATAACGATCAGATTTTTTACTCATGTGTTGTCACTAGTTAGTGATACAAGTATCATTTGTTAGTTCAAGCTATTATAGGTATGTCGATTTTTGTTTAATGCAAATGTTAGCCTTTATGAAGTACCATAATTAAAGTAGAGCCACATTCCAAATCTTGCCTGTGTTTGCCTTTCCACTTGTTTGTCTTCTTCTCGTCTTCCAGTTCACACAATATTTGGGCCGCTTTCTATAAAACTTATATTTTGTGGCATCCAACATATTATATATGGTGGCGATGTCAAAAACTTGTATTTTGTGGCATCCAACATATTATATTTGGTGGCGATGTCAAAAACTTGTATTTTGTGGCATCCAACATATTATATATGGTGGCGATGTCAAAAACTTATATTTTGTGGCATCCAACATATTATATATGGTGGCGATGTCAAAAACTTGTATTTTGTGGCATCAACACATTATATATGGTGGCGATGTCAAAAACTTATATTTTGTGGCATCCAACATATTATATATGGTGGCAATGTCAAAAACTTATATTTTGTAGCATCCAACATATTATAT
>JAXRKP010002173.1:15000-22500 GCA_037039925.1 Doris montereyensis | reverse complement strand
GCATTGACTAAAGCGAGTTCCGTTATATAGTATACATTTCGTCTGTTCCACGTGGAGCAACGATTAAAGCCAGTTCCGTTATATAGTATACATTTCGTCTGTTCCACGTGGAGCAACGATTAAAACCAGTTCCGTTATATAGTATACATTTCGTCTGTTCCACGTGGAGCATTGACTAAAGCGAGTTCCGTTATATAGTATACATTTCGTCTGTTCCACGTGGAGCATTGACTAAAGCAGTTCCGTTATATAGTATACATTTCGTCTGTTCCACGTGGAGCATTGACTAAAGCCAGTTCCGTTATATAGTATACATTTCGTCTGTTCCACGTGGAGCAACGATTAAAGCGAGTTCCGTTAAAGCGAGTTCCGTTATATAGTATACATTTCGTCTGTTCCACGTGGAGCATTGACTAAAGCGAGTTCCGTTATATAGTATACTTTATGGCTGTTCCACGTGGAGCATTGACTAAAGCGAGTTCCGTTATATAGTATACATTTCGTCTGTTCCACGTGGAGCATTGACTAAAGCCAGTTCCGTTATATAGTAACATTTCGTCTGTTCCAGTTCCGTTATATAGTATACATTTCGTCTGTTCCACGTGGAGCAGCATTGATTGACTAAAGTCTGTTCCACGTGGAGCAACGATTCCGTTATATAGTATACATTTCGTCTGTTCCACGTGGAGCATTGACTAAAGCGATTTCGTCTGTTCCACGTTACTAAAGCCAGTTCCGTTAGTATACATTTCGTCTGTTCCACGTGGAGCATTGACTAAAGCGAGTTCCGTTATATAGTATACATTTCGTCTGTTCCACGTGGAGCATTGACTAAAGCGAGTTCCGTTATATAGCATACATTTCGTCTGTTCCACGTGGAGCATTGATTAAAGCGAGTTCCGTTATATAGCATACATTTCGTCTGTTCCACGTGGAGCAACGATTAAAGCGAGTTCCGTTATATAGTATACATTTCGTCTGTTCCACGTGGAGCAACGATTAAAGCCAGTTCCGTTATATAGTATACATTTCGTCTGTTCCACGTGGAGCAACGATTAAAACCAGTTCCGTTATATAGTATACATTTCGTCTGTTCCACGTGGAGCAACCATTAAAACCACTTCCGTTTCGTCTCCATTTTCTGTTTGTGAAAGTTTCCGTTATTTATACATTTCTTTTCCACGTGGAACAACGATTTTGTTTGTTTGCTATCTGTTTTATATTCGTGAACGTTGAGGTTCCAAAAAAAATAAAGAGAAATCGTTTTGGTTTTGTTGATATCCAACCTCCCATGGAAATGAAAATGACGATCTAGTGAATGCACGTCATTTCTATGCCTATGGTTTTGTTGACGTGGAGCATTGTCTAAAGTCAGTTCCGCCAGTCAAGTATACGTTGTCTATGGTCAGTCAAGCGAGTAAAGTTATCCAATAACGTCACCATTACGTCTGACGCTGCCATCGACTAAAGATCCTCCTCTATAACGCTGTAACTATTGCTTGTTCTGGTATTCTCGTCTGTTCCTACACCGGTCATGCTTCATTAACTCTGTCTGTCCACGTCAATACCAAACATTTGAGCATACATAGAGAAATAAACAAACAGCTGAGTATATCTTTCTCTGACCACGCCCATGAGTTACAAGATACAGATGTATATAAAATTTAATATATTCCACGTGGAGATATAACTATAAATACCGTTATACATAATGTATTTCCATAGTATATAACAACATCAACAATAACAATTTAAATGCATATAAATAATATCATATATATGTATATATATATTTCTTATATTCCATGTACATCATAATATATAACAACAACAGCAACAACAACAGCAACAAAGAGAAATGGAAAGTTCCGTTATATTCATTTCTACAACAACATACCTGTAAATTTCCTTTCTTTTCTACTTTGTTTGTTTGCAATCTATCAATTGTTGCGGCTACTGTTGTTATTTTCGTTGTTGTTGTTCTTGCTTATGTTCCTGTTCTTCTTGTTCTTGTTGGTATTGATTTCTTTCTTCTTTTTTCTTCTTCTTCTTCTTCTTCTTCTTCTTCTTCTTCTTCTTCTGACTTCTGCTGGTGCTTGTACTGTTGTCTGCCGCTGCTTGTCTGTTAACCCATGTTTATCATTCAAATGTGACACAGGCGTTTGAGCTGAAATTTACATTTCCTCAAATCAGCTTTTAAAATCACTGTCGTCAATACATCTCTAATTTACATAAAACTACCAAGGGATCTTTCTAATTTTACATAAAACCATATAAAATGAATCTATAATTTAACTATAAAACCACCAAGGGATCTCTAATTTACTTAAAACCACCAAGGAATCTCTAATTTACATAAAACCATCAAGTGATCTCTAATTTACATTTCCTCAAATCAGCTTTTAAAACCACCAAGGGATCTGTACTTTACATTTCCTCAAATCAGCTTTTCTTCTGCCACCAAGGAATCTCTAATTTACTTAAAATTAAAACCACCAAGGAATCTCTAATTTACTTAAAACCACCAAGGAATCTCTAATTTACATAAACCACCAAGGAATCTCTAATTTACATAAACCACAAAGGAATGTCTAATTTACATAAACCACCAAGGAATGTCTAATTTACTTAAAATTAAAACCACCAAGGAATGTCTAATTTACATAAACCACCAAGGAATGTCTAATTTCCTCAAATCGGCTAAAACCACCAAGGAATCTAATTTACATAAAACCACCAAGGAATCTCTAATTTACAAAATAAAACCACCAAGAATCTCTAATTTACTTAAAACCACCAAGGAATCTCTAAACTTAAAACCACCAAGGAATCTCTAATTTACATAAAACCACCAAGGAATCTCTAATTTACATAAAACCACCAAGGGAATCTCTAATTTACTTAAATTAAAAACCACCAAGGAATCTCTAATTTACATAAACCACCAAGGATTCTCTAATTTACATAAACCACCAAAGGGACCTCTAATTTACATAAAACCACCAAGGGATCTCTAATTTACATAAAACCACCAAGGATTTCTAATTTACATAAAACCACCAAGGATTCTCTAATTTACATAAAACCACCAAGGATCTCTAATTTACATAAAACCACCAAAGGGATCTCTAATTTACATAAAACCACCAAGGGATTTCTAATTTACATTAAACCACCAAGGGATTTCTAATTTACATTAAACCACCAAATTTCTAATTTACATTAAACCACCAAGGGATTTCTAATTTACATTAAACCACCAAGGGATCTCTAATTTACATAAAAGCACCAAGGATTTCTAATTTACATAAAACTACCAAGGGATTTCTAATTTACATAAAATCACCAGGGATTTCTAATTTACATTAAACCACCAAGGGATTTCTAATTTACATTAAACCACCAAGGGATTTCTAATTTACATTAAACCACCAAGGGATTTCTAATTTACATTAAACCACAAGTTTCTAATTTACATTAAACCACCAAGGGATTTCTAATTTTAAATTTTCTAAACCACCAAACCAAGGGATTTCTAATTTACATTAAACCCACCAAAGGGATTTCTAATTTACATTAAACTACCAAGGGATTTCTAATTTACATTAAACCACCAAGGGATTTCTAATTTACATTAAACCACCAAGGGATTTCTAATTTACATTAAAACCACCAAGGGATTTCTAATTTATACGATGCGTGTACACGTGAACTCTGAGTTTTATTTGCGTCTGCTGGCAATGTTTATTTATTATAAGCAATATTTCCTAGTGTCAAGGTCATTCTGGTTGTCGCCAAGCAACGTAAAGCAAAACACTCGCTTGATAGGGAAGGTACAGAGGAAAACATTTTCAAAGTACATGTAATACTTTTCCATTTTGTTCCTATATATTGTAGCCTCTTGTTAAACCCGGGGCTCAATTGTCAATTTGAAACGCATACAATATTCAAATGGGAAAACAAATGTGGGAAGGGCGAGGGGGGGGGGCGGGGGGAGTGCAGATTTGGAGATATAATAAGAGCTGAGCTGTTGACAAAGCCATGGGAATTGCTATATAAAAAAATAAAAGTAGCAACGATCGATATGAACCTTCAACAACGTGTCGTGTAAAACAGTGCAGATCCATGTCGACTGTGCCTATGTGTATGTAGTTGTGCAAATCATGCCTCTGGTGCCCCAAACCGAAACCGATATATGAGTTTCACTAAAACATGCAACTTTATGAAAGAAACGGTAAAATAAACACATACAATTTAACGAAAATTGTTGTAAATTTACATCATCCTGATTGATGTTATTTATTTGATTTTTATACTTCGTAAACAAGAAATACTCAATAAACTACTTATAAAAATATCTTTAATATAAAAGTTTAATGTGTAAATATGTCTCCTTTGTGGAGACAGTTTGTCTTTAGGGAAAACCCATAGTTTCGTTTTGGGTTTGGGGTGAGGTGAGTCAGAGGCCAGAGGCGTAATTTACACAATTACTTGCCTATATAACTTTTCTGGTTAGTTGTATAACAGTACACAACATGAGTTTAATACAAAACGGAACCATTATCAATGTAAATAACTTCTCAACAACGGCCCAAGAGCCATACATATTTAAAGGAATAAACTTCAATTATAAACATTTTGATAAATATAAATACATTTTGTTTTGATATAATTCCTGGAAAGATGGATGTCATGCAATTGGTAAAGAGGGACAACATTTCTGTAAAAAAAAAAAGAAAAAAGAAAAAGAATAATTAGTGATAAACATGCGTTCGATGAAAGCATCCAAAAACGATGGAAATGAATGTAAAATCCATCGACGTGAATATTGAAACATTTTTTTTTATTATCTAACAAAATCAATTAAAAATTATATCGTTACCTGCAAGACTAGCCGAGCATCCCCCTCTTTTTCTTCTTGAAGGATTTTGAGTGGTTATGAGTTTTTTTTTTTAGAAAACCCTTGTAACAGAGACTCTTAGCTTACGGTCTGAGATGGCTTCGGGGTAAGTTGCGAGGTCCTGCAGCTTAATTCACCTTCGGAGATCGGGTTGACTCCACTGATTTACATTGAGCTAATAGGGAGTCACCCGTTCAATGCCGAGTATCGCTTAACTCCTCTCGGGAGCAGGTTTACTGTCGGTCTTTAAAGTATTGTTGGGGAACTCGGCCATGATTCGGGCTGAGCTCTCGTGAAAAAGACCTTATTTACTGGCGATCGTGGACGGGGGATCCAGGAGATTTTGGTTTTTACTAGCTTTATCCTTAAAGTATACTCAACTCCCCCCCCTAGTAGTTAGAGGTGTTCACGAGCCGCCCATAGGGAGCGATCCGCTAAAGACCTAGGTACTGAATTTTTGCCCGTACAGGTTTTTAGCTGCCCGGCCAGACACCGACCCGCCAATTTAACCCTACCTTTTGGTGCTATTGACATCACCAGTTTACCGCCATCCCTGGGATTTCACCCTATCCCACGACCCTCGCGCGGGGAAAGACTTAGAATTGTCGTTTATTCCCCGAGATAAACATCAAAGCTTTGTTGGATTTCCATTTGTAGCCGACGGGTATGAGTGGCCCGTCGACCGGTAGAGGAAACAGCAAATCCAATTTTTGTGTGTGTTCATAGGGCTACGGCAAGCATCTACCCCAGCCGTATAATAATGACGTAGCTACTACCCTTATTGCAAAGTTTTCAACGTTACCAGAAGATAAGGAGACATAACCAGCCTCTCACGTAAGCGAGTCTTGGGAACCCTGAGTCCCGCACCTTTTTCTCTCTTCCTTGGGGAAGATGAACCCGCCTAGCGCGAGGCGGGACAGAGAAAATTCGGCTACTGAGAGCCTCCCCATCCCCGACGTTACCCAAAACATCCCGGTTCGCCTGGGTATGTAGTCACCAGACGGACTCTCTAGGCGTTAAGCCCCTCCATCCCAAAGTTCCCGCCTGGGTATGGGTGATTTGATTGCCATTTTGGTTCGGACTCTCTGAGCGGGTCCTTAAGCCCCTCCACCACGACAAACTCTCTGGTTCCACCACGACAAGGTTCCACCACGATACAAACTCTCTGGTTCCACCACGATAAGGTTCCACCACGATAGGTTCCACCACGATAAACTCCACCACGATAACGTTCCACCACGACAAGGTTCCACCACGATAAGGTTCCACCACGACAAGGTTCCACCACGACAAGGTTCCACCACGACAAGGTAAGCAATCGACGGAAGGGATCGCCTTCTTCCATAACATCTTCCTCGATGATCGACTAATCTCGCAACGGACAGTGAATAACAGAGACCCTCATTCACCGGATCATAGCCCCATTGGATTTCTTCCTTTGGGGCTATTTGAAAAACAATGGGTGTATAGAAATCGCCCAACTTTTGAACTCAAACAAGAAATAGAACAGTTTGTAAAGACATTGGCATCTGAGATGTGCGTGCGTACAATCGAAAACTTTTGAAACGAGTGTGAAAGCAGAATGTGAAATTCTTTAAATATTTAGCAACCAGTCAGAATGGGTGTGATTTTTTAACATTTTTAATTGTCTCTATATTGAAAATTGACTTTAAATATTTAGTAAGTGGATCATTTTTAATTGTCTTGTTACATATTGAAAATTGACTTTGAATATTTAGTAAGTGAATCAATTTAATTGACTAGTTCCAACGTATTGAACATTGTTTGAATATTCGCGTTGATGGGTTTTATAATCATTTCCATGTTTATGACTTGTTGCTGTTTCTAGAAATGTTGAAAAGTATAAAATGTACATATCTTCACTAGTTGTGGGACTTTCATTGTTCTCGGAATTATACCATATATAAATTATACATTATTTATCGAAATGTACATTAGTAAAGTTTATTGCCATACAGTTTTATGGTTATGTGCCTCGTTGTAAAGAAGCTATTAACCTTTATAATAGTTCCGGTTTTTTAAAACATAATGTAAGAAGAGCTCAGTTGTGACATAGATGAGATTATACAGATTTTCAGGTTGTCCCTGACAAATACGTTCCTTTCATTTATAATAGGAACAGAATATAATCACGAACAGTGTACAGTGTAGATCTAAGTCTGCCTATTACACGAAGTTACCATCACCCTGCCTCATGTTTTTTTAGAATTACAAAAATGTATGACGTAGTGTTCTATTGATTTACTTCGACGAAATAAAGTAAAGATGAGGAGGGGAGGGGGAGGGGGAGGGGGCAGGACGATGAATAACTAAGCAAAATAACCCAAATGTGATACAAAATAAACCAAATGTGATACATTAAATCTCATTCAAGAGCAACCCAAATGAGATACATTAAATCTCATTCAAGAGCAACCCAATGAGATACATTAAATCTCATTCAAGAGCAACCCAATGAGATACATTAAATCTCATTCAAGAGCAACCCAATGAGATACATTAAATCTCATTCAAGAGCAACCCAATGAGATACATTAAATCTCATTCAAGAGCAACCCAATGAGATACATTAAATCTCC
>JAXRKP010002173.1:5000-10000 GCA_037039925.1 Doris montereyensis | reverse complement strand
ACGTTCAATCTCATTCAAAGAAGGGTTCTGGTTTTACCCAATGAGAAAACATTAGAATTCAGTCTAGAGCAGGGTTCTCGTTTTACCCAATGAGAAACATTAAATCTCATTCAAAAGCAGGGTTCTGGTCTTACTCAATGATACGTATCATCTCATTCAAGAGCAGGGTTCTGGTCTTACCAAATGATAAATATCCAAATCTCATTCAAGAGCAGGGTTCTGGTCTTACTCAATGATACGTATCCAAATCTCATTCAAGAGCAGAGTTCTGGTCTTACCCAATGATAAATATCAAATCTCATTCAAAAGCAGGGTTCTGGTGTTACCCAATGATAAATATCAAATCTCATTCAAAAGCAGGGTTCTGGTCTTACCCAATGATAAATATCAAATCTCATTCAAAAGCAGGGTTCTGGTCTTACTCAATGATACGTATCAATCTCATTCAAAAGCAGGGTTCTGGTCTTACCGAATGATAAATATCAAATCTCATTCAAAAGCAAGTTCTGGTCTTACTCAATGATACGTATCAAATCTCATTCAAGAGCAGGGTTCTGGTCTTACCCAACGATAAATATCAAATATCATTCAAGAGCTTATCTCTCATTCAAGAGGGTTCTGGTCTTACTCAATGATAAATATCAAATCTCATTCAAAAGCAGGGTTCTGGTCTTACCCAATGATATATCAAATTATCATTCAAGAGCAGGGTTCTGGTCTTACCCAATGATACATATCAAATCTCATTCAAGAGCAGGGTTCTGGTCTTGACAAGACATGCCGCAATGATAAATATCAAATCTCATTCAAATGTAGGGTTCTGGTCTTAAATGATACATATCAAAGGTCATTCAAGAGCAGGGTTCTTACCCAATGGACTACTTGCATATCAAATCTCAATCACCTGAGCAGGGTTCTGGTCTTAACAATGATAAATATCAAATCTCATTCAAGAGCAAGGTTTTGGTTTGACAAGACATGCCGCATAATGTGATAGTTTGTCAACCCTTTCTACGCCAGTTTTACTTTCGCAGAGTCTGAACAGATCAAGTGACCACTTCTGGTGCTGGCGTGGGCGATAGAAAGGTCAGGAGAAAAGAAGCAATGTCACACAGGCTGGAAAGATCGAACTTGGACTACTTGCATGGCAGTCAAACATTTAACCACCTGAAGCGTCAGCCTCTCCTTAAATGAACATGACAGAAATCACATATAAACTCTCATGCAAACAATCAATAACATTAATAAAGATACTAAATATTATACATATAAATCATATATATGACAAAGTATAACAATAGAATGAAAGTCCAGTTTTCACTTATCGTTGACGTCATGGATTTTAGATGCAGCTCAAAGCTGAGCCTTGTAAACCGATTTCTTCCAGTATCTGTTTTTAAAGATGAAGATAGACAGACCAATGTCTTCCATTATCTGTTTTTAAAGATGAAGATAGACAGACCAATGTCTTCCAGTATCTGCTTTTAAAGATGAAGATAGACAGACCGATGTCTTCAGTGTCTGCTTTTAAAGATGAAGATAGACAGACCAATGTCTTCCAGTGTCTGCTTTTAAAATGAAGATAGACAGACCGATGTCTTCCAGTGTCTGCTTTTAAAGATGAAGATAGACCGACCAATGTCTTCTAGTATCTGTTTTAAAAGATGAAGATAGACAGACCACTTTCTTCTAGTATCTGTTTTCAAAGATGAAGATAGACAGACCACTTTCTTCTAGTATCTGTTTTTAAACATGAAGATAGACAGACCAATGTCTTCCAATATGTGCTTTTAAAGATGAAGATAGACAGACCAATGTCTTCCAATATGTGCTTTTAAAGATGAAGATAGACAGACCAATGTCTTACAATATCTGCTTTTAAAGATGAAGATAGATATATCAATTTCTTACAATATCTGCTTTTAAAGATGAAGAGAGACAGATAAGGGTGAATGTATAGTCTAATGGCATGTTCAGTAACATTACACTTAGGTTTGTAGACACACTGACATTACCATCCCTTATCCTTCCGCAACCCCCACCACCCCAGTACCCGGACCGGGAATTGCACTCGGATCATCTGCGTGGCAGTCAGACGCCCCTAACAACTGAGCTAACTGGTTCCACACCTGAGCATTTTCCCCGCCCATAGGGCGCCCACGTTCGTTCGGCTCGAAGTGTGGACCGCTGTTGAAAACAATAGTGGGCAACCGGGACTCATTCAGCCTGTGTGACTGTGTGACTTGTGTGATCTGTGTAGCCTGTGTGCCCTGTGCTTGATCTGTGTACCCTGTGTGATCTGTGTACCCTGTGTGATCTGTGACAGTGCAGATCTGCGTGACCTGTGTTCCCTGTGATCTGTGTAACCTGTGTGATCTGTGTGACATTTTTGATCTGCGTGACCTGTGTGCCCTGTGTGATCTGTGTACCCTGTGTGATCTGTGTGACATGTTTGATCTGCATGTGTGCCCTGTGTGCCCTGTGTGCCCTGTGTGATCTGTGTGCCCTGTGTGACTCTGTGTGATCTGTGTGCCCTGTGTGACTTGTGTGATCCGTGTGCCCTGTGTGCTTTGCGTGACCTGTGTGATCTCGTGTGCTCTGTGTGACCTGTGTGACCTGTGTGACTTGTGTGATCTGTGTGACCTGTGTGCTTTGCGTGACCTGTGTGCCCCGTGTGCTCTGTGTGATCTGTGTGACCTGTGTGACTTGTGGGATCTGTGTGCCCTGTGTGCCCTGTGTGATCTGTGTGACCTGTGTGACTTGTGTGATCTGTGTGCCCTGTGTGACCCTGTGTGATCGGTGTGACCTGTGTGACTCTGTGTGAGCTGTGTGACTTGTGTGATCTGTGTGATCATGTGTGACCTGTGTGATCATGTGTGGTCTGTGTGACCTGTGTGACCTGTGTGACTTATGTGATCTGTGTGACCCGTGTGACCTTGTGTGACCTGTGTGCCCTGTGTGATCTGCGTGATCTCGTGTGCCCTGTGTGATCTGCGTGATTTGTGTGACTCTGTGTGCCCTGTGTGAGCTGCGTGACTTGTGTGACCTGTGTGCCCTGTGTGATCTGCGTGACATTTGTGTGTCTTGTGTGACCTGTGTGACCTGTGTGACCTGTGTGCCATCTGTCTGACCTGTGTGACTTGTGTGATCTGTGCGAACTGTGTGCCCTGTGTGATCTGTGTGATCTGTATGACCTGTGTGATCTGTGTGATCTGTGTGACCTGTGTGACTTGTGTGATCTGTGTGACTTGTGTGATCTGTGCGACACTGTGTGACCTGTGTGACCTGTGTGACTTATGGGATCTGTGTGACCTGTGTGACTCTGTGTGACCTGTGTGGTCTGTGTGACTGTGTGATCTGTGCGACCTGTGTGCCCTGTGTGACCTGTGTAACTGATGTGATCTGTGCGATCTGTGTGCCCTGTATGACCTGTGTGATCTGTATGACCTGTGTGATCTGTGTGACCTGTGTGATCTGGTGTGCCCTGTTTTGACCTGTCTGACCCGTTTGACCGTGTGACCTGTGTGCCCTGTGTGACTTGTGTGATCTGTGTGATCTGTGTGATCTGTGTGACTTGTGTTATCTGTGTGCCCTGTTTGACCTGTTCGACCCGTTTGACCTGTGTGACCTGTGTGCCGTATGTGCCGTGTGCGGCGAGGAAGAAAAACCAAAACGCGTCCACTCTAGAGCATTTTGCACGTCGAGTTTTGTTCATGTGCCCTGTTCGCCGAAAAATGCTCAGGTGTCGACCGAACATTCGATTTAACATCGGGAACAAATCTTTGCCAGTCAGAGTTTTAGACCATTTGCGTCGTCATGATGACAAAGTCACAACAGTCTACCGGGATTGGACCGTTCGTCCAAGCAAAGAGTTGAATCAATGGTGTCACGATGAAAAAAGACAACGCACTATAGTCATAACGTTACAACTACTCATTTTGAAATCCCTAACGTGGGAAATTGATTTTTAAAAATAGAACCCATTTTGTATTTTCTGATTTCAAAGAATTGCCCCCCTTTATGAACAGTGTTTGCATAAAGCTCGGAAAACCCGTGAAGGTGAGACGAAAGATTGTGATGATAAACAAGACGCGTTGATTCACCTGTAGTACACGACACGATCTACCGCAAATCGTTTTCTCCTGTGTTTGCTTTTTCATGTCTTTGTTGCGACCAGGATCGGTGGAATGTTTGTGTAAGTTGCACAATATTTGTAAAATGCTTAAATACATTGACAAAACAGATTTTTTCCACATTGATATTTTAGACTCGTTTGATATTGTGTGAAGGGATAGGTTGCTGCTATAGAAATAGATAGATTTAGTTCAAGGTTTGTTTACTCTATCTGGTTATATTCAACGTGAATGTGGAAGAACATATTATAGGAGGATAGTGTAATCACGTATTGACCTGTGTGACCTGTGTACGCACATAAATGTATTGATCTATTGGGTTGCCCCCCCACCCCCACCCCCCAATCACCCTCTCGATAAAAAAATTAGGCCTTGTATTTGAGTGCCTATATAAAAAAAAATGAGCTATAGACATCCTCTAGCTGTAATTTGACACAGAAAAAAAGGCAAGCACTCACAGATAACGTGTCCAATGACATAACTTTTGTTGTTTCCGTTCATCGGTCAGCACAATTGTAACACATAGGTGTCACACCCTCCTCGCAAAAAGGAAAAAAAAGAAGAAGAAAACAACAAAGTAAACCAAAGCAAACCCTGACGTTGCACGTTTATGTCAGCAATTGTTCATGGGATCCCTTGAACCTCCCCACTGCCGGATGTTGCACATCTGTGTCAGCAATTGTTCATGGGATCCCTTGACCCCCCCCCACTGTCGGACGTTGCACGTTTGTCAGCAATTGTTCATGGGATCCTAGAACCTCCCCATCGCCGGCTGCTGCGTTTGTGTCAGCAATTGTTCATGGGATCCCTTGACCCCCACTGCTGGACGTTGTACGTTTGTGTCAGCAATTGTTCATGGGATCCCTA
>JAXRKP010002172.1:2500-66017 GCA_037039925.1 Doris montereyensis | reverse complement strand
CGCGATTATTAATCAGAATGACACTGCGCCATAAGACGGTGTGTCCTCTCTATCTAATGCTCTTCACTGACTTTTGCCTGAGCCTCAGCTCTCTTTTTGTGTCTTTGATCCCTGGGAAGCTTTCAAGGAACTCTTAGAGACGTTTCCTTGCTCTGGCTTCACCAAGTCTGATTCATTGGCTTCCCAGGAGAAAGCCTTTTGATTCCTACACAAATGAAATTCCTTTTGGACCTTCGTTGAATTCAGCAGCTGCTGTTAATAGTGTTATCAACACAAATTCTACTTTCCTAACTGATCTGCTAACTAGATCTAGATCTCTAAATAAGTAAACAATAGAGAGCAATACTTGCAAGTGAGACAATGAATCCAAAGGTAATGTTTTATTGGGCTGTTTTAAATCGCAGGACAACCTCAATAAAAGCTGTTATTCCGAAGAAATACTCAAAATACTATGGTGAAGCGATCAACAAGCATTGTTGCAAGTGGATTGGATTCCAAACAAACCGAACAGCGCAGACGTTAAATCAGGTCACGTGAAAGCAATGCCGTGGTTGGTTGAAGCTTACTGTCTAAATTAAGCCAATGACAATTTTTCTAAACATACTAACAGATTTGCTCTGAACCAATCACTAGAAAGAAAGACTTTCAGAAATAATGGGACATCAGCAGTTTCCAGTGCAAGTGTTACTAAAAATAGTAAGACTGCCGAAACAAGCTTTCCATTACCTTTTGATTGATACCAACGTGTTGACAGGGTTGCTACGGACTACAAGGCCGCGATTATTAATCAGAATGACGCTGCGCCATAAGACGGTGTGTCCTCTCTATCTAATGCTCTTCACCGACTTTTGCCTGAGCCTCAGCTCTCTTTTTGTGTCTTTGATCCCTGGGAAGCTTTCAAGGAACTCTTAGAGACGTTTCCTTGCTCTGGCTTCACCAAGTCTGATTCATTGGCTTCCCAGGAGAAAGACTTTTGATTCCTACACAAATGAAATTCCTTTTGGACCTTCGTTGAATTCAGCAGCTGCTGTTAATAGTGTTATCAACACAAATTCTACTTTCCTAACTGATCTGCAAACTAGATCTAGATCTCTAATAAGTAAACCATAGAGAGCAATACTTGCAAGTGAGACAATGAATCCAAGGATAATATTGTATTGGGCTGTTTTAAATCGCAGGACAACCTCAATAAAAGCTGTTATTCCGAAGAAATACTCAAAATACTATGGTGAAGCGATCAACAAGCGTTGTTGCAAGTGGATTGGATTCCAAACAAACCGAACAGCGCAGACGTTAAATCAGGTCACGTGAAAGCAATGCCGTGGTTGGTTGAAGCTTACTGTCTAAATTAAGCCAATGACAATTTTTCTAAACATACTAACAGATTTGCTCTGAACCAATCACTAGAAAGAAAGACTTACAGAAATAATGGGACATCAGCAATTTCCAGTGCAAGTGTTACTAAAAATAGTAAGACTGCCGAAACAAGCTTTCCATTACCTTTTGATTGATACCAACGTGTTGACAGGGTTGCTACGGACTACAAGGCCGCGATTATTAATCAGAATGACACTGCGCCATAAGACGGTGTGTCCTCTCTATCTAATGCTCTTCACTGACTTTTGCCTGAGCCTCAGCTCTCTTTTTGTGTCTTTGATCCCTGGGAAGCTTTCAAGGAACTCTAGAGACGTTTCCTTGCTCTGGCTTCACCAAGTCTGATTCATTGGCTTCCAGGAGAAAGACTTTGATTCCTACACAAATGAAATTCCTTTTGGACCTTCGCTGAATTCAGCAGCTGCTGTTAATAGTGTTATCAACACAAATTCTACTTTCCTAACTGATCTGCAAACTAGATCTAGATCTCAACAAGTAAACTATAGAGAAGCAATACTTGCAAGTGAGACAATGAATCCAAGGATAATATTGTATTGGGCTGTTTTAAATCGCAGGACAACCTCAATAAAAGCTGTTATTCCGAAGAAATACTCAAATACTATGGTGAAGCGATCAACAAGCGTTGTTGCAAGTGGATTGATTCCAAACAAACCGAACAGCGCAGACGTTAAATCAGGTCACGTGAAAGCAATGCCGTGTTGGTTGAAGTGCTTACTGTCTAAATTAAGCCAATGACAATTTTTCTAAACATACTAACAGATTTGCTCTGAACCAATCACTAGAAAGAAAGACTTCTCAGAAATAATAGACATCAGCAATTTCCAGTGCAAGTGTTACTTGTAAATAGTAAGACTGCCGAAACAAGCTTTTCCATTATCTTTTGATTGATACCAAGGTGTTGACAGGGTTGCTACGGACTACAAGGCTGGCTCCTGTAACCTAAAAAAGACTGAAATCGCTTTTGATAAAAGTGCCCACCACACTCCTTGGCCCCCTCTTTCTCTGGCTTCAGGGACCATCCAGTGCAGGACGTCTGAGGTATCGATTCTTCCCACTGTCCATTGTGGCAAAGAAACCAATCAGAAGTTGCCGCCACAAAACGTACTCTTCCGCCTCCTCCGACATTCGACAAAAATTGATACCAGTTCGCCCATGACTTGTTTAGAGTTAGCACTTGTGTGCTCCTGTATTAGCAGGGGTGTATTCATCGTGTCTCGTTCCTTTGTTAGTCGGCGTTACAAGCATAGGTTAGAAGGCGCTAAAATTCCTCGCCGCTGGCTCTTTTATTTTGTGGACGCATACGACCTTTAATGAAGGATCCCGCCACAGCCGTTGCCGCCTCTTCACTGGCATCTGGGGCATCCAGTGCAGGACGGCACGGAGGTGGCGGTTTTTCCCGCTGTCCATTGTGGCAAAGTAGCCGTCGTGGCTGAGGCTTTCGCCTGTAAATTTGTATTTGTTGTCTGCCTCCTTGGACATCTTGACAAACCACACACCCGGTGTCTCAAACATGGCCAAGATGTCCGAGGCTTGTAGAACGAATTAAAAAAAAAAATTTTCGACCACATATTGTTGTTTATTGGAAGGAAGTGCGGGTTGTTTTGAGATGGACAAAGTCCTGGATTTAACTGTTTAGTGTTTGTATGAAGTCGGGGAATATGTTTTGTATTTTCATCATGAATGTGTCTATTATGTTATATGGTGTGTAGGATTTCCCTTCGTGTGTGCATTTGTTTCTAATGGTCCATATCGTCGATGTAATTCTCAAACACATAAGTCCGGCAACACAAGTTTTACAGTAGAGACAAAAAACTAAATATTGATTTTTTACAAGACTAATTCTGAATGATTTTCGTTATTTCATGATTAAAACATCATCCTTGTACATTGTGTAAAGTTTTGTTAAAATAATTTCCAAATAAGTGTAGAAAAATGACTTACACGCTTAACCCTTTGCTCACCAGTTCTAGCCGGACTCTCAACACCCCTTGCACCCCAAGCAAGGGACGTAATCTCACAGAAAAATATACCAAACAAAAACACGATTATAACACACTTCTCACCATATAATAATTATGGAAAAAAATCCAGGGAATAGAAGAATGAATGTACTTTTACATGACATTTATTGTTTTAACATTTATTTTTTTTAAATTGAGAGAAAAAAATGAGAAAGATGAAAAAGATCAAAAACGACAGGTTTTTATCACTTTAGAAGCTGTTTTTAAATTGTTATATCAGTTTATGGAATTTCGCATGGCATTGTCAAGGACATAAATTAATACCACACTTTACAGCCAAACACAGTCTCTGGTGTCCTTCCTTTGGCAGTTTTTCTCTTTCTGCCGCACATTGATAGCATCGTCTTCTGCGGCCTTCCATACGAGTATTTTTGTGAGTGGTTTCTGCGTTGGTTAGGGCAGATACAGACGGGACATTGTATAAAAGCTTCAGTTTGGCAGCTGCCGATCGAAGGAGAAGGCCCCTGAGCACACTCATGCGGAATACCAAGTGCCTAGATGCAGGTGAACCACGTTTGGCATGGTATGGCTGATTTCATGAGGAGAAATCCAGCTGATTCAGGGCAGTTTGCACCAAGAACCAGAACATGTACCGCCACCATTTTTTGCTTGGCTCCATTGGACTTGATACAAGCACGAACTGGTCAGCAAGGTCCACACCTCCCATGTTCATGTTGTAATGTGCAACAGGGGTCGGAATCAAACATCTGTTGCACCAGATTTGGTGCGACGTGGAAACGGATGACATCGTCGGATCACTGTTCGCTGATAGAATGTTCACTTCTTATCAACCCACTGGTTGCAAGCATGTTCCCTTTTGCACCATGGAGACAGAGCCTTTCTTAGCTTTTCCTTTGTTGAGGGGTCATCCTACCCTATTCTTGCGAATAGTTCCGCAGCAGTAGGTATTGTTGGCAAGGTCTTCCAGCTTAATGGAGGGGAAATTGTCAAAATAAAACACATGGTGTCTGTTCAGGAAATCATGACCAACACTTAAAATGACTTGGTGACCCAAAACCATGAGTCTTCCTTCATCACTCTTCCCACAGTATACTGAGAAATTCACAAATATCCTGCACGGGATTCCGCCCCACCAAACCTTGATACCATAAGGATGGGGCTTGCTTGGAATGTACTGTTTGAAGCTCAAACGTCCATTGAAAAGCCACCATGGCTTCATCTAAGCTGATGTCCCGAGAAGGCTTGTACAGCTGCTTGCACGGTCACGACAGTATCAAGGACAGGTCTGACTTTGAACAGGGATCGTATCCATCCCCGCTGCTGAATTTGGCTTGTCTCTGTCATTCATGTGAAGGTACTGGTTGATTATATAAAACGTGTACTGGACATCACATCCGCAACAGCATTCACACGGTAGAGTTTGTCAGAAGACCAGTAAATTTTTTATTTCTTGGTAAAGAATGAATCGAACATGATATTGATGTATAGGAATCGTTGGATTTCATCAGGGGTGACGGGTTTCCACACACTGTCTGTCTTGTTGGTTTCCCTTTAGAAGGAGTATATTTATTTATTGGTCTCATTGGCTATTTATTTGAATTAAAAAATATCTATGGGAGGTCTTCAGTTATGTGGCGTGTATCTGATTTAGTCCAACCAGACTACTGGCCTCACACTATCAGATGCTCACTGTCGTTATCAGATTTAGTAGGACTAGTCAGATTCATCTGCTTTTTGATGGCTCATCATCACTATTGTCTTCATTTTCACTTAAAACAGTAGCCTCATTGATATGGGAATGAAGAAATTGAAACGCCATTTCAAGAAAAAAAAGATAAAATTCAAGAGATTTTCAAAAATCACAGAAAGAAAACTAGTCGGCAGAATCGCATGCGGTAAAAAGTTACTTTCGCTTTGTAATGTCGGCTGTTTCGGTCTATACGAACTAATAGTACTGTCACGTAGTTTTAACACTTAAAGAGCTCTAGCAGAGTGACGTTCACCCGATATCATCGGGCGCGTCGGTGAGCCAAGGAGTAATTGTTTCCATGGTGGAGGGGGAAGAAAGGGGGTGAAAACTATCAGAATGGGGATGGGAAACTAAAACGAAAATTAATACATTACCTATATATATAATTCTATACATTACTATTAAACACAAGGGGGAAAGCAAAAAGAAAAACAAGAAACATTACTTAATTTTAAATAATCAAAAATTTAGGGTAAAATTTGGGCAGTTGTCTGCCCAAGCCTCCGATGTGGTCGGTGACTTTGGCGATGGATCAATGTTCATCTTAAAGAGATCTACTGCCAGAGGCCTTGGGGACGGTGACAGGCTTGGCCTTGACCACCGGTATTGGTGGGCCTGATCCATCGCAAGTTCTTCATTCCTGTAGTTGTTGTGTTGAGTGTTCTGGGTGCTGTGGTGCTGTGGTGGTGTTGATGGTGTGATTTTTATTTTGTGTTTTTGTTTTGGGCGACGTTGGTGCAGAGGACGCACTTGAAGAGGGAGAGGGCTTTGTTTTGCCTCCTCCTCTTCTTGACGACCTCTCTGTGAAGGAGTCTCTTTCTGTGTGTATTCATTGTTGGTGTTTTCCTGTTGTATCTGTTGTTGTTGGTCCTGTTTCTGTTTGTTTCTGTTGTTTTCTTTCTGGTTGCGGTGCTTGTTGCTGCTTTTGTTGTGTTTGTTTCTGTTCTGGTCGTTACAGTTATGTTTCCTGTCCAGGGTGTAAGTGAACACCCTGGCTTTCTTTTGTTCTGTTCTTGTTTGTTGTCTAGTGTTTCTTTTGGGGGCATGCCGCGGTCCAATGGTTGTCACAGCCATTATGCCGACAGGCTTGTTTTCGTCGGGCAATCGTGACCGCGACAACGCAGTTCAAGGCTTCCCTTCCAAGTCTTCTGAGCAAACCCGCATCGAGTGGGAATCTTTCTCATTTTCATTGGAGTATTTCAGGAGCCATCTATCGCTGGCTCGTGAAATTTTGTAAAATTGCACTCTCCTTTAATGAATGTGTTTGCTACACTCTTGGCCGCCACTGGCTTCAGGGGGCATCCAGTGAAGGACGGTTTGCAGATGACGGTTTTTGCCACTATCAATTGTAAAAAATCCGTCGTATTAAGGCTTTCGCCTACAAAAACATATTTTTTTTCTGCTTCCTCCGACATTTTTACAAAAAACAATCCTGGGTTTTCATATCTATATATGTTTAGAATATCGGAGGGCTGAAGTTTGAATTTTTTAACAAACATAGCTGCAACCACCGCATGGGTGGCCGCGTAAAAGCTTTGGCTCCTTTAAAATAAAGGACGCAAGTCCTTTCAAGGGAGGCATTGCCATAAAAATTATTATAAGGTAGACATACCTTGATGTGTTCCATCTAACGAAGAAAACGCTTCTAACCTACGGTTAAGAGAGTAATCACACAAAACTTCCAATGAAAAAACGATATCACACTTTTTTTCTCAGCCTTTTGGCCGGGATAAGAACAGATACTTTTTTTATTTTGCTTCTGTCCCTCAGCATATCTTTTGTAGCAAAATTTTTTTCTTCTTCCTGCTGGGGGGAGTTTATTTTTCATTAAACATGTTTTACATTTCGTTATGATTTCTTTTCTTTTCAGCTGTACATGCATTCACCATATCGCTTTTTTTCGCCAGTTTTGTATAAGTTGCATTCTCCTTCTATAAATGTGTTTGCTACACTCTTGGCCGCCTCTTCACTGGCTTCAGGGGGCATCCAGTGAAGGACGGCCCGTAGATGACGGTTTTTGCCACTATCAATTGTGGCAAAAAATCCGTCGTAGCTAAGGCTTTCGCCACAAAAATATTTTCTTTCTGCTTCCTCCGACATTTTTACAAAAACATTCCTGGTATTTCGTACCTGTATATATTTAAAATGTCCCGAGGGCTGAAGTTTGAATTTTTTTAGATCATTGTTGCGACCACCGCATGGGTGGCCGCAAAGCTTTGGCTCCTTTAAAGTTAAAGTAAAGGACGTAAGTCCTCTCCAGGGAGCCATGGCCATAAAAAGTATTATAGGGCACACGTACCTCTTTTATGTGTTCCATGAATAGTAGGACACAAAAATACCTTCCTCTGAATAGTACAAGGCAAAGCTGCCAAGTGGCGCAGCACAAACTTGCCTCCTCCTCTCGTGATAAAAACATACTTTTTTTAATTTATTTTGGTTTCTGTCCCCCCCAGCATATCTTTTAGAAGCAAATTTTTTCTTCTTCCTGCTGGGGGGAGTTTATTATTCATTAAACATTTTTACATTTATTTATGATTTCTTTTCTTTCACGCATTTACAAAGTCGCTTTTTAGCACACAGTTTCTCTCATTCACTCAATATTTACAGTAAAATACATTTATACACAGCAATCATCAAACTTAATACCCTACGAAAACAGGAGTGGTTTTTTTTGGTTTTGTTTTGTTTTTGTTGTTTTTTTTGTCTGTCTGTCCCTCCTGCTAGAGGGAGTTTATTTTCCGTCAAACATAGAAACTTTACAATAGATTTTTCCCAGCCATACTCACGTTCACAAAAACATTTATTTACACACAGTAATACTCTTTCTTACTTAATATGTACGGCAATAAAACATTTATACATGGCAATCAAAGTTTATATTCAGGTAAAGGATTTTTTTTTTGTTTGTTTGTTTTGTTCTTTCCGTCCCTCCTGCTAGAGGAAGTTTATTTTCATCAGAGTTAACATTTTATCTGTTTTTTGTTGTTTTTTTCCAGCCATACTCACACTCACAAAAAATGTTTATTTACACAGTCATGCTCTTTCTTACTTAATATGTGGGAGTATTAAACATTTATACATGGCAATCAAAAAGTATTCAAGAAAACCCTGTTTTTGTTTTTTGTTTTAGTGAGTTGGTTTTGGTAAGGGGGGGATGGAAGGTGGCGGGAGGCTTGATGAAAAAGGGGGGGAAATGCGTCCAGATTTTGGGTGTTATTTAAAGTTTATTCCCCTTTATTATATTTTAAAAAGCAATTTAAAAGTACTCACTCACTTGTTCGTACACATACACACGCCCACACACACGCCCACACACCCAGCCATGCCCCATGCATACGCATGCACCCAGCCTTGCCCACACCCCGCCCCACACCCACGCCCACACACACACGCCCACACACACACGCCTACGCCGACACACACACACACGCCCACACACGCCCACACCCACACGCCCACCCTTGTCGGCCGTCGCCACAAAGCAGCGTACGCGTGTCTGCTGCAGAAGCAAAAGAGACACTCGCCGTGAGCGTTTTTAAATACTTTATTTTAAGCAAGGAAGGGGTTGTTGAGGGATGGGTTGTTTTGAGTGATATGCAAAAGGGGTATGGAAATCGTTCATTTGAGAATAAAATTATTCTAAAATGTGTCTTGTTGCTGCAGGGACAAATACGCTCTCGTCTTGAGTTGTTTTAATGTTGGGAAATATTTTATCTTGTGCTTATTGAGGTGGATTTATTTAAAATATATTTTGTTTTCATTATAGTATTCGTTCCCTGAATCTATCTGAGGGTCAGTGGCAGTCCCAGATGAAAATGTGAGGTGGACACAATGCAGAAAATAGGCTTATTCACCTACCTCTTCACTTGTACAAAAACTGTGTTCTCTCTTTGCTGTGCAAACTTGTTGATGAACTGTTGGTTCAGGGAGTCCAAGCTTCCTATGAGCTCTTTATGTACAGACAGAACTGTCAGCGATTTAGGACGGTCTTGTTCAATGGTGTTTCTCAGATAAGTTTTTATCCTCTTTAATGTGCTGAAGCTTCTTTCGCTCTCTGCTGAGGTCACAGGAATAGTCAGCAAAATACGAACAATGTCTGTCACAGTTGGGAAACAATCTACCAGATTGGATTCAATAAGGAGAGTATATAACTCAGTGACTGTTTTGGGAGAATGAAGAGTTTTGTTGGAGTACAAGACGTCAAGTTCAGATAGAAGTTTCTCTTTTTCATAATGAAAGGATAGTACTGGCAAATTGTTCAACACATTCTGACTTGTCAAAAAATGTGGGGTTGTAAAATTCACGGGATCAACAACAGAAAGAGCTTGTATGAGCTTGAAGTTGCCAAAGCGATCACTTATTTGCACTGCGATCACTTATTTTTCGTGTCACATGCTTCCTTGGCTAGAGCCGACAACGCCGTTTTGTCCTGCTTCAAATGCTTGAAGCTTGCTGTGAGTGCGATGTTTCGATGGTACTGCATAGCTCATCACATCCTTCTCTGAGCTGACTTATTGTCTCACGAAACTCAACCAGTGCACGTTCAACTGTGACGGCATGTGAAGCACGACTTTAGAGTGTTGTAGAGTATTTCTACATGACTGAAAACTTTGAAAAGCAGAAGGAAAAGTCTTCCTAATAGCCTTTCAAACCGTTTGCCTCTCCCACAGTAGTGCCTTCTAAACTGTCACTATGCGAGCAAAACACGCCCACAAAACTTTCTCTGTTTTCCCTGAACAGTTTTCAAAATTCGGGAATGAAAGTTCCAACGAGTTTCAACAGTGCGAGGAAGACGTGTTTCAAGAAATGATTGGAGAATGTCAAATCGCTTGGGTGATACAGAAAAAAATGACGAATGCTGTCAGGGAATGAAAAAATATCCGGACTTGCTTTGATACACTGCACGCATTTTTCAGAATCAAGTTCAGCTGAGGCGTAACAATGAATGAAATACGCAAATGGATATTCCTCTTTCATCAACACTTGCACCCCACCTCTATTTCCACTCATCACAGAAGCTCCATCGTATGTTTGGGCTACCAGTTTCTGTTTGAGTTTAAATGTCCTCAGCTCTTCCTTTAGAACAGTACTAAGTCCAGCTGCACTTCGGTCTTTTACAAATGTAAGAAATCATTCAACAGGCCTATTTCTTTTGAGAAAGCGTAATATGATCACAAACTGCGTTGTGTTAGAAATGTCTGTAGTTTCGTCAGCTTGAATGCTAACAAATTTCGCACAATCCAATTCTTCTTGTAAAACCTCCAGATAGGCGTCAAGAATACATTGCAGAAGTTCATTTTGAACGGTTTTGGAAGTGTACGAAATGAGTTTGAGCTGGAACCTTCACCAACGTCCAGATTCAGAAGTTTCTACATCAGACAGCAAATTGATTAAATCCAGAAACACGCCTCTATTGCAGGAAGACGCCGTCTCGTCATGACCCCTCAGTGCAAGTTCATGTGTACCACAGAACTTTATACAATCTATCACTTTGTCGAGGACTTTGCGATTTTTAGACACCTGTTCATTGTGCCTTTGTGTCAACAATTGACGACCTGAATCGATTCTCTCTGCGATGTTTACAGTTCCAAACGTGTGGAATTTGACAGCATTGTTCATGTGACTTGTCTCACATTGATGTTTTCTCTATCTTTTCTTTTAGGTGCTTCACGTCTGCATAATCAGTAGTGGTCCAACCACTGTTGTCTCCCCAAACAGCAAGCAGTAGAAACAAAACAGACGCCTTTTCTCCACACTAATAGTCAGCCACTTTACGCTTTCATACAAAGACGTTTTAAAATGTCTGTTTACTTTCCCATCAAAAGAAGAAAATGACAGATCTTTCGGTTGATGGGGACCTAAACGTTTTATAAGCAACTTCTCTTCGTCTTTTAAACTTGAAAAAACATTTTGCAACAAGAAATCCACATGGTTCATTGCTAGCTGTATCACATCTACACAGAATAAAAATGGTAGCAGCAGCGCAAGGAACAACACACAATAAGCAACATGACAGCACGCAGTGCAATTATTGTGCTGTTGTGCTGCCTAAAAATAGAATCTCGGATCTCGCTCCTGGCACAAGAAATGAAGATGGGCCATTCGTTCGGACAGTGTCCCAGGCCCCAGCTTTGCTTTCTACTGTAAATTCTCTACAAACCCTGCCCCTCCCTTCTCTCCGGGAATGAGACGGAACCATTTCTGATACAAGCATGCAATTTAGGGAGGGGTGCAGCCCGGAGACTTGGGACACATCCGCGCTCTGTCCCTCATTGCTTTGCGCAGGAGTCAGCAGGAGAGTTCCGAACCATTAGTCCTACCCCCCCTTTCTCTAATGAAATAATCCTCTGGACTGGACGGCCCAGCGGCGTGGCAAGTGGTTCCACCTCGCACTCGCACTCCCCCCAGCCGCACCCTTCCCTCTGCCAGCAGAGAAGCTTGGGAAGAGGCTTCGCGCTTTGGGTCTCTGTCCTCCAAGCGCCTACTAAATTGAGTTGTTTGGAATATTATTTCTTTAATATAAGAATTATTTTATAAATAAACACACGAGGAGGCTGTGGAATAGGTGGGGGGACAGTGTCCACCTATGTCCTCGTGTAGATCCGCCACTGCTGAGGGTGAAAGAAAGCTGGAGTGGACGGTGGCAGTGACGGAGGTGGGTGGGGGTGGTGAGGGGAGGTGGGGGATGTGGGGATTTGTTTCTAATGGTCCATATGTAGTGTTTATATTGTCCTATTAGTTCCAGGGTTTTGTAACGGTTGTTTGTGATGGTGTGTGGCAAGTTGTGTAGTGTGATTGCTTTGTTGACATCAAGGTCTATGTTTTGTGTGTTTGTCGTTCGTTGTATAATGTCTTTTAGTTTTAGCATGTATTTGGCCGGTGTTATGTGTGTACAATTTAAAAAGATGTGTGCTTCAGTTTCTTGAATGCGTCTGTTGCATGTCTTGCATGGAATGATTCTATTTGTACGTTTTGCTGTACCTTTTGTAGTGGGTGTCGTGTGGTAGAGCAGTCTGTAAGAGTCTCTCACCTTAGGTGTTATGTCCTTTATGTGTATATTTTCAAAAGTTTCCGTGTGGTCAGTGTCAGGTAGACCACTTTATGATGTCTGTGTAGTCTCGTTTGTTTCCCTATTAGATTTTGGTAGATTTGTTTTGGCGTGGCTGTTAGTATGCTTGTATTGGGAGTCGATGAGTGTCTCACTGCGACTTGTAGTAGGTGGCAGTGTGTGCACGTAGTGTGGTTGGTTGTTTTTGTATGGCAGCCAACGGTGTAGTGTAATAGCCTAGTAGTAGACTGCCATTGGTGTTGGATCTGGTTGTTGATGACGTGTTTGATGTGTCAGTTTTTGTGTTTTGACTTTTGTGGCTAAGTCTTGTAGCCCAATCCAGCCACCTCCCATCACCACTTTGGGTTGTATGAGCGTGGAGTGTCTGATGCATCTGAGGTTTGATTGGAAAATAATTCTCTGATGCGTTGGTTGATGTGTTTGATGATGTGTGCTGGGGTTACGTGTGCTACTCAAGTACAGTATCTGTGGTATGATGAATGTGTTGACTATGATGGCTTTGCCGAATATGGTGGCTGTTTTGTATTTGTAACTGTCTAGAAGATTTGTTATTTTGTCTTGTAATCTTGTATCTGTTTCCATGTATCTTGGGGTTGTTGTCTTGGGTTACTGTTGTATGGAATGCCGTATATTTTGGTGGTGTCTGTGTGAGTGAGAGCATGGTGAAAGGTCTCGTTTCTTTTTCCATCGACCGATGCCCATTATGTGATTTATCGATGTTAAATTTTGCATACTGGCATGTTGAAATGTTTTGAATTCCTTTAATATGTGCGGTATGTCTTGTAGGTGTTCCATGAAGAACGTTGTGTCGTCTGCATAGGCGATGAGTTTTTGTTTGTGTATGTTTGGTGTCCTCATCCCTTTAATGTTTGTCATTTTTACGTATTTTTTCTATAGTGGTTCTAGTGTGAGTATGTACAGAACCGGGGACAGCGGACACCCCTGTCTCACCGATCTGCTTAGTGTGAAAGAGTCTGAAAGAGTGTGGTTGACTGTGATGTGACTGTTTGGTTGTTTGTATAAGATTTTGACCCACTGAGTGAGATGGCGTCTTAGGTTGTTGTGTTCTAAGGTTTTGTGCAGATATTCGTGTGATACTCTGTCGAATGCTTTTCTTGATCTAGTGTGAGTATGGCTGCGGGTGTGTCCGTGTCGTGTGTGTATTGAATGATGTCTCTTATGAAATGTGTATGGTTACGAATATTTCTACCTTGTATGCTGCATTGTTGATCTGTGTGTATGAGGTTTTTAAGTATTGGTTTGATTTTGTTGACAAGCGTTTTGGTCAGTATTTTGTAGTCATTGTTTAGTAAGGATATCGGTCTGTATTTCTTCATGTTTGTTCTGTCGCTATCATCTTTTGGTATGACTGTTATGTGTGCTGTGTACATTGTGTTTGGCAACTCTCCATCCCTCAGGCTCTCCCCGATCATTTGAGTGAACAGGGGTCCCAGGGGCGAAAAGAAGAATTTGTAGAATTCGGCCGTCAGTCCATCTGGGCCTGGCGACTTGTTGTTTGTGAGTTGTTTTGTGCTTGTGTGTAGTTCTTGTAGTGTTATGGGTGTATCTATCGGGTCTCTGTCTTTGTCGTCAAGGCACCTACAGTGTTGTAGTATTTCTTGTTGTGCGTGTTGCTGTGTACCCTCGTCTGTGGAGGGGATTTAAAAAGTCCTTGAAGGCGTTGGCTACTTCTCTTGGCTCTGTGTATGTCTGTCCCTGTGTGTCTACTATTTCTGTAATGTGTCTGTTTTTTGTATGTTTTTTTCGATGGCGAGAAAGTGCCTAGACAGGGTTTCCTCCGCCATCTCTCGCCATCTGCTCCTGATGAGTGCCCCTTTATATGTGTAATGTTTGTGTTCTTGTAATTGTTCCTCTAAGTTGTCTATAATGTCTGTGTCACTACCGTCTTGCTTTGCACTTCGCAGTGCCTCTGTCAGCACTTTCACTTGTCCGTTTTGTTCTTGTTTTATTTGTCTTCCTATATCTTTTGATGTTTCTCTGATTTAGTTTTTTAGGATTTCCCACATTATCTTTGCCCGTCCGTGTTGTATGTCCTTTGTAAACTCCTGTTATTTTTTGTATCGTGTCTGTGTAGTATTTGTTTTCTAATAAAGTGTTGTTGAATTTCCAAGTGTTTTCCTTTTTTTCTTGTTTTTTGTTGAGTGTCAGTATTATTGCTTTGTGGTCTGTGTATTGTAGGGTCTCCCTATCGTGTTGTATTTGGAAGCTATTGACCTGATGTGGAATATATGCTCTATCAATTCTGGCCCTACCGCCAGTGGCTGAGTGTGTGTGAGTTGTCTCAGTCCCTTGTGGGTTTAGTTGTCTGTATCTTTGCGTCTTTAAAGTGTTTTGTTATAATGTCCTTGAGTGTTTGTATTTGTTGTTGTGTTTGGGTTAGTGTGTTTGTGGTGATTGTTTCTGATGTATGTGTCAGGTCTATTCTGTGCAATACACAGTTAAAGTCTCCCACCAATATTATGTTGTGCTTTGAAAAATTGTTTGTTATGTAGTCTGATAGATGCCGGTAGAATGTCGGCTGTTGTCTTCTGTCACTGTTTGCGTATGTGTTAATGATTGTGTAATTTTGGTCGTGTCTGGAGACTTCCATTGCTGTCAGCCTGCCATTGAGTGCGTCGTGTGTGTTTTGTGTATGTGCCATGTGTTGGATGTTTGTAAAATGGTTGTACCGCTTCCACGATTTCCTGTGCCGTGCACCCCCACGTTTGAAACCCAGTGTGTGCGTGAGCTTGTTTGCTGCGTATTTTGTTCGTATGTTTGTTTCTTGTATGCATGTGAAATCTGGTTTGTGTTTATGTATTAAATGTGAGATGTGTTGTAGTTTGTTTGTTAGTCCTCTAATGTTAATGCTTAGGAATTTAATGACTCCATTTATTAATTTTTAATGGGAAGGGCCGTGGGAGATGGACAATTACAGTTTGGATCCCGGAGAGGGAGAAAAATTTACTTGGGGAGGGGTTGGGTGGTCAAGGGGAAGTCGATAGAAAAATAATTCGGTTTGTATTTACTTAAATCTAAATTATTCTTTATCTCTTGGTGTGTGGGGTCCATCTGTCTGTGATCTTGTTTTCCTTGTCTGTTTGTGTGTCGTTGCAGTCATCCAAGGTCTTGAGAAGTCGTGTGGTGTTACTGTTTTGCTTTTCTTGTCTGGGAGGTGTAGTCTGCCGTTCGTCCATGTTTGGTGTGTTTGTACTGAGTTTGTTCATATCTATTGTCAGGGCGTCCCGGTGAGCCGCTGTCCTCCGTTCTTCTCCTTCTGCTTGTCGGTTGCTCGTCGTCGCTGCTTGTGTTGTTTTGTTTGTTTGTCTTGTGTGTTTTCGTGTGTTGTTTTTTTCCGCCTTTTTGCTTGGCGAACTTGTGGGGAGAGGGACGAAATTGAGGGTGTTAGCTTGGCCCTTCGCCTTCCTCTTTCTTTTCACCTCGGTGAATGGGAAGAGCTCCTCTCTCGGTTCGTCGCTGGGCCCCGGGCGCTCTCCTTGTTGCGGTTGTGGTTGTTGTTTCTGTTGTTGTTTCTGTTGTTCTTGTTTGTTGTCTTTGCTGTTGCAGTTGCTGTTGCTGTGGCTGTGGCAGGGGTGTTCTTTAACGTTTCTTTTTGCGGGCACGTGGTTGTCCAGTGGCTGTCCATGCCACAGTGCCGGCAAGCCTGTTGTCTTCCGGGCACTGTGACCATTACCCGTCGTCCGTGTTCCCCCTTCCCGGGGTTTGGATGTTAACCCTCACGTAGTGTGGGATCTCCTCCCCCTCCTGGCTGTATTTTAGGAGCCACCTATCGCTGGCTCCTTTTATTTTGTGGAGGTCATAATTTCCTTTAATGAAGGATCCCGCCACAGCCGTGGCCGCCTCTTCACTGGCATCTGGGGGCATCCAGTGCAGGACGACGCGGAGGTGGCCGGTTTTTCCACTGTCCATGGTGGCAAAATAGCCGTCGTGGCTAAGGCTTTCGCCTGTAAATTGATATTTATTTTCTGCCTCCTGGGACATCTTGGCAAACCATACCCCGGTGTCTCAAACCGGTAGATGGCCAAGATGGCCGAGGCTTGTAGGACAATTTTTACGTATCTAATTTCGACCACCGCATGGGTGGCACTTAAGCTTTGGCTCCCTTAAAATAAAGGACATAAGTCCTCTCCAGGGAGCCATTGCCATAGAAATTGCGTAAGGCACACATACCTCTTTAATATGCTCCATGAATTTTTAGACACAAAAAAATAATTCCTCTGAATCGTACACTGCCAACTGGCGCAGGCGCAAACTCGCCTCCTTCTCCCTCGGGATAAGAACAGATACTTTTTTTTATTTTGGTCTCTGTCCCCCCAGCATATCTTTTAGAAGCAAAAATTTTCTTCTTCCTGCTGGGGGAGTTTATTATTCATTTAACATTTTTACATTTATTTATGATTTTGTTCCTTTCACTCATTTACAACGTCGCTTTTTACCACACAGTTTCACTCTCATTCACTCAATATTTACAGTAAAATACATTTATACACAACGATCATCAACATACTGCCCTAGGAAAAGGAGGTTTTTTTGGGTCCCCCCCCCCCCTGTCCATCCTGCTGGAAGGAGTTTATTTTTCCTCAAAACGATTTAACATTTTATATACATTTTCCAGCTATCTTCGCACATACACAAAAAAAACCCCAAAAAACTCTCCCTCCTCCAGGCTCTCCCCGATCATTTGGAGTGAATAGGGGTCCCAGGGGCGGGAAAGAAGAATTTGTAGAATTCGGCCGTCAGTCCATCTGGGCCTGGCGACTTGTTGTTTGTGAGTTGTTTTGTGCTTGTGTGTAGATCTTGTAGTGTTATGGGTGTATCTATCGTGTCCCTGTCTTTGTCGTCAAGGCACCTACAGTGTTGTAGTATTTCTTGTTGTGCGTGTTGCTGTGTACCCTCGTCTCTGTAGAGGGATTTGTAAAAGTCCTTAAAGGCGTTGGCTATTTCTCTTGGCTCTGTGCATGTCTGTCCCTGTGTGTCTACTATTTCTGTAATGTGTCTGTTTTTTTGTATGTTTTGTTCGATGGCGAGAAGTGCCTAGACGGGGTTTCTCATCCATCTCTCGCCATCTGCTCCTGATGAGTGCCCCTCTATATGTGTAATGTTTGTGTTCTTGTAATTGTTCCTCTAAGTTGTCTATTATGTCTGTGTCACTACCGTCTTGCTTTGCACTTCATGATGCTTCTGTCAGTATTTTTTATTTTGTCTGTTTTGTTCTTGTTTTTCTTTGTTTTCCTATATGTTTTGAGGTTTCTTTAATTTTGTTTTTTAAGATTTCCCACATCATCCTTCCCTGTCCTTGTTGTGTGTCATTTGTAAAATCTTGTATTATTGTTTGGATCGTGTCTGTGTAGTTCTGGTCCTCCAACAACATGTTGTTGAATTTCCATATGTTTTGTTTATCTCTGTCTTTTGTTTCTTGTTTTCTGTTGAGTGTCAGTATTATTGCTTTGGATCTGTATACTGTAGGGTTTCTTTAGCATGGTGTATTTGGAAATTGTTGACATGATGTGGAATGTATGCTCTGTCTATTCTAGCCTTTTACTGCCGCTAGTTGAGTGTGTGTGAGTTGTCTCAGTCCCTTGAGGGTTTTGTTGTCTGTATGCGTCCTTTAGAGTGTGTTGTGTTATGATGTCTTTGAGTATTTGTGTTTGTTGTTGACTTTGCCTTAGTCTGTTGGTGATAGTTGTTTCTGATGCCTGTGTCAGGTCTATTTCATGTAGTATGCAATTAAAATCTCCACCACTATTATGTTTTGTTTTGAAAAATTGTTTGTTATGTAGTCTGATAGTTGTTGGTAGAAAGTTGGTTTGTTGTCGTCTGTCACTATTTGCATATGTGTTAATGATTGTGTAGTGTTGGTCGTGTCTGGAGACTTCCATCGCTGTCAGCCTGCCATTGGAGTGCGTCGTGTGTTTTGTGTATGTGCCATGTGTTGGATGTTTGTAATATTGTTGTTCCGCTTCCGCGGTTTCCTGTGCTGTGTACTCCATGTTTGAATCCTAGTGTGTGTGTGATTTTGTTTGCTGCGTATTTTGTACGTATGTTTGTTTCTTGTATGCATATGAAATCTAGTTTGTGTTTTTGTATTAGATGTAGTATGTGTGATGTAGTTTGTGTTTTAAACCTCTAATATTAACGCCACCTATCTTAATTGTTTCATAGTGGAGGGGAAGAGAAAAAAGGGGGTGAAAAACTATCAGAATGGGGATGGGAAACTAAAAAAAAGAAATCAATACATTTCCTATATATATGTCTATACATTTCTATTAAATACAAGGGGGAAAGCAATAAAGAAAAGAAAAAACAAGAAACATTACTTAATTTTAAATAATCAAAAATTTAAGGTAATATTTGGGCAGTTGTCTGCCCAAGCCCCTCCCGTTTTGGTCGGTGTCTTTGGCAGCGATGGATCAATGTTCATCTGGAACAGATCTATTTCCAGAGGCCTTGGGGACGGTGACAGGCTTCTGGTCCTGACCACCGGTGTTGGGTGGCCTGGATCCATCGCTGCTCTCACTTTCACTCTTGTAGTTGTTGCGTTGAGTGTTTTGGTGCTGTGGTGGTGTTGATGGTGTGATTTTTCTTTGTGTTTTTTGTTTTGGGTGACGTTGGTGCAGAGGACGCACTTGAAGAGGGAGAGGGCTTGTTGTTTTGCCTCCTCTTCTTGACGACCTCTGTGAAGTTGTCTTCTTTCTGTGGGTATTCATGGTTGGTGTTTCCTGTTGTATCTGTTGTTGTTGGTCCTGTTTCTGTTTGTTTCTGTTGTTTTCTTTCTGGTTGCGGTGCTTGTTGCTGCTTTTGTTGTGTTTGTTTCTGTTCTGGTCATTGTTGTTTCGTCCAGGGTGTGGCAGGAACACCCTGGCTTTCTTTTTTGTTCTGTTCTTGTTTTGTTGTCTAGTGTTTCGTTTTTGGGGCCATATTGTGGTCCAATGGTTGTCACAGCCACAGTGCCGACAGGCCTGTTTTCTGCCCGCACCGTGACCATGACAACGTGTGTCTGTGTTGCCCCTTCCGGGGTTCTGAGCAGTACCCGCACGTAGTGGGAATCTTCTCTCTTTCGTTGGAGTATTTCAGGAGCCATCTGTCGCTGGCTCCTGAAATTTTATAAAGGTTACAATCACCCTCTATGAAAGTGTTTGCCACACTCCTGGCCGCCTCTTCATTGGCTTCAGGGGCATCCAGTGAAGGATCGGCCCTTAGGTGACGGTTTTTGCCACTATCAATTGTGGCAAAAAATCAAATCGTAGCTCAGGCTTTCGCCTATAAAAATATACTTTCTTTCTGCTTCCTCCGACATTTTAACAAAAAACAATCCGGGTTCTCATATCTATATATGTTTAAAATGTCGGAGGGCTAAATTTTGAATTTTCTTTAACATCATAGTTGCGACCACACGCATGGGTGTCTCATAAAAAACTTTGGCTTCCTTAAAGTAAAGGACATAAGTCCTCTCCAGGGAGCCATTACCATAAAAATTGTTATAAGGCAGACATACCTCCTTTATATGTTCCATGAAGTTTCCAGTGAATCGAACAATAACACAATATTTCACTTTTTTTCCAACCTTATGGCGTGATAAGAACAGATACTTTTTTTTATTTTGGTTTCTGTCCCCCAGCATATCTTTTAGAAGCAAAATTTTTTCTTCTTCCTGCTGGGGAGTTTATTATTCCTTTAACATTTTTACATTTATTTATGATTTTTTCCTTTCACTCATTTACAAAGTCGCTTTTTTAGCACACAGTTTCACTCTCATTCACTCAATATTTACAGTAAAATACATTTATACACAACGATCATCCAACATACTACCCTTGGAAAAGAGGGTTGTTTTTGTTTTTTTTTTTTTTTTTTTTCTTTTTCCTTTTTCTTTTCCTCTGTCCATCCTGCTGGAGGGAGTTTATTTTTCACTCACTTGTTCATTTAACGTTTTATATACATTTTTCAGCTATCTTCCCACATTCCACACACACAAAACAAACAAAAAAAACAAAAAAAAACAAAAAAACAAAAAATATTATACAGTTTGTCGCCACAATCAAACTTTTATAATTTCAATGCAACTGTTAATTCATGGTAAAGGTTTTTTAGTTGGTTTTTTTCTTTTTTTTCCCCTTTCTATCTCCCCAGCATAATTTCTCTTCCTGCTGGGGGGAGTTTGTTTTCCTCAGACATGACATGTAGTAATTCATTTGAAACAAAAACAAAAATGTGTCTTGTTACCCCAGGTGTCTCTCCTCTAGATCTTGAGATGTCCGAGGCTTGTAGGAAATTTTTAAAAAACATAATTTCGACCACATGGGGTGGCATAAAGCTATGAACTCCTTAAATAAAGACAGAAGTCCTCTCCAGGAAACCATTTTAAGTAAAATTGATATATGGTGTTCTCACTTCCTTTATGTGATCCATGAATTAAAGTCACTGAAAAATTCCACAGAATAGTATCCAGAATGGTAAGCAAAGCAGCCAATACGAACAATGTCTTCTCCTTGGGATAAGAACAGATACTTTTTTTGTTTGTTTTTTGTTTTTGGTTTCTATACCCCCAGGTGATATCTTTTAGAAGTAAAATTTTTCTTCTTCCTCCTGGGGAGTTTATTATTCCTTAAACATTTTTACATTTGTTTATGATTTCTTTCCTTTCACTCATTTACAACATCGTCGCTTTTTAGACACAGTTTCAAAAAAATTCACTCAATATTTACAGTAAAATACATTTATACACAACAATCACCAAACATACTACCCTTGGGAAAAGAGGGTTTTTTTGCACTGCGTTTTTTTTGTTTTTTTCCGTGTCCTGTCCATCCTGCTGGAGGAGGTTTTTTTTCCTCACAACGATTTAACATTTTATATACATTTTCGAGCCATCTTCACACACAAAAAAAAAAAAACTTTTGTCCAAAAAAAACAAGAACAATTTATTTACACGCAGTTTCGCTCTTACTTATTTAATATGTATGTTAATCAAACTTTTATATATTTCAATTCAAGTAAAGGTTTTTTTTTTTTTTTTTTTTTCTCTTCTTTTTTTCTTTTTTTTTTTTTTTTCTTTTCTCCCAGCATATTTCTCTTCCTGCTGGGGGGAGTTTATTTTTCCTCAGACATGACATGTAGTAATTAATGAGTAAAAAAAAATAAATGAAAGTTCCAAAAAAAAGGAATTAAAACGCCGGGGGGGGGGGGGGGATTGGAGGGGATGGCAAATGGTGGATTTTTTAAAGCTGAAGAGTGGTTTCAGTTGATTTGGGTAAGGGGGATGAAAATGGCATAGGGAGGGATGAAAGGGGAGGGGAATGCGTCTAGATGTTTTGTGTCTTGTTTAAAGACGTTTGCTTCCCTTTTTTTTAAACGCAATTTAATTTTGAGGGTTAAGGAAAGTGGTGGGAGTGGGAGAAAAGGGGGAAAGGGGTAAATGGGTAACAAGGGGGAAATGGTGGATGGGGTAGAGATCTTTATAGTTGGGATTAGCGTCTAGCTCAGTTGCTGCCCTAAGTTTATAAGGGTTTGGGAGTTGTTTGGGTGGAGGTGGGAGATAGGGAGACGGGGTCGGAGGTGTTGGGAGATTGGGCCTAGGCCTAAACCTGAAAGGAGTAGGTCCGAAGGGATATGGGTTAAACAGTTTTCAATCGTAGTTTAAATCTTGCCTTTTTTTAATTTAAATTCCCTGTTTCCGTCAAGCCTCTGCAGGCTAACAAACACACACACACACACACGCACACACACACACACTCACACCGTCCGCCGTCTCCCACCCCTGGGTAAGGAGGATGGGGGGATGGCGGGGGAAGTGGATGAAAAGGGAGGAGAATGGTCTAGATGTTTTGTGTGTTGTTTAAAGACGTTTACTTCCTTTTTTAAAGGCAATTAAATTTTTGAGGTTAAAGGAAAAGTGGTGGGAGTGGGAGGAAAGGGGGAGAGGGGTCTGGGTAACAAGGAGGAGGGGGAAGTGGTGGGTGGGGTAGAGATTTTTATAGTTGGGATTAGCGTCTAGCTCAGTTGCTGCCTAAGTTTATAAGGGTTTGGGTTGTTTGAGTGGAGGTGGGAGATAGGGAGACGGGGTCGGAGGTGTTGGGAGATTGGGCCTAGGTCTAAATTGAAAGGGTAGGTCCGAAGGGATATGGGTTAAACAGTTTTGGATCGTAGTTTAATCTTGCCTTTTTTTCCCTTTAAATTTAAATTTGGAATTTAATTCCCTGTTTCAGACAGCCTCTGCAGGCACTCCACCATTCACCTATCTGTCGACACTCCCCTTACGGTCGTACGCTTTGGAAATGTGGTACCCAACAGGAGCGACCCTGAAACACTCTCCCCTCTGAGTGATCCAAGGTTGTTGTTTTGCTTTTTTCTTTTCCCTTCTGTAGTATCTATGGATTGATTTATTTTCCAGGGGCCAAGCATTCCCTATTTGACTGTAGAGGTCCATTTAAAACCACGTTCTCCAAGCAAAATCCGACATGCATATCAAGTAATTTCCAATAATCAAAATAAAAAAAATAAAAAACAAAACACCAACAAAACAAACAACAAAAATAAAATAAATTAATAAATAAATCAATCAATCAATCAATAAATGAATAAATAAATCAATCAATAAATAAATCAATACACACAACAACCACAACAACAACCTCAACAACAACAAACACCAACAACAGCAACAACAACAAAAACCACAACAACAACAACAACAAAACCAACAAAACAAACAAAACAACCCGTAGCAACATACAGGTGGTACTGCACAAGTCATCATCAAACACATATCAACATAATGAAATCTTAAGTATTATTGGGGGTGTGGGAGGCCTGAAGGAGGGATCTCGGGAGGGGCAATGCGTCTAGATGTTTTGTGTGTTGTTTAAAGACGTTTACTTCCTCTTTATTTTTAAAAAGCAATTTGATTTTGAGGGTTAAAGGAAAAAAGTGTAGTGGGAGGAAAGGGGAAAGGTCCTCCATGGGTAAGAGGGGGGCAAATGGTGGGTGGACGTGAGGGAGGTGGGGATGGGGGGGGGGGCTTGTTTTTAAAGTGTCAGTTTGGGGAGGTATGTGTGGGTTGTCTGAGATGGACCTATGTCCTCGTGGGTTTAACTGTTTATTGTTTTTATAAAGTCGGGAATATGTTTTGTGTTTCGTCATGAGGTGGGTATTATGTTATATGGTGTGTAGGATTTCCCTGTGTGTGATTTGTTTCTAATGGTCCATATGTAGTGTTTATATTGTCCTATAAGTTCCAGGGTTTTATGTAACGTTGTTTGTGATGGTGTGTGGCAAGTTGTGTAGTGTGATTGCTTTGTTGATATCAAGGTCTATGTTTTGTGTGTTTGTAGTTCGTTGTATAATGTCTTTTAGCATGTATTTGACGGTGTTATGTGTGTACAATTTAAAAAGATGTGTGCTTCTGTTTCTTGAATGCGTCTGTTGCATGTCTTGCATGGAATGATTCTATTTGTACGTTTGCTGTACCTTCTGTAGTGGGTGTCGTGTTGTAGATCAGTCTGTAAGTCTCTCACCTTAAGTGTTAGGTCTTTTCTGTGTATATTTTCAAGGTTTCCGTGTGGGTCGAGTGTCAGGTAGACCCCCCCACTTGATGTCTCTGTGAATCTGGGTTTTGTTTCCACTATTAGGTTTTGGTAGATTTGTTTTGGCGTGGCTGTTAGCATGCTTGTATTAAAGTCGATGAGTGTCTCACTACACGACTTGTAGTAAGGTGGCAGTGTGTGCACGTGGTGTGGTTGGTTGTTTTTGTATGGCAGCCAACTGTGCCTTAAGCCCAAGTAGTAGACTGCCATTGGGTGTTGGATTGGGTTGTTGATGACGTGTTTGATGTGTCAGTTTTTGTGTTTTGATTTTTGTGGCTAAATCTTGTAGCCCAATACCTCCCATCACTTTGGGCTGTATGAGCGTGGAGTGTCTGATGCGTCTGAGGTTTGATTGGAAGATGAATTCTCTGATGCGTTGGTTGATGCGTTTGATGATGTGTGCTGGGGTTATGTGTGTGTACTACTCATGTAAAGTATCTGTGGTATTACGAATGTGTTGACTATGATGGCTTTGCCGAAATATGGTAGCTGTTTTGTATTTGTAACTGTCTAGGAGATTTGTTATTTTGTCTTGTATCTGTTTCCATGTGTCTTGGGGTTGTTGTCTTGAGGTTACTGTTGTATGGAATGCCGTATATTTTGGTGGTGTCTGTGTGAGTGAGAGCATGGTGAAGGTCTCGTTTCCGCTTCCATCGACCGATGCCCATTATGTTTGATTTGTCTATGTTGATCTTTGCGCCACTGGCATGTTGAAATGTTTGAATTCTTGTAATATGTGCGGTATGTCTTGTAGGTGTTCCATGAAGAACGTTGTGTCGTCTGCATAGGCGATGAGTTTTTGTTTGTGTATGTTTGGTGTCCTCATCCCTTTAATGTTGTCATTTTTACGTATTTTTTCTAATAGTGGTTCTAGTGTGAGTATGTACAGAATCGGGGACAGCGGGCACCCCTGTCTCACCGATCTGCTTAGTGTGAAAGAGTCTGAAAGAGTGTGGTTGACTGTGATGTGACTGTTTGGTTGTTTGTATAAGATTTTGACCCACTGAGTGAAGTGGCGGCCTAGGTTGTTGTGTTCTAAGGTTTTGTGCAGATATTCGTGTGATACTCTGTCGAATGCTTTTTCTTGATCTAGTGTGAGTATAGCTGCGGGTGTGTCCGTGTCGTGTGTATTGGATGATGTCTCTTATGAAATGTGTATGGTTACGAATATTTCTACCTTGTATGCTGCATTGTTGATCTGTGTGTATGAGGTTTTTAAGTATTGGTTTGATTTTGTTGACTAACGTTTTGGTCAGTATTTTGTAGTCGTTGTTTAGTAAGGATATCGGTCTGTATTTCTTCATGTCTGTTCTGTCGCTATCATCTTTTGGTATGACTGTTATGTGTGCTGTGTACATTGTGTTTGGTAACTCTCCCTCCTCCAGGCTCTCCCGATCATTTGAGTGAACAGGGGTCCCAGGGCGGAAAAGAAGAATTTGTAGAATTCGGCCGTCAGTCCATCTGGGCCTGGCGACTTGTTGTTTGTGAGTTGTTTTGTGCTTGTGTGTAGATCTTGTAGTGTTATGGGTGTATCTATCGTGTCCCTGTCTTTGTCGTCAAGGCACCTACAGTGTTGTAGTATTTCTTGTTGTGCGTGTTGCTGTGTACCCTCGTCTGTGTAGAGGGATTTGTAAAAGTCCTTAAAGGCGTTGGCTATTTCTCTTGGCTCTGTGCATGTCTGTCCCTGTGTGTCTACTATTCCTGTAATGTGTCTGTTTTTTGTATGTTTTGTTCGATGGCGAGAAAGTGCCTAGATTGGTTTCCTCCGCCATCTCTCTATCTGCTCCTGATGAGTGCCCCTCTATATGTGTATTGTTTGTGTTCTTGTAATTGTTCCTCTAAGTTGTCTATTATGTCTGTGTCACTACCGTCTTGCTTTGCACTTCGCAGTGCTTCTGTCAGTATTTTATTTTGTCTGTTTTGTTCTTGTTTTCTTTGTTTTCCTATATGTTTTGAGGTTTCTTTAATTTTGTTTTTTAAGATTTCCCACATCATCCTTCCCTGTCCTTGTTGTGTGTCGTTTGTAAAATCTTGTATTATTGTTTGGATCGTGTCTGTGTAGTTCTGGTCCTCCAACAACATGTTGTTGAATTTCCATATGTTTTGTTTATCTCTGTCTTTTGTTTCTTGTTTTCTGTTGAGTGTCAGTATTATTGCTTTGTGATCTGTATACTGTAGGGTTTCTTTAGCATGGTGTATTTGGAAATTGTTGACATGATGTGGAATGTATGCTCTGTCTATTCTAGCCTTACTGCCGCTAGTTGAGTGTGTGTGAGTTGTCTCAGTCCCTTGAGGGTTTTGTTGTCTGTATGCGTCCTTTAGAGTGTGTTGTGTTATGATGTCTTTGAGTATTTGTGTTTGTTGTTGACTTTGCCTTAGTCTGTTGGTGATAGTTTTTCTGATGCCTGTGTCAGGTCTATTTCATGTAGTATGCAATTAAAATCTCCCACCACTATTATGTTTTGTTTTGAAAAATTGTTTGTTATGTAGTCTGATAGTTGTTGGTAGAAAGTTGGTTGTTGTCGTCTGTCACTATTTGCATATGTGTTAATGATTGTGTAGTGTTGGTCGTGTCTGGAGACTTCCATCGCTGTCAGCCTGCCATTGAGTGCGTCGTGTGTTTTGTGTATGTGCCATGTGTTGGATGTTTGTAATATTGTTGTTCCGCTTCCATGGTTTCCTGTGCTGTGTACTCCATGTTTGAATCCTAGTGTGTGTGTGATTTTTTGTTTGCTGCGTATTTTGTACGTATGTTTGTTTTCTTGTATGCATATGAAATCTAGTTTGTGTTTTTGTATTAGATGTAGTATGTGATGTAGTTTGTGTTTTAAACCTCTAATATTAACGCTACCTATCTTAATTGTTTCCATAGTGGAGGGGGAAGAGAAAAAGGGGGGTGAAAAAACTATCAGAATGGGGGTGGGAAACTAAAAAAGAAATCAATACATTTCCTATATATATAAGTCTATACATTTCTATTAAATACAAGGGGGAAAGCAATAAAGAGAAAAAAAAAAACAAGAAACATTACTTAATTTTAAATAATCAAAAATTTAAGGTAATATTTGGGCAGTTGTCTGCCCAAGCCCCTCCCGTTTTGGTCGGTGTCTTTGGCAGCGATGGATCAATGTTCATCTGGAACAGATCTATTTCCAGAGGCCTTGGGGACGGTGACAGGCCTCTGGTCCTGACCACCGGTGTTGGTGGCCTGGATCCATCGCTGCTCTCACTTTCACTCCTTGTAGTTGTTGCGTTGAGTGTTTTGGTGCTGTGGTGGTGTTGATGGTGTGATTTTTCTTTGTGTTTTTATTTTGGGTGACGTTGGTGCAGAGGACGCACTTGAAGAGGAGAGGGCTTGTTGTTTTGCCTCCTCCTCTTCTTGACGACCTCTGTGAAGGTGTCTTCTTTCTGTGGGTATTCATGGTTGGTGTTTCCTGTTGTATCTGTTGTTGTTGGTCCTGTTTCTGTTTGTTTCTGTTGTTTTTTCTGGTTGCGGGTGCTTGCTGCTTTTGTTGTGTTTGTTCTGTTCTGGTCGTTGTTGTTGTTTCGTCCAGGGTGTGGCAGGAGCACCCTGGCTTTCTTTTTGTTCTGTTCTTGTTTGTTGTCTATTGTTTCTTTTTTGGGGGCATGCCGTGGTCCAATGGGAGTTGTCACAGCCACAGTGCCGACAGGCTTGTTTTCTGCCGGGCACCGTGACCATGACAACGTGCGTCTGTGTTGCCCCTTCCGGTTCTGAGCAGTACCCGCACGTAGTGGGGAATCTTTTTTCGCTCTCGTTGGAGTATTTCAGGAGCCATCTGTCGCTGGCTCCTGAAATTTTATACAGGTTGCAATCACCCTTTATGAAGGTGTTTGCCACACTCCTGGCCGCCTCTTCACTGGCTTCAGGGGGCATCCAGTGAAGGACGTCCCATAGGTGACGGTTTTTGCCACTATCAATTGTGGCGAAAAATCCCGTCATAGCTTAGGCTTTCGCCTATAAAAATATTTTTTTCTGCTTCCTCCGACATTTTAACAAAGAACAATCCTGGGTTTTCATACCTGTATATGGTTAAAATGTCGGAGGGCTGAATCTTGAATTTTTTAATAACATAGTTGCGACCACCGCATGGGTGGCCGCAAAAGGTTTTGCTCCCCTAAAGTAAAGGACGTAAGTCCTCTCCAGGGAGCCATTGCCGTAAAATTGATATATGGTACACATACTTCCTTTATGTGTTCCATTAAGTTTCCTAGTCCAATCAAAAAAAAAATCAAAATTTCACTTTTTTTACCGGATAAGAAAGGATACTACAAGGCAAAGCTGCCAAGTGGCGCAGCACAAACTTGCCTCCTTCTCCGTCGGGATAAGAACAGATACTTTTTTTATTTTTATTTTTTTTTATTTTTTTTTTTTATTTTAGTTTCTGTCCCCCAGCATATCTTTTAGAAGCAAAATTTTTTCTTCTTCCTGCTGGGGGAGTTTATTATTCATTTAACATTTTTACATTTATTTATGATTTTTTCCTTTCACTCATTTACAACGTCGTTTTTTAGCACACAGTTTCACTGTCATTCACTCAATATTTACAGTAAAATACATTTATACACAACGATCATCAACATACTGCCCTAGGAAAAGAGGGTTTTTTTTTTTTTTTTTTTTCTTTTTTTCCTTTCTGTCCATCTTGCTGGAGGGAGTTTATTTTTCCTCAAAACGATTTAACATTTTCCCACATTCTACACAAAAAAAAAAAAAAAAAAATAAAAAAATGTTTTAGCTCTTACTTATGTATGTTAATCAAACTTTTTAATTTCAATGCAACTTTCAATTCATGGTAAAGGTTTTTTTTTTTTTTTTTTTTTTTCTTTTTTTCTTTTTCCTTTCCTTTCTCCCAGCATATTTCTCTTCCTGCTGGGGGAGTTTATTTTCCCTCAGACATGACATGTAGTAATAATTGGTAATGAGTAAATAAATAAATAAAAAATAAAAAAAATAAAATAAAATAAATTTTAAAAAGTGAATTAAAACGCCGGGGTGGGGGTGGGAGAGGATGGCAATGAGGATTTTTTTTATGGTGAAGAACAGAAAAAAAAAAAAAAAAAAAAAATGTGTGTGGTTTGAGTTGATTTGGGTAAGGTGGAAGATGGGGGATTGCGGGGGCGGGATGAAAGGAGAGAGAATGCGTCTAGATGTTGTTTTAAAGATTTACTTCCCCTTTTAAAGGCAATTTCATTTTAGGGTTAAAGGAAAAGTGGTGGGAGTGGGAGGAAAGGGGAAAGGGGTAAAAAGGGTAAAAAAAGAAAAAAGGGGGGGGAAATGGTGGATGGGGTAGTGATCTTTATAGTTGGGATTGGCGTCTAGCTCAGTGCTGCCTAAGTTTATAAGGGTTTGGGAGTTGTTTGGGTGGAGGTGGAGATAGGAGGATGGCCGAGGTGTTGGGAGATTGGGCCTAGGCCTAAACCTGAAAGGAGTAGGTCCGAAGGGATATGGGTTAAACAGTTTTCGATCGTAGTTTAAATCTTGCCTTTTTTTCCTTTAAATTTAAATTCCCTGTTTCCGAAAGCCTCTGCAGGCACACACGCACACACACACACACACACACGCACACACACACACACTCACCCCCCGTCCGCCGTCTCCACCCCTGGGTAAGGGGGAGGATGGGGGATGGCGGGGGGCGGGATGAAAGGGAGGGGAATGCGTCTAGATGTTTTGTGTGTTGTTTAAAGACGTTTACTTCCCTTTTTAAAGGCAATTAAATTTTTGAGGGTTAAAGGAAAAGTGGTGGGAGTGGGAGGAAAGGGGGAGAGGGGTAAATGGGTAACAAGGAGGGGGGGGAAGTGGTGGGTGGGGTAGAGATTTTTATAGTTGGGATTAGCGTCTAGCTCAGTGCTGCCTAAGTTTATAAGGGTTTGGGTGGAGGTGGGAGATAGGGAGACGGGGTCGGAGGTGTTGGGAGATTGGGCCTAGGTCTACATTGGAAAGGGGTAGGTCCGAAGGGATATGGGTTAAACAGTTTTGGATCGTAGTTTAATCTTGCCTTTTTTTCCCTTTAAATTTAAATTTGAATTTAATTCCCTGTTTCAGACAGCCTCTGCAGGCTCCACCATTCACCTATCTGTCGACACTCCTTACGGTCGACGTTGACGGGTGGAATGTGGTACCCAACAGGAGCGTGACCCTGAAACACTCTCCCCCTGAGTGATCCAAGGTTGTTGTTTTGGTTTTTTCTTTTCCCTTCTGTAGTATCTATGGATTGATTTATTTTCCAGGGGGCCAAGCATTCCCTATTTGACTGGGGTAGGAGGTCTATTTAAAACCACGTTCTCCAAGCAAAAATAAACATGCATATCAAGTAATTTCCAATAATCAAAGACAAAAAACAAAAACAAAACACCAACAAAACAAACAACAAAAATAAATAAATTAATAAATAAATCAATCAATCAATCAATAAATGAATAAATAAATCAATCAATAAATAAATCAATACACACAACAACCACAACAACAACAACCACAACAACAACAACAAACACCAACAACAGCAACAACAACAAAAACCACAACAACAACAACAACAACAACCAACAAAACAAACAAAAACAACCCGTAGCAACATACAGGTGGTACTGCACAAGTCATCATCAAACACATAGCAACATAATGAAATCTTAAGTATTATTGGGGGTGTGGGAGGCCTGAAGGAGGGGATGAACGGGGAGGGGCAATGCGTCTAGATGTTTTGTGTGTTGTTTAAAAGACGTTTACTTCCCTCTTTATTTTTAAAAGCAATTTGATTTTTGAGGGTTAAAGGAAAAGTGGTGGTAGTGGGAGGAAAGGGGGAAATGGGTAAGAGGGGGGGGGGCAAATGGTGGGTGGACGTGAGGAGGTGGGGATGGGGGGGGGGGCTTATTGTTTAAAGTGTCAGTTTGGGGAGGTATGTGTGGGTTGTCTCGAGATGGACCAAGTCTTGGGTTTAACTGTTTATTGTTTTTATAAAGTCCCGGGGAATATGTTTTGTGTTTTCATCATGAATGTGTCTATTATGTTATATGGTGTGTAGGATTTCCCTGTGTGCATTTGTTTCTAATGGTCCATATGTAGTGTTTATATTGTCCTTAAGTTCCAGGGCTTTGTAACGGTTGTTTGTGATGGTGTGTGGCAAGTTGTGTAGTGTGATTGCTTTGTTGATATCAAGGTCTATGTTTTGTGTGTTTGTAGTTCGTTGTATAATGTCTTTTAGCATGTATTTGGCCGGTGTTATGTGTGTACAGTTTAAAAAGATGTCTTCTGTTTCTGAATGCGTCTGTTGCATGTCTTGCATGGAATGATTCTATTTGTTTTTGCTGTACCTTCTGTAGTGGGTGTCGTGTTGTAGATCAGTCTGTAAGAGATCTCTCTCACCTTGGGTGTTATGTCTTTTTCTGTGTATATTTTCAAGGTTTTCAAGTGTGGTCGAGTGTCAGGCAGGACCCTTCCCACTTGATGTCTGTGTAGTCTGCGTTTTGTTTCCCTATTAGGTTTTGGTAGATTTGTTTTGGCGTGGCTGTTAGCATGCTTGTATTAAAGTCGATGAGTGTCTCACTACACGACTTGTAGTAAGGTGGCAGTGTGTGCACGTGGTGTGGTTGGTTGTTTTTGTATGGCAGCCAACTGTGTAGCCTTAAGCCCAAGTAGTAGACTGCCATTGGGTGTTGGGTTGGGTTGTTGATGACGTGTTTGATGTGTGTCAGTTTTTGTGTTTTGATTTTTGTGGCTAAATCTTGTAGCCCAATACCTCCCATCACTTTGGGTTGTATGAGCGTGGAGTGTCTGATGCGTCTGAGGTTTGATTGGAAGATGAATTCTCTGATGCGTTGGTTGATGCGTTTGATGATGTGTGCTGGGGTTATGTGTGTACTACTCATGTAAAGTATCTGTGGTATTACGAATGTGTTGACTATGACGGCTTTGCCGAATATGGTAACTGTTTTGTATTTGTAACTGTCTAGGAGATTTGTTATTTTGTCTTGTATCTGTTTCCATGTGTCTTGGGGTTGTTGTCTTGGGTTACTGTTGTATGGAATGCCGTATATTTTGGTGGTGTCTGTGTGAGTGAGAGCATGGTGAAGGTCTCGTTTCCTTCCATCGACCGATGCCCATTATGTTTGATTTGTCTATGTTGATCTTTGCGCCACTGGCATGTTGAAATGTTTGAATTCTTGTAATATGTGCGGAGGTATGTCTTGTAGGTGTTCCATGAAGAACGTTGTGTCGTCTGCATAGGCGATGAGTTTTTGTTTGTGTATGTTTGGTGTCCTCATCCCTTTAATGTTGTCATTTTTACGTATTTTTTTCTAATAGTGGTTCTAGTGTGAGTATGTACAGAATCGGGGACAGCGGGCACCCCTGTCTCACCGATCTGCTAGTGTGAAAAGAGTCTGAAAGAGTGTGGTTGACTGTGATGTGACTGTTTGGTTGTTTGTATAAGATTTTGACCCACTGAGTGAAGTGGCGGCCTAGGTTGTTGTGTTCTAAGGTTTTGTGCAGATATTCGTGTGATACTCTGTCGAATGCTTTTTCTTGATCTAGTGTGAGTATAGCTGCGGGTGTGTCCGTGTCGTGTGTGTATTGGATGATGTCTCTTATGAAATGTGTATGGTTACGAATATTTCTACCTTGTATGCTGCATTGTTGATCTGTGTGTATGAGGTTTTAAGTATTGGTTTGATTTTGTTGACTAGCGTTTTGGTCAGTATTTTGTAGTCGTTGTTTAGTAAGGATATCGGTCTGTATTTCTTCATGTCTGTTCTGTCGCTATCATCTTTTGGTATGACTGTTATGTGTGCTGTGTACATTGTGTTTGGTAACTCTCCCTCCTCCAGGCTCTCCCCGATCATTTGAGTGAACAGGGGTCCCAGGGCGGGAAAAGAAGAATTTGTAGAATTCGGCCGTCAGTCCATCTGGGCCTGGCGACTTGTTGTTTGTGAGTTGTTTTGTGCTTGTGTGTAGATCTTGTAGTGTTATGGGTGTATCTATCGTGTCCCTGTCTTTGTCGTCAAGGCACCTACAGTGTTGTAGTATTTCTTGTTGTGCGTGTTGCTGTGTACCCTCGTCTGTGTGTAGAGGATTTGTAAAAGTCCTTAAAGGCGTTGGCTATTTCTTTTGGCTCTGTGCATGTCTGTCCCTGTATGTCTACTATTTCTGTAATGTGTCTGTTTTTTTGTATGTTTTGTTCGATGGCGAGAAAGTGCCTAGACGGGGTTTCCTCCGCCATCTCTCGCCATCTGCTTCTGATGAGTGCCCCTCTATATGTGTATTGTTTGTGTTCTTGTAATTGTTCCTCTAAGTTGTCTATTATGTCTGTGTCACTACCGTCTTGCTTTGCACTTCGCAGTGCCTCTGTCAGTATTTTTTATTTTGTCTGTTTTGTTCTTGTTTTATTTGTCTTCCTATATCTTTTGATGTTTCTCTGATTTTGTTTTTTAAGATTTCCCACATTATCCTTGCCCGTCCGTGTTGTATGTCCTTTGTAAACTCCTGTGTTATTTTTTGTATCGTGTCTGTGTAGTATTTGTTTTCTAATAAAGTGTTGTTGAATTTCCAAGTGTTTTCCTTTGCTCTGTCTTTTATTTCTTGTTTTTTGTTGAGTGTCAGTATTATTGCTTTGTGGTCTGTGTATTGTAGGGTCTCCCTATCGTGTTGTATTTGGAAGCTATTGACCTGATGTGGAATATATGCTCTATCAATTCTGGCCCTACCGCCAGTGGTTGAGTGTGTGTGAGTTGTCTCAGTCCCTTGTGGGTTTAGTTGTCTGTATGCGTCTTTAAGAGTGTGTTGTGTTATAATGTCCTTGAGTGTTTGTATTTGTTGTTGTGTTTGGGTTAGTCTGTTTGTGGTGATTGTTTCTGATGTATGTGTCAGGTCTATTCTGTGCAATACACAGTTAAAGTCTCCCACCAATATTATGTTGTGCTTGGAAAAATTGTTTGTTATGTAGTCTGATAGATGCCGGTAGAATGTCGGCTGTTGTCTCCTGTCACTGTTTGCGTATGTGTTAATGATTGTGTAATTTTGATCCTGTCTGGAGACTTCCATTGCTGTCAGCCTGCCATTGAGTGCGTCGTGTGTTTTGTGTATGTGCCATGTGTTTGATGTTTGTAAAATGGTTGTACCGCTTCCATGATTTCCTGTGCCGTGCACCCACGTTTGAAACCCAGTGTGTGCGTGAGCTTGTTTGCTGCGTATTTTTATTCGTATGTTTGTTTCTTGTATGCATGTGAAATCTGGTTTGTGTTTATGTATTAAATGTGAGATGTGTTGTAGTTTGTTTGTTAGTCCTCTAATGTTAATGCTTAGAATTTAATCGACTCCATTTATTTATTTTTTGGGAGGGGCCGTGGGAGATGGACAATTACAGTTTGGGTCCGGAGAGGGAGAAAAAATTTACTTGGGGAGGGGTTGGGTGGTCAAGGAAGTCGATAGAAAAGTAGTTCGGTTGTATTTACTTAAATATAAATTATTCTTTACCTCTTGGTGTGTGGGGTCCATCTGTCTGTGATCTTGTTTTTCCTTGTCTGTGGTTTGTGCGTCGTTGCAGTCGCTCCAAGGTCTTGAGAAGTCGTGTGGTGTTACTGTTTGCTTTTCTTGTCTGGGAGGTGTAGTCTGCCGTTCGTCCATGTTTGGTGTGTTTGTACTGAGTTTGTTCATATCTATTGTCAGGGCGTCTGGTGAGTCGCTGTCCTCCGTTCTTCTCCTTCTGCTTGTCGGCTGCTCGTCGTCGCTGCTTGTGTTGTTTTGTTTGTTGTTGTTTGTCTTGTGTGTTTGGTGTGTTGTTTTTTTTTCCGCCTTTTTTGCCTGGCGAACGTGTGGGTGAGAGAGAGGGCGAAATTGAGGGGGTGTTTGCCTGGCCCTTCGCCTTCCTCTTTCTCTTCACCTCAGTGAACAGGAAGAGCTCCTCCCTCGGTTCGTCCGCTGGGCCCCGGGGGCGCTCTCCTTGTTGCGGTTGTGGTTGTTGTTTCTGTTGTTGTTTCTGTTGTTCTTGTTTCTGTTGTTGTCTTTGCTGTTGCTGTTGCTGTTGCTGTTGTTGTGGCTGTGGCAGGGGTGTTTTTTTATTGTTTCTTTTTGCGGGCACGTGGTTGTCCAATGGCTGTCCATGCCACAGTGCCGGCAAGCCTGCCGTCTTCCGGGCACTGTGACCATTACCACGTGCGTCCTCGTTCCCCCTTCGGGGGTTTGGATATTACCCTCACATAGTGTGGGATCTTCTCCCCCTCCTGGCTGTATTTTAGGAGCCACCTGTCGCTGGCTCCTTTAATTTGTGTACCTCACAATTTCCTTGAATGAAGGATCCCGCCACAGCCGCGGCCGCCTCTTCACTGGCATCTGGGGGCATCCAGTGCAGGACGGCGCGGAGGTGGTGGTTTCCCACTGTCCATGGTGGCAAAATAGCTGTCGTGGCTCAGGCTTTCGCCTGTGAAATTGTATTTATTTTCTGCCTCCTGGGACATCTTGGCAAACCATACCCCCGGTGTCTCAAACCGGTAGATGGCCAAGATGTCCGAGGTTTGTAATATGAATTTTTTTTTTTAACATTATTTCGACCACCGCATGGGTGGCCATAAAAGCTTTGGCTCCCTTAAAGTAAAGGACGTAAGTCCTCTCCAGGGAGCCATTGCCGTAAAATTTTTATATGGCAGACATACTTCCTTTATGTAATCCATGGGGTTTAGTCCATCACAAAAAAAAAAAAAAAAATAAAAACATTCCATACAATAAGAAAAGGATACAACAAGGTAAGGCAAAGCTGCCAAGTGGCGCAGCACAAACTTGCCTCCTTCTCCGTCGGGATAAGAACAGATACTACACTTTGATCTTAGCCAAAAGGCAGAGAAGCGATACCGGTCATCTCATGCTCACTTTTATACCCCGTGAAACCAAGAAGATACACTCCAGGTGAATACAGCTCACTTGTCAAGCCCAGTTCCCGCTTGATGGCTGAGTCAGTCACGTAGGAACGCACTTCAAAACTCTTACTGCCATCATGAAGAAGACCAATTCCTTCCATCAACACCACAAATTTTTGTCTTGGGCCAAACCAATGGACCAGTTGACCTATGTACTAGTACTATTTTAAATTATAATGTAGCCTTCTGGCAGGGGGCTGCACTGGGGGCTGGGCTGCAGTGAGGTTGTGTCCCTTAGCTAGCGGTGGCAGCGAGTAGAGCTGTGTTATCGACATCGGCAGTACGCTCTGAATTTCGTTTACAATAGATAGATGTCGGCTTTTGCCACTGTCTATCGTGGCAAAAAAACCGTCGTGAGTTGGGCTTTCGCCTACAAAAATATACTTTTTCCCGCCTCCTCCGACATGTTGACGAAAAACATGCCCAGCGTCTCGTACCGGTAGATATTCAAAATGTCGGAGGGTTGGATTTTTAATTTTTTTCAAGAGCATTGTTGCGACCACCGCATGGGTGGCGCAAAACCTTGACCCCCTTAAAATAGAGGACCCAAGTCGTGTCAAGGGAGCCATTGCCATAAAAATTTGAGTACGGTAGACATACCGCTTTGATGTGATCCATTGGAATACACGATGGAAATGGAAAATAGGATCTGTCTTAACTTTACTGCTAAGACAGTGAAACAAATTTCCAGTGGAAAAAACTGCGCTTGTCCAAACGAAAAAAAGCACGTTGATCTCAGGCAGTGTTGCCCGGTACCTTTGCAAAAATCCCGCCAACTTTATGCCAGAAATCAGCAAAATCCGCCAACTTTATCCTAGTTCACCTCACGACATTTGCCCAAAATCCGCCAAAAAATCCGCCATTTGATTTAAAACACTTATAATCAACAATCGTGTATTGTATCAGAATAAAAATTATGTTACTAAACGCTACTCACCTATTTACAACTGTATACACAGCTATTTCTTTTTTAAAGGCATGACGATTCGGAGGTTGATATCCCCCAAATTCACATCATGCGTTGGATCCATTTCAGCCTCAAGATTCTCTGGTGTTGAAGATCTATACATTTCATTTGTAAATTTGCTTAGCATTTGTTCCGTTGGTTGAAACTTGTCACAGCAAATTTTGTGTCGACTCATGTATGATCGAATGTGAAGAACGTTTTCAAGGAGCAGTTGTCCCATACGGTGTCTCTGACTAGTTTTAATAAGTTTCATTTGTGAAGAAACCCTCTCCACAGCAGCATTACTAAATGGCAATGAAAGAAGGCCTAACATAAAATTTCCAAGTTCAGCAAAATCTTGTTCATCAGCAGAATCGGTGTGGTCAGAAACTTCAGCCCAAAACTTCTCTATGTCATTCACATATTCCCATTGGATAGTATGAAGTTTATTGAACTGTGTTTCAATCACTGACAGACTTCCTGAATAGAGAGCTAGAAAAGACAGTTTTGAAAATGTTGGTCTTTGCAGTTCGGAATGACATAAAACTTTTGTAGTGTCAATTTCATTGAAGTTTTCGAGATACTTGACGTTGTTTGGCAGTCTCATTTTTAGTTGCTTTAGAACTTAGAATTTCCATCAAGTAATCTCTACACCTGGTCTTTACGTCCATGACAACTTGGCCAGTAATATGGTCACCTAAATCAGCAACATACGGGTCAAATTCAACACCAAAATGTATTGCTGCTATCGGCAAATGATTTCTGTCATTGAAAATGTCAAATTCAGAAATGGACGTCAAGAAGTGATAGTTATTGGGCGCATGGTTTTTTTTATGATGAAAGAATACAAGTTTATCAGTTCATTCAATAATTTCATTGGATTGCCCTTGTCAAACTGAAAAAGCTTATTCACTCTGTTAACTTCATTGACTACTGGTTGTAAAAAGAGGAGGTATAACTTGTTCATTGGATCGCTATACATTTCAAAAAGCAATTGGGCAGTGTAATTTTTTTCCACTGTCTTTCACAATTTCAAAGTGCAATTTCAGTTCATCAAACTGTGTCAGCAGGCAATTGATACAGGGAGCTATGGATAACCGAGTGTCTGCCATCTGCAAAATTTTCAATGGGGCTTCACCAACATTTATTGTAGCATAAAATCACAAGTCTTTATATTTCAATTGTCTGAGTGTGCTGTGGGAAAAATGGTTGTAGGTTTCAGATAACATGAATTCTACGTTTCTTGGCAGATATTTAACAGCGTTAGAAGCGCAGAGTTGCAATGAATGGCAAATACATTTGATATGTATTATATTTTTGTTTTTTCCTGTAGCTTTGAAATCAATGAATTATGGGCACCACACATTGCATTTGCACCATCAGTACCAATTCCTACGCAGTTTGAAATATCAGTTTGCATGTCTTAAGAAATGATAGAAGTGTTTCAGTCATTGCAGTAACAGTGCCCGAAGTCAATGTTACTATGCCTAAGAAACATGACACAATGGATTTCATCCTTTTTGAAAAATATCTTACACATATAGCCATTTGTTTGTTTGCACCAATGTCGGTGCTTTTGTCGACCAGAAGTGAAAACTTTTCATTCGCAATGTCGGCAAGTAAGTCTTGATGAGCTTCAGACCCGAGGATGTTGTTGATCAAAGCTGTACATTTGGAACGATGCAGCTATATATCTATACCCGATATTTCACGGACTATCACCCCCAAATGGTCAATTGTCATAGAGGAATGGCAGGCTATGTGTGCGACTAGCTTCAGTTCAATAGTTTTTAGATCATTCATGCGTTTGATTTCCTTTGAATTGTCAAAACACATAGATAAAGTTGATTGCTTTTGACTTCTTTGGGGTGAAAATGGCTCTGCAATTTTCTTATGTTTTTTCCCCTTTGCGTGCTCCTTTAGATCACTCAAATGTGCCCTTAAATCAGTTTTGCAATACTTACAGTATGCCCTCGTATCGTCACCTATCATTGGTTTAATCCAGTCTTGAAGATCAGGGTGTTTTTCCCAAGATCGGTTGTACTTACGAGACATGGCACAGATTGAAAATTAGAGAAAACACATCGAAAATAAGAGAAAACACTTCCTTAACCTGCAACACAGTCAAACAAGCATTAATGACAAGTGACAAGACTTTACAAGAGACAATTTTCACACATTTATATAGGCTATTGTCTTTAGACACCAAAATGGACTCGACCATTAATAGGGGCAGGGGATGTCACATTATTCCATTTAATTTATTAAGGAATAATACGGGAGATTCTACAGTTTTGATTATGATTGAAGGCTGTCGAAGACTTTCAATTTCAGTTTCAGTTTCGGTACCTACATTTTAATTAGTTAGGCTGTCGAAGATTCAATTTCAGTTTCAGTTTCGGTTTTGTTTGAGCGGAGTTAGACTGTCGGATATTGTTTTCACCTTCGGTTAATCTGAATTAGGTTGTGTAATATAGATCTAGACCAACGGTATTCACAATAGGTGCTCTAAAAGTCAGTTTAGGGGGAAAAAAGAAATAATTAGACTTGATTGTTATACTTTTACTTTTTTAAAGTGTATACAAATCATCAAAAATCCATAAAAAAATCCGCCATCCGCTAGGCCATTTTTTCCCCGCCACGCGATGATAACCTGCCAATTTGGCGGAAAAATCCACCAGCCTGGCAACACTGCCGGCAGGCCTGCCTTCTGCCCGGCTCAATGACCATGACCACGTGGGTCTGGGTTGCACCTTCCGGTGTCTTTAACAGCACCCGCATGTAGTGTGGGAACTTTTCATTTCAAGGTAGCTGATATCTAAAAGATTTCTATGATTGTTTATATATTTAAATAAAAGTCTATCCAACAAAAAGATAATTAATTTATCAGTATGTAATAACAAGTAATGAGTGTAACAAAATAAAAATTAGGTAACATAAAACATCGTATAAATCTACTTAGGTTGGGTGTTGTTTTATCCAGTGAAATATATTTTGATGTTGTACTGACTGTTTTGAATGTCTATTGTTAATTTAGGTGGTGTCCTGTATGGGCAGGAGGCGTCTTCCTCACTGGCAGTGGCAGGCATGTCCGAGTCTGACGTCTCCTCTTGTTTGCGGTGTCTGAAGCCTTGGCTGTTTTTTTCTGTTCTTGTTTGTGGGGACGAGGTGGAGGATGACGTCACATCTGCCCTCTTCCTTTTTCTCCTGACCACCCGTGTAAATGTCGGGGCCAGTTCCTGACTGTCTTGTGTTGTTTGTTTGTGGTGGTGGTGGTGGTGATGGTGGCGTCTCCTGTGTGGTATTGTTTTCTGTTTGTGATTTTGTTCCCCACTTTCAGTGTTGTCGGGTATGGTGTTCTTCTGGCTTGTTTCTGTGTTTGGGTTTGAGGCTGTGTCTTCTTTTCCTGTGGTTTGTTGCTGTGTTTGGGTTTGAGGCTGTGTCTTCTTTTCCTGTGGCTTGTTTCTGCGTTTGGGTTTGAGGCTGTGTCTTCTTTTCCTGTGGCTTGTTTCTGCGTTTGGGTTTGAGGCTGTGTCTTCTTTTCCTGTGGCTTGTTTCTGTGTTTGGGTTTGAGGCTGTGTCTTCTTTTCCTGTGGTTTGTTGCTGTGTTTGGGTTTGAGGCTGTGTCTTCTTTTCCTGTGGTTTGTTGCTGTGTTTGGGTTTGAGGCTGTGTCTTCTTTTCCTGTGGTTTGTTGCTGTGTTTGGGTTTGAGGCTGTGTCTTCTTTTCCTGTGGTTTGTTTCTGTGTTTGGGTTTGAGGCTGTGTCTTCTTTTCCTGTGGTTTGTTTCTGTGTTTGGGTTTGAGGCTGTGTCTTCTTTTCCTGTGGTTTGTTTCTGTGTTTGGGTTTGAGGCTGTGTCTTCTTCTCCTGTGGTTTGTTGCTGCGTTGGCTTTTTTTTGTGTGCCTTTTTCACTGGACACGCGGTGGTCCAGTGATCGTCACAGCCAGTGCCAGAGTGACGACAGGCTTGTTTGCGGCAGGGGTGGTCGCCATCACTATGTCAGTATGTGCCTCCTGAGGGAACCGTCTGGTGCCTGGCTGTTGATATGTATGTAGTGGGATTTGTCCCCCCCCCTTCTGGTGGGACAGGAAACAGCGGTCGCTGGCTCCTGGTACCCGTGATATCTTAACACAATACAACCCGGCTGCCATGCCCTATTCTACCGTAGCCTTCGTTATTAGAAAGTGAAAAAATTGTCAAAATAAAACACATGGCATCTGTTGAGGTATTCAGCTGCCACATTGACTATCACTATCACATGATGTCCTAATCCATTAGGCATGTCCTGGTCACTCTTCCCACAATAAACAGAAGTTCAGTAAATAGCCAGTCTTGGACTCGGCCGCACACCACACTTTTATCCCATATGGATGAAGTTTGCTTGGATGTACTGCTTGAAGTGCAGTCTACAGTTGAACGCAATCATGGCTTCCGTTGATGCTTAATTCACGAGGTTTGTAGAGTTGTTTGCTCCTGCCACGAATGAGGTCTAGCCAGGGACGGACTTTGAAGAGAGGGTCGTAGTCCATGTTGAATTTGGTACTGATTATTTTGACAAAAATCGGTTTCGTGACATCACGTCAGCGACAGCATCCACCTAAACATCTTGTCTGAGGACTAGTACATTCTGAGTTCAGGAAGATGATGAATCCCAAACATAATGTTTATGTAAAGGAAACGTTGAATTTCGACAACTGTGACTGGTTTCCTCCTATCAACTTTGTGCTTCTCTCTTTGAATTTGTTCTGCGCATCTGTTAGTTTCAGTTGCTCTAAGTTCATAGAAACTTGGCATAAAAATCAACTCAAAAATGTCAATTGGTTGAGTTTCCTCAGTTATTTCAACTAAAACACCAGAAGTTTCCTCAAAATTGTTGAGAAAAACATCATGAAGATTCTCCTCCACCCCTGATCGTCAATCAAGATCGTAGAACCAGTTGTAGTTGTAGATCTATTTTCTTTGTCATCTGAATCCAACTCAATTCACGAGGATCGACATCAATATCAGATTCATCTGAATTTGATCGTTCAAGGTCGCTTTCGTCGCTACTGTTGCCAAAGCGGGGCTATCGATGAGAAATTGAGAAATTGGAACGCCGTATTGACAATGAAAACGCGATTGTGAAAATGAAAATGTGTGAAAGTTAAAAAAATTGTAGATTGAATACTATGAGCCCGATTGTAACTCCAAACATTGCTCCGTTGTACGATTCAACTGAAGCGAGGGATGTTGACGTTGATGCCATGCTTGAACGATGCTCCACTGTTGTCATTTCCGGGTCGCAATTTGTCGACAAGACATAGACCTGCCTTTGTGTCCATTGAACTGCCACCAGCATGCCCTTCTGTTTCATCCTGACCTCTCCTGCCTTCTGCTTGCTGTCCTTTGGGAGAGGCCATCCTTTCCTGTTCGACCGTAGTGTAGAACAGCTATGTCTTTTCCTGAAGAAGATCCGTTAAGCAAGTTTAACGGACGAAAAAAGAAATTGTCATAGAACACAGTATGATTTTTGCATGTGACCTTCAAGCATTGTTTTTACAACATTATACTCCTGTCCATTCTCTAGCACACTGCATTATTTTGTTTTCCCGTATACACCCTGAAATTCAAAGGTACCCGTTACCCAGAATCCGCCTCTGCACAGCACAGCACCAAACTTTGAATCCCCCCGGTGTCGGTTTGCCTTTTATGTATTGGCGAAAGCTGATGTGACCAGTGTAAGTGTAAGCAATCATTGCTTCATCCACACTCAAATTTTTACTTGGTTTGTAGACTGCCGAGCAGGTGTGGCGAACATGGTCGAGGAGGGTCTGACCTTGTAGAGGGTCAAAATTCATGTCACCGCGACCCGGCTGGTGAGTGTTGTCAGCGATGTGAAAATATTGGTGTAATTTCTGGTAGCTGTCGACCCAAGACCCCGAAATATTTACAGGAATAGACATTTATACATAGTGTATGACCTAAACAAAAGCAATCCAATGTAAATGTAATATTTAAGGTCCATAAAGGGGAGTTTGTTTGGAAATATTTTCATGATCTAGTTGAACTTTGCAGTGCTTCTGTCAGTATTATATTTTGTCTGTGCTGTTCTTGTTTTATTTGTTTTCCTATATGTTTTAAGGTTTCTCTAATTTGTTTTTTAGGATTTCCCACATCATTTTTCCCTGTCGTTGTGTCGTTTGTAAATTCTTGTATTATTGTTTGCATCGTCCTCCAACAAACTGTTGTTGAATTTCCATATATTTTGTTTATTTCTGTCTTGTTTCTTGTTTTCCGTTGAGTGTCAGTACTATTGCTTTGTGGTCTGTATATTGTAGGGTTTCTTTAGCATGGTGTATTTGGAAATTGTTGACATGATGTGGAATGTATGCTCTGTCGATTCTAGCTTTACTGCCGCTAGTTGATTGTTTGTCTCAGTCCTTTGAGGGTTTTGTTGTCTGTATGTGTCCTTTAGAGTGTTGTGTTATGATGTCTTTGAGTGTTTGTGTTTGTTGTTGAGTTTGCCTTAGTCTGTTGGTGATAGTTGTTTCTGATGCATGTGTCAGGTCTATTTCATGTAGTATGCAATTAAAATCTCCCACCACTATTATGTTTTGTTTTGAAAAAATTGTTTATGTAGTCTGATAGTTGTTGGTAGAAGGTTGGTTATTGTCCTGTCACTATTTGTTTGTTAATGATTGTGTACTAGACTTCCATTGCTGTCAGCCTGCCATTGAGTGCGTCGTGTGTTTTGTGTTGCCATTGTTTGTAATATTGTTGTTCCGCTTCAGTTTGTGTGTCCATGTTTGAATCCTAGTGTGTGTGTGTGATTTTGTTTGCTGCGAAATTGTTTGTTTCTTGTACATATGAAATCTAGTTTTGTGTTTTGTATTAAATGTATGTGATGTAATTTGTTTTTTAAACCTCTAATATTAACGCTACCTATCTTAATTGTTTCCATGGTGGAGGGGAAGAAAAAAAAAAAGAAAACTATCGAATTGGGAAACTAAAAAAGAAATCTAGATTACCTATATATATAAGTCTTTTACTATTAAACACAAGGGGGAAGCAAAAAGAAAAAACAAGAAACGACTAATTTTAAATACTCAAAAAATTTAAATTAAAAGTTTTTGCAGTTGTCTGCTCAAGCCTCTACCGGTGTGGTCAGATGACTTTGTCGATCTATAGTCTTGAAAAGATCAATTGCTAGCGGCCTTAGGGACGGTGATAGGCTTCTGGCTCGAGCCCTGACCACCGGTGTGGTGGCCTGGATCCATCGCTGCTCTGTCTTTGTATAATGTGTGTGTTGAGTGTTCTGGTGCTGTTGGTGTCGAGAAGTCTCATGCTCACTTTTATACCCCCGTGAAACCCAGAAGATTCACTCCGGGTGAATGCTCACTTTGTCAAGCCCAGTTCCCGCTTGATGGCTGAGCCAGTTGGAACGCACTTGTCACCATGAAGAAGACCAATTCCTTCCATCAACACCACAAATTTTTGTCTTGGGCCAAACCAATGGACCAGTTGACCTGTACTTATTTTAAATTATAATGTAGCCTTCTGGCAGTTGGGGCTGGGCTGCTGAGGTTTTGTCCCTTAGCTAGCGGTGGCAGCGGGAATGCTGTGTTATGAAATCTATCTGAATTTCGTTTACAATAGATGTCGGTTTTTGCCACGGTCTATCGTAGCCAAAAAACATCATATGTTAGTGTTAACAAAGACATCATCTTGACGAAAAACATGCCAGATATTCAAAATATTTGGATTTTGAATTTTTGTCATTGTTGCGACCAATGGGTGGCCGCAAAAGCCTTAATTTAAAAATACAGGATGTAAATCCTGTCAAGGGAGCCATTGCCATAGAAATTTGAGTAAGGTAAACATAGCTCTTTAATGTGGTCCATTGGAATTAATGGAATACACGATAATTTGAATAGAAAAATGGAAAATAGAAACTGTCTTAACTTTACGGCTAAGACAGTGAAACAAAATTCCAAAGGAAAAAAACTGCACTGGTCCAAAATGAAAAATTCACGTTGATCTTAGCCAAAGGCCGAGAAGTACCGATGATGTCATGCTCACTTTTAGTGAAAATTACCAGGATGGGGATGGGAAACTAAAAAAAATAAATAAATACATTATATATAATTCTATACATTAATACTAAAAACAAATAAAACTGATTAAAAAGACTAATAATAAAGGAAAGAAAAATATTGTAATACTAATTAAGATGTTCATTTTCTACATTAAACACAATCTTCCCAAGCCGTCATTGGTCGGCTGTGTGCCCGGCCATCCGCTCTAGTCTATAGACTATCGGCGGCGTTGGGGATGGGGGACAGGCTCCTTCCTTGTTCGGGGCCTGGCCACCGGTGTCGATAGTTGGACCCATTGCTGTTCCCTTTTATTAGTTTTATTGGGCTTTGGGCAGGTCTGTTGGTGTTGTGGTGGTGGTGGTGATGGTGTCGTTCGTTGTTCGGAGTGTTTTGTTTTGGGTGATGATGGTGATGAGGAGGGGAGGGCTTGTTGTTCTGTCTCCTCTACTTGACTACCTCCTGAAGGTGTCTTCGTTTTGTTTGTTTTCGTTGTTGTTACTTGTCTCTGTCTCTTTCTGTTCTGTTCTTTGTTGAGGTGCTGGTTGTTTCTGTTGTGGCCATTGGGGTTGTTATTGAATTTTTGGATGGTGTGTGTTTGTGTTTGTCAAGGCCTGGCAGGATCCCTCTGGCTTTGTGTTTGTTGTGTTGTTTCTTTGTTGTTTTCTATGGGGGGGGGGATGTAGTGGTCCATTTTGATCACATACAGTGCTGGCAGGCCTGCCTTCTGCTCTGCCCGGCACCGTGAACATGACCACGTGGGTCTGGGTTCCGCCTTCTGGCTATTTGAGGCCACCCTCCGTAGTATGGGATCTTCTCTTTTCTTCATTATACTTTAGGAGCCACCTGTCGCTGGCTCCCGTGATTTTAGAAAGGTCAAAGTGACCTTCAACGAAGGAGGCTGGCTGTCACTGTCACGGTCACACTCCTGGCCGCCTCCTCACTCATTGTTTGGATGCGGTGTAGTACTGGTTTTCTAATAAAGTGTTGAATTTCAAGTTTGTTATGTTTAGCTTTGTCTTTTGTTTCTTGTTTTCCGTTGAGTGTTAGTGCTATGCTTTGTGGTCTGTATTTGTAAGGTTTCTTTATCGTGTTGTATTTGGGAATTGTTGACATGATGTGGAATGTATGCTCTGTCGATTCTGACTTTGCCGCTAGCTGAGTTTGTGTGAGTCGTCCGTGTCCGTCGTTAAGTAAAAGTCCCGATCACAGGAGTCTGTGACGTCCCAGTCTCCGTCTATCGGTATGAGTGAGAGGTGTTCCATGTTTGTGATTGTGCTTGTTATAAGTGTGTTAGTTTGTTTACGAGTTTAACACTACAAGTACAAGTGTTTTGCTCTCACTCTCATGTTTAAGTGTAGCTTGTTTTTTCCCCTGCTTAAACTAAGTAAATGACAGTATAACTATATAGATATTTAAAAGACCCGATCCTTCTCATCTGAGTTACTGAATAATAATAATATCAGCTACGGGCTTTGAATCCCAAAAAACACTAATGCAATAATGATGATAATAATAATAATGATTATTATTATTGTTTACGCGCTTACTATCCAAAATTTTGAAGACAAAAGAGATATAATAAGAAAGAGAACACAGGAAAAGAGCAATCCGCCGCCTCTCTTTCTCGATTGAAGGCGATCAACGAGAAGCCTATTGGCTTGTTGTTACACACGGATACATTTTATAGTGTATAGCAACAGTTTTATAGAACGAACAAATTGGCTTGTTACACACGGAAGTGCAACAGTTTTATAGTGTATAGCAACAGTTTTATAGTGTATAGCAACAGTTTTATAGTGTATAGCAACAGTTTTATAGTTATAGTGTATAGCAACAGTTTTATAGAGCGAACGAGCGAGGAAAGCGTGGCTTGTTGTTACACGATAGTGTATAACAGTTTTATGAACGAGCGAACGAACGAGAAGCGTATTGGCTTGTTGTTACAAAGTGCAACAGTTTTATAGTGTATAGCAACAGTTTTATAGTTATAGTGTATAGCTTTTATAGAGCGAACGAGCGAGGCGTTTTTGCTGTTACAATGCAACAATTTTATAGTGTATAGCAACAGTGTAACAATTTTATATAGTAAATGATGCTACTTATTATGTTTTGGTTTGCTTTGATATTGGTTTAACAGATAAAATACTAAAAATATCAATAACCACAATTGAATTATTGTTTTCTATGAACAATTAAAATGTCTATTACTATTACTGCTAATTAAGTTTTAAAGAAAGAAAGAAAGGAAGACTTGTCAATGTGTATACGAATAAAGTAACGACGTATTGTTATCATATTATAGTAACAGGGAATTAGTTATAATCAAATAATCAAATCATTCCCACTTCGTCGTGTTTTAGTGATTACTTTGGAATAAAATGAAATGTTGTGCATTTTCAGAACATCTACATGTAGATAAGTTTATCTAAATCTTAAATATTTATGTTACTTATCTCAAAGAATAGAATTCACATTTCTCCTGTCAGTTAATCCAAATTCGAATAACACATAGAAAATACCGTGTGGCGCATTGCAATGATTTTTGCTGGATGTTGTCATATAAGAATTCATGTTTGTGTTGCATACAAAATAAAACAAAACAAACAAAAATAACCACCATTTTGGAACATCCCAGACAAAAAAACCGTCCAATCAAGAGACAGTGGAATATAATAAATATCATAAATTGACCACAAAAGTTGACGAAGTTAGCTTGGCAATTTTTCGTCTTTTGCTGGCTGTGTTTCCACTTTCTCCCTCCTGTCTTCTACAACAATATCGTTTCAAAAATATGTTGACAATTCTTGAAATACTCCCCTTCGGCATTTCTACATCAAGATGGAAAATATTCGGAAAGTCAATAAATATATAATTTAAAAATCTCCTCCTGCAGCTATGCTCAGTGGTATCATCAATAAAAATATATTCATGTAGTCTGAATAAATTTTCTGTTAAAAAACAAGCCTCCCTGTTAAGGTTCTCTGTGTAGGAAACCACTTCATTTGAATATAAGGGAATCTCCCTGAAGGTTTGGGGAATCCTTATGCTTTTGACAAACATATCCACCAATATACAGAAGAGATATCTGAAGATACTCCTTTGTCTGGCAAATCATCAATTAACAAAAGTTCAGCATCAGTCAGAGGCTTCTCACATAAATCACAAGAATGACAAGACTGACTGTAATCAATGTTATCTTGTTCAACCTCCATCATCAGTTCCGTCTTGTCAATTGCATGGGTGTTGAGCACATCTTCCACAGTGATAGTGATATAGAAATAGAAATTATTCCCAGCAGCCATCCTAAAATGCGTAAAGTGGTGTTCTATATCGTCCTGTTGGAAAAATCCAAAAGCGACGTACCTGTGCTTGTAGGGGAGTCAGCGTGTAGATGGTTGCTGAAACTGATGAGTGACTGACAAGTCCATTGAATTGCTTTGGCCGTGTCAGCTGTCAAGGAATAGTGACGAGGACTACAGGCAGGTTGTAATCGCTTGGCAAGATCTGTCCACTCATCAAACTATTATAGTTTGTCGCTGACCAGCATCAGATAAAGCAACAGTAGCAATTTCCGACTGGTCATATCAACTGTGAAAATTGTATCGTCATCGCTTTCACTTTCATTTGCATTTCGTTCTTTACTCGAGCATGTGAGTTATTGTCCGATCTATAATGTTTGGAATGACAGACAGATGCAAAATGATTTGGCTTGTGGCATGCATTACAAATTCTTCCTTTTGCTGGACAGACATTTGTATGAGGGAATCTAGCACCACAATTTCTGCAAGTGGATTCTCCTTGCGCATTGTTGTAGCCTTTATTCTTGACAGTCTTGTTTACCTTGGTTTTGAGTAATAAATTTCTTGCCACTTTGAAGGTTTTGATTGGATATAGGCCTACTATTCGTTGCAGTTTGTTTCTTGTGTTGGACAAAGATGCTGTTGCTCTATCCCTTGCCTCTATTTTCTCTGCCTGTTGAGAGGTAAGTTCCTCATTTCTTGCCTCGCTCAGAAACTGATAATTGCAGATCGTCTCTTAAGGCCTTTCTTCGCAGTTTACTGCTTTCTTCGCAGTTTTTCCCGCTATCAATGTTGGCGAAGAAACTCTCATGACTGAGGTTCTCCCAACAAATTTCATTTGTATATTTTTTTCGGCGGCCTGTTTCATAAAGCTTCGTACGGAAAAATGGACTATAAAAAAGCTTGAATTGGCTTCAATTTTATAGTAAGATTTTAATTGATTGCACTTTGTTGCTGTGTTTAAAGTAAATTCGATTGTGATCTTGGTTGACTTGACACAGTGCATATATGAAACTTGTACTACTTTCAAATGTACTTATTAATTTCTCAGTCCAATTGACATCAACATCCATGATTAAAATATATTTTGTTGATGGTCCTTGTTCGATGTGCAAATTGCAAAGTATGTTTAGGCGTAAACACGACCGGATGTGTGTAGGTGAATGGAACTCGTGTTGTCAAATTTCCAGGGCAGTTTTATCTTCGTGCGGTAGGCTGCTCTTTTCTCTTACTGACTCAAGTCAGTCTTTAGTCAAACTTGTCCTCAGTTTGTGACCGTTCACAACTTTTTACGACAACAATGTTGTGTCTACGTAGTGCGGTGGGGTTTGTTTTACTCCATTGTTCACAACTCCTATAAAACAGACTTAAGTCTGACTAAAGACAGATTTATCTAGGTGCGGCATAGGCCTCACTGGCTTCAGGGGCATCCAGTGAAGGACGGCCCGTAGGTGTCAGTTCTTGCCACTAATGCCACTGTCCAAAGAATCTCGTGTGCCAGGCTTTCGCCGGTGAATAGTGAATATGTACTTTTTCTTCGCCTCCTCCGACATCTTGACAAAAAAGATGCCCAGCGTCTCATACAGACGTTCAAGATGTCAGAGGGTTGAATGTTAATGTTAAACTTTTGAATTAGCATTATTGCGACCACCGGATGGGTGGCCACAAAAGCCTTGGCCCCCTTAAAATACAGGACGTAGGTCGTGTCAAGGGAGCTATCGTAAATTTTTTTTATAAGGCACAGATACCTCTTTAAAATGTACGTCATCCTTCTTTGAAGAATTTGAAGCAAACGCTAGCCTTAGGGCTAAGAGGCGGTCACAGAGTAAACGTTTTTCGCATACGCGCAGATCTGAGCGGTGCGACGCGGTCTATCTCGCATACCCTTTCAGATAGGGTTTCATAGCAAAACGCTTTCTGCGCGTTCTCTGCCCTACAATGTGACAGACCACGTGCTCATGTGTGTACTGTAAAAACAACTGAATCGATCTTCTGCAATCTGTGTTTTATTATCATTATGTCTTCCGATTTGTCTTGAGACGAAGAATTTATTTTATTGGATACCATACATCCAAAACTGAAAACAAGGAGAATAGGAGTTCATGAAATAAACGAAAAAAGACTAGACCTGGGGGAATATCGCCATCTCTTTGAACAATTGAAAGAACACCCCCGATAGGTTTTATTCCTATGTGAGAATTGAGAATGAATCTTGATACATTTCAATATATCTTGCCCAAAAAATTAAACACATCCTTGAAAAATGCTTGAGTAGTTGGCATAGACCTAATTTGCCTGAGGAGCGGCTTGTTGATGTTGTGACTCTGAGGTGAGTGGTTGTTTATTGATTTTAATGGTTTTGATTATTACATATTTTTGATTATTTTTTATGTTAAACTCTGGACGGCATAATTTTGTTAAAATGTAAATGATGATGATGGTGGTGGTGGTGATGATGAAGATGATGATGATGACATAACGATGATGATGATAGTGGTGGTCGTGGCGGTGGTGATGGCGGTGGTGGTGGTGGTGATGATGATTATGATGAACACAGCGTTAAAATGCAAAAGAACAAACATACAAGTGTGTATGATGATCAAGTTCAAATCAAATGTTTGAATAAACCTTTAAATTAAAGCAGCAAATATTTAAAGGGAAAAAAATCCACAATACTGGACTTGGACTTGTATGTTGGTTAAAAACCTCTTGTATTACTTACTGTGTGGTAGTTGGTACATTTTGCAGCTGTCGAATTCCTCGCTGTGCCTTGCTCATATTACTCATAATTAGAAGGTGGACGTAGATGGAGAAGAGCGCATGTTATCATTGTACTAATTATATAATGAGCCCCTTTAGCTTTGATAACAAGGCACTTCCTTCAATTGGGACTGATGGATATGTGCGTACTTTTGTACCACAACTTGGATTTCCGTTTGAGTTTGAAATTGAATTTTTTCTCTGGAGGAATCATTCTTGTATGACATTTGACATAGAAGGGTTTTGTAAAACATCAAGTCCATATCATCTTCGTCTGCGCTTCTTGGTTTGTTCATTATTAAGTACTGGGTTTTTTTCCTTCTAATTCTAGCATTTTTTTGGTGATAATCATTGGACTTTCTTTGTCGCTTGTATTACAAGTTGTAAGCAGATGGAGGGGCAAGTCGCTCTCTACAGAAACACTCATATTATTATCTTTGGGGGCAATATCTTCAATGCACTCTCCTGACTGAAAATCTCCTGATACCTCGTTCTGGGTAAGCTCATCCTGAAGCGAAGATGATTCCTGCTCAAGGCTGCCTTGGTCACTGATTTGTACTTGACCATCCTCTGGTTCTGGTTGATCTGCCTCAGTGCTGGTACTGGTACAGGCTGAGTGGTTCTGTGCCAGTGATTGGAGTGACCCGAAGAGACTTGGCGTAACCATGTCTTTTAAAAACAGGAGCGTCTTAAAGTAAGCCCATTTCGATGCAGGACATTTGGCAGCAGTATCCCCTGAATGACTTTTCATTTGTTTGCCACTCTCAATTGCAAATTTATCTCGCAGATACTTCCGTTTTCCTGATTACGAATTCTGTGGGAGAAATTTAAAGCAAATGTCATATTATATAATTTAACTATTTCATTTTGAGAACAAAAAACATAATTTTAGTATCACCTCTGTTTCATCTTATCTTCACAAATATTTAGCTACAGGCTCATCGTTCAAGACGGTAAAAACTTTCTGTTGAAGGTAAGAACAGGCTAAGAACAAATAAATATATATATATATATATATTTTTTTGTATTTTTTATTGTCAATTTCAATAGTCTTTATTGATCCTTTAAATAAAACAAGGAAATTATATCGTGCGTTATCACAATTTACGTTTAGAAAAATAACAGAATACATACATCCATGCATTTAAATTAAAAACAAATTGAATTTAGTTCATCATTAAATGTGAAAGGCGCCAGTCACTTGCATTGGCTAAAGGCGCACAAGAAGAACGCTTTGCTTGCGATAAAGCAGTGAGCGCTTGTAAAGAAAGCGCTTGCTTGTCGTTGAGGTGCACATATAGATTAGAATCGATTGCAAATGCATGATTCTGACTGGTATCGACACCAAAACTTGATCATTTAGCTCATGGATTGGAAGAAAACGGCTATTATTATTGCACGAAGACGACAGTGTTTTGCCAAAAATTGTCCTGCTAGTGCTAGGAAAACGAAAGAGAATGGACGTTCATGAGATAAACAAAAGGTCAGTGAAAGGTGAATATCATCATTTGTTTCCTTTGCTTAAAAAGGGAGCCCATCTCGTTTTCAGTCCTACATGAGAATGAGCCAAGAGACATTCAAGTACATGTATATATCTTAGAAAAAATTGAGCCAAAGATAACCAAGAACTGGTGCAACTGGCACCAACCAACAACCAATTTTGCCAGAGGGAGCGCCTAGTAGTCATCACACTCAGGTGAGTCATATTAACTCTGTAATAACTAATTATTATGCACTCTGTTTAATGATCATTAACTCATATTATTTTCATGCATTCTTAAGATGTGAAGATGTGTATCATTCAAAGTTTAATGATCTCCAAATAGGGTAACTCACTTTCTATTAATAGATTGTTTTCAAACTAAATGGATGACGAAGCATTTGATTTGTTATCTCATTTACAAAAGAAAAAATCATATAGGTGGTGAAACTCAAAGAATAACTTTTGAAAAATCATGAGCTATTGTGCCTTCGTATCCTCTACTACAAATTATCTTATTCCGCTGGCGGTAACAAAGATTATTAAAAAAAAAAAACTTTATCTTAGCTAGATTATTAAAAAAAAACCACTAAAGATCTAGATCTATCTAGATCTAGTTATTTTCAAAATAACTTTTGATTTTACATACTGATTTTAGAATATATTCCATGCACTGTTTATAGGCTACATATTTATAGTACTGTATTATGCCTTTTTTCTTAGCTAATTTCAAATGGTTGTCGCATTTGTAGTTAATAATGTATCTATGTCTTTAGATAAATCGTGCAATGTTTTATCTCCCAATGTACTATTGTAAAGCACATAGAGCCTGTTTTAAGTATGGGAATATGCGCTATGGCAGGTTTCACAAAAACGGGACCCAATGATAACTTGGAACTCTTCAATTAATCTTTCTTAAAGTCTAATTGATGAATCTTCTTAACATTTGGTCCATCTAACTATAGCTTTGACATCGCTGATATAAAAAACATGGTGAAATTTGCTTTCAATTTGTGTTTTGTGAATATTTTTTGGGTGCGAACGTCAGAAATCGAGACAGACGGCATTTCCCTCTTTTTAATCAGTCCTTTTTCACCAAGGTAGGTGAGGTCAATGACCTTTTATTGTTTTCTAATTTTTTTTTCTCTCTCTCTTTCTCTCTCTCTTTCTCTCTCTCTCTCTCTCTCTCTCTCTCTCTCTCTCTCTCTCTCTCTCTCTCTCTCTCTCTCTCTCTCTCTCTCTCTCTCTCTTTCTCTTTCTCTCTCTCTCTTTCTCTTCTCTCTCTCTCTCTCTCTCTCTCTCTCCTCTCCCTCCCTCCCTCCCTCTCTTCCCCTCTCCCTCCCTCCCTCTCTCTCCCTCTCCTCTATTTCTCTCTCCCTCTCCCTCTATTTTCCTCTCCCTCTCTCTCCCTCTCTCTCTATTGGCAAATATCGGCCTATAAGTATCGCATCCTCACTCGTGAAGTTTACCGTACCGGTTTGAGCAGAATGGTACACACAATAAACCCGTAACACGTAATAAGGATAGTACAAAGGCGTTCACAGAATTTTACAAAAAAAAACAGGACAAAACAGCGTCGGTTTTCATCCATCCACACGATCCGGAACGCGCAGTCATCTGATCAATGGTAAGGCACCGGCCGTGGATTCCACGCTCGAGGCAGTCGAGGTGTCCGGAAACACAAACACAGACTTCACATCTTATTGAGAACTAGGGAAAAGTCAGGGAACTCTCCAAACCAGATGCCCAAGCGTTACGTCACTAAATAAACGCCAGGGAAACCTCGATCGACGGGCGTGTGCAGTTTGCGTAACATTAAGTTCCGTTTATACAGAGCGCCAACGCGCGAACGCGTCTAACGCGTCCAACACGAACACGAACGCGTCCAACGCGAACACGAACGTCCAACGCGAACACGAACGCGTCCAACGCGAACACGAACGCGTCCAACGCAAAAAACCTCCTAGACTATATTTCCTATGTTGAAGTCCTAGTTGTTGTGTTATTCTGTCTGCCTTATATTGACATTGTATGTTTGTTTCTTGTAGTAGAAGGAAGTCTGGTTTGTGCTTGTTTATAAGGTTGGTTATGTGGTGTTTTCTTTTTATACCTCTGATGTTCAGAGAGGTGAAAGTGAGTGTTTGGGAAGCCATCGTGAAAAGAAAAGGAGTAAAGTAAAATGTAATACTAATACTTGTTAAAGATGGTGGAAATTACTAGTTGGGGTCGTGGGGTGACTCCTCCAGGGTCCACGGTTGGCCGTCCTCCGTGGTGAACACGAAGGAAAGTCGATGACGAGTTCCCCTGGGGACTCCGGGCTTTCTTCCATTGCCTCTGATGGAGGTGACAATGCGTCCCGGTAGCTCGTTGGGGGAGATTTTGTTTGCTCCTCTTTTTCTTTGATATCTTCGTGTCGTGTTCACCACAAGGGGCCGCTCTCGTGGTGGGCGGTTTTCTGAGACCCTTCGGGTGGGACTGCTCCCTCCGGCGGGGATTCTGAAGAGCCGGAACTTCTTCTGCGGCGTCTTCTATTTCTGACTTCTATGAAGTTTTCCTCTTCGTCGGTAGGAGCAGTAGGGTGAGGGACATCTGTCTGTTTCGGAGCTGGATTTTTTATATTATTTTTTTGTAGGAATTTTGTGCACTGTGTGGTCAGTGGGTCGACTCTCCACAGTGTCGGCAGACCTGTTTCCGGCCTGGCAGGGTCACCATAATATTATGTGTCCTAATTTCTTGTCTCACGGACGATTCGATTTCCACGTAGTGTGGGATAAGGTGGGAGGGTTTTCTTCCCCAACATACAGAACAAGCCAACGGTCGCTGGCCTGATTGATTTTTTTTATGTCAAATTTTCCTTTCAAAAAGGAGGAGACGATAGCCCCGACTGTCTCCGACTGGGTGTGCGGTGGCAGCCAATGCAGCAAAAGCGTCTTCCTCCTTTTTGAAGATCTTCCACATGGACAGTGAGACCTTGTGTCTTGATTTCTTGTCCATGTGGACTACATTTAGGAGTGCCGAGGCACTCAGCTGAAGATAAAAAATTCCTGGGGCGGCATACCTGTACATTGCCTCCAATTCACTCGTTCTTATGCCAAACTTGGCTAGGATTAATTGGGCCAACTCTGCGTGGCCGGCAGCGTAGGCCCTGGGGCCTGGACAGCTTCAGGGCATATGTTCTTTGTTCCTCTTTCGAGAAGAAATTTTCAATTTTAATTTTCTCGACAAGGCGAGACATTTTAAATCATACAAAAAAAAACTAAGAGAAGAAAAAATGGAACTACTCACGCGGTGAAATTTGAATAAAATTGATGTAAATATAATAACAAAATCCACGAAATTTGTGCAAATGACCTGAGGGTGGGGGACCCCCGTTTTGATCAGGGTACCTCCCGTGCCAGTGAACTAATCTTCTCTGATCGTTCCAATTTTAGTATTTGATCAGATACCTGTGCCAGTATCTAGATACCTGTTATCTCATGCTCACTTTAATACCTCCCTGAAACCAAGTCGATTCGCTACAGGTGAATACAGATCACTGTTGTCTAGCCCAGTTCCCTTTTACTTTCCTTATGGCTGAGCCAGTCAGTCACCTAGGAACACACTTCAAAATCTACTGCCATTCATCATGAAGACAATGCTCTCCATCAACGCCACAAACTTTCGTCTAGAGCCAAACAAATGGACCATTTGACCTATGTAGTAGTATGTAGCGTTCTGGCAGGGGGCTGCAGTAAGGTGCTTCTGCTGATATATTTAGAGTTGTTATTGTCATTGTGAGATAAAGACAGCCTGCACCATCATGAAGGTTTAAATAAAGTATATTTACCTCTCTTGCAATACTTGCATGTTGGGTCATCTGTTGGAACATACACTAGTACTAAGTAGTAGTAGTAGTAGTAGTAGTAGTAGTAGTAGTAGTAGTAGTAGTAGTAGTAGTAGTATAGTAAGAAATATAAGAACAGCTATGTATTCTTTTCTTGTTTTTAAAGAGTTGTCTCCCCAGTACTGGTATCTTGTTTATTTTTAAAAAGAAAATGCTTGTTTTCTTTCTGTAACAACTCTTATAAGTCACAGGAAAGCAAGAAATAATAATAATAATTAATAATAATGATAATGATAATAAAACAACCAACTACAGCAACGTGTGTACAAAACTCTGTGCCCCGCCCCCCCCCCACACCCTCCTCTTTCTTTCCATCTCCTCTGTGTGAGTGAGTGTGTGTGTTTGTGTTTGAATGTGTTTGTAATGAAATGAAAGCACAGTATGTTTGTGAGTTTTTTTCTGATTGGGGTGACTCTTGTACGACCTGTAGGCCTACGTATATAAATACAAGATGTAATAGAGGTAATGTCTGAGTGCTAGGGAAAAATCCAGATCAAAAGGTGTTGTGTGATAACAACATACATGTAAGAGTGTGGTAGAGATAATCTCCTGCTTTTGTTTGGATAATTGACTTGAGAAATGAGAATAATAGCAAAGAATGGTTGCGGGAACAGATTGTTCAAGCTACACAAACAAGCACAAACCAAAACTTCTAGTATTAGTACTCACCACATCTGATCTTTACATATGGGACAGTTTCAGCACTTTTCTGTTCCTCTTGCCAGTCTTGCCGCCAACTGATTTCAATTCCTGGTTGACAAGTTTCAAACTGAAGTGGAGTGTAATGTTGAGGAACAGTCTGATGATTTGTTCAAGGCTGTTACACTGTCCACAACTTTGGTCATGATCCAGTCTTCCATAAAGGCGTGATGAGAAGGCTTCCTTGACACCCTTAGAATGGATCAGATGAGCACGAAGGGCTTTAAAATGTCTCTTGAGATTCAGGCATATGTTCAAACGATAATCAGCGTCTTTAATCCATTAACACACTCCTGAGAGTACAATTTCTTACATATCAGCTGATGGTCTGCACGAGTTCTATCCACAGTTCCCAAGAAAGCAGAGGAACAGACTTCATAGACTTTGGATTCCAACCTTTGTACAATGTAGGCAACTTCAACTATATTTTCATTTTGCAATTTGATGATTGCTGGTGACATGGGTGGCAGCTGATCATCATCATCCCACAACTCTGTTGTCATTGGTGGGATTAAATGATTTCTTTACTGGCATGTTTGTGAGGTTGACAAGGAAACTGTCTAGGTCTTCTTGACAATTGCTGTTTTGTGTGGGAGAAAACATGGAGTCGACCATGGTCTGATGGAATGCAGCTTTGAACTGCACAGTGGAAGGGTTGTCTCGGTGGCCTCCTTTTCCACTGATGACTGAGATTACTGAGAACAAATTCTCAATGCAGTCCTGGTTAAGACGACTGGTGAGGACGTATTTCACGCCATAGTTAGACAGCAAGCTTGAAATAGAGGCCTGCCAGCCTTTCAAGCAGGGGCGTTGTTTTACTTTTGACATAGACTGAAGTTCAGAGAGCCATGTTAAGGTTTCTTAGAGAAAAGCTTGGTGTGAAGAGGTGTTGGTGATGGCGTGGTTCATGGGTTTTTTTTCCTTTTGGGGGTGTAGCTATTGAAGCAGTTAAATAAACTGTCAAACTTCTTGATGAAATTTGCAGTGGCTTGTTTTTCAATTGGAAGAGCCCCTAAAGCAACCATAGCAGACATTTCAGCATAGACTGAATGGCTAAGCACTTGAGCAGCCAAACGGACATTGAGGTTTGAAAAAGGGGCATTTCCACATGTTTGCGGGTTAGTTTAGGGGCCATTCGGACAGGAAGTTTGATGTCTTTCTCATAAAATTCTATAACATGCTTCCAGAGGATATTTTTACTTCCATTTTCACCAGTGCCTACTTGGAATCCATGCTTCTTTAGAGTTTTAGATTATTTCAAATGTTCTCCAGCAAGTGAGGAAGATCAAACATCAAATGGATTCTGCTGCCATTTCTGTCCAGATAAGGATGGTCAAAAGAAACTCCCATCAACTTCAAAGCTGATCTGTTGTTGGTTCCCTCACCTGGTCACAAATCAAAGCTTTTACGTTGAGTCCAATTCCACTTAAGAAAGAAATGGAATCCTTAGCACTTTATCTTTAATCGTTCCACTTGAAAAAAAAAGAAGCAAATGGCATGGTTGTTTCCATTTTGACATAATGCCCCTTGCTAGAAATACAGTGGCTTGATTTGCAACATACCAGGTACTTATTCCTGAATGTGCCAAAGTCTTCAAGCCTTCAACAATGTCATGCTTTGGATCATACCCCATGGATTCTTTGATGGACATTTCATCAAAGACTATGGTGCAAATTTTCTATTTTTCAGTCATTGTTAACACTTTTGCTTTGAAGGCATCTATCAGTTATGTCCTGAACCCTGTCTCTATCTATACTGAGATTTGCCATACAATGTTTCAATGTAGAGATGCTTGGTAGGTAAAAGACTTTCTTCAGCAACCAGTATGTTTTGGGTGAGCTGTGAAAAACGGACAAGGCAGATCGTTTCTGCTCCTTAGTCCATCTTCGACCATGCTTTGTTGTCTTGGAACAGTGTATTTTGATTCATAACAAAATCTAAAGCAGGTCAACTCAAGTGTTTTGACAAGAGATTTTGGATAGTAATAATTTCTTGACCAAAGGTTGATTTCTTTTCGCTTGCTTGTAACTTATTTAAGCGTTTTTTGTTCCTCCAGACCTTCTTCAAGGACATTATCGTCTGTTTCATTGCCTGCTTTTTAGAGGATTAGAGATTGGAGCTGCTGGTGAGAATGTTGAGTCATTTGGGGTTAAAGAGGGACTTTCGGGATTTGGGTTAAGCTTCAATTTCTTTGCGCAAGATTAGGAAAGTGAGCTGATAGGGTCTGGAATGAAGCTTTTACGAGGTGTTGAACGAACAGTGGTGAGCTTCTTTGGAGGGTTGTTGTCAAATAAAGTTGGAACAGCTGTGCCAATTAAACGATTCCTTGTGTCAAGTCTAATGAACTGAGAATCTTCAAAGTGCTTTTCACACAACTCAACACATTAGATGTGTATAGCTGTTGAGCTGTTTTCTTCAAAATGTCTTCACGGCGACAGTTAATTACCCATCTTCTGGATCTGTAAGAGTAAGGTAGAGAAAAGAAGAAACTATACTGTGCTGCTTCTCTTCTACATATGCACACGACACACACACAAAGATTTTAAAAAGGGATGGGAAAAGGGGGCGGGGCGGGGTAGTGAAGGCTTTTATATGAAATGATGAGAACATTTTATGAGACCAAATTGAGTAGTCCGATCTTCTTGTGACTACTGGAGACATTCAGATTATTAGTAGATCGAATATTTACACATAATAATTTCTAAAAAGGAAGTTTACGACTCAACTACTGACATGGTATTGCAAACAACACTGCAGACTCCACATCACATACACTTGAATGTGACTAGATTCTAAGTCTTTTATTTTTATGTATGGACTATTAATCTCCATTAAAATTTAACTTTACATGTACTTTGTTCTCACTTGTCAAAGAAATAAGACTTCCATGCAGGTCGCTACGCTTGTTAGGCCTAATATTTTAAAACATAAATAAAAGGTAAACTTACCTAATACCTTTCTTCATCCTTTGGAAATCGAAAGAAAGAGGTGTAATTTGTCTGGAATTTTGGCAATTACAAGCTGAACAATGTTGACTTTTCTTTCTTTTCTCCATTGTTTTGACAACGTCGGAATTTTCGAAGTACTCGCCATTGTCAACAAAATAGAAAAGTAAACAAACTAGAAAAGTACGCTAAACAAAAGACTCGGTGTAATTATTATCATTGGGCTATCACTGGTTTACAGACTTCAAATTGCGCGCCGTCCGCGCTTGGTAGATCGGTCAGGCGAGAGAGGTTAAGTAGGTCATGGTTAGGACACCTGTTAAGCACTGCGGGGTGGCAAACTGAACCATCTCTGGCCGCAGTGACGACATGCCTGTCTCCTGCCCGACTGTGTCAGCATGATAATGTGTTTTCTCACGTTTGCCGCCTTTTTTTTGCTGTTTAGCTCTACATAGTCAGGCACAGTCTCCTCGTGGTCGTGGACCAAGATCCACCTGTCACTGAGGTGACAAAGGGTTTCTTTAACGATCCTTCCTTGCGTCTTTGGAGGTGACAAAGGGTCACTCTTTTTTTTATTTTTATTATTTTTTTGGCAGCATGGCCTTCCCTGTCTTTGCTCCTTTGTTGGAGGTGCCAAAGCACTTTAAGGAATTTTTTTTTTTATTTTTTATTATATCGTCTAATGCTCCATAGGAAACCTTCCCAATGCAAAACTCTGCCCGTGGGCACAAAGTCACCAGTCTTTTCTTTTTTTATTATATCACGAGGGATCAGCCTAAACCTTCCCAAGTCAAAACTCTGCCCAAATCTGTAGATTTGAGTTATTTCTTCTATTTTTTATATCCGAAATATCCAGTCAGGATAATAGCAATACCACTCCCCGGCCTTTCAAATCTGTAGATTTGAGTTATTTCTTCTATTTTATATCTTCCAGTGCAGATAATAGTACCACTCCCCGGCCTTTCAAATCTGTAGATTTGAGTTATTTCTTCTATTTTATATCGAAATATCCAAGGATAATCAATACCACTCCCCGTCAAATCTGGATTTGAGTTATTTCTTCTATTTTATATCCCAAAATATCCAGTCAGGATAATACAATACCACTCCCCCGCCTTTCAAATCTGTAGATTTGAGTTATTTCTTCTATTTTATATCCGGAAATATCCAGTCAGGATAATAGCAATACCACTCCCGGCCTTTCAAATCTGTAGATTTGAGTTATTTCTTCTATTTTATATCCGAAATATCCAGTCAGGATAATAGCAATACCACTCCCCGGCCTTTCAAATCTGTAGGATAATTTTAGAAATATCCAGAATAGGCCTTTCAAATCTGTAGATTTGAGTTATTTCTTCTATTTTATATCCGAAATATCCAGTCAGGATAATAGCAATACCACTCCCCGGCCTTTCAAATCTGTAGATTTGAGTTATTTCTTCTATTTTATATCCGAAATATCCAGTCAGGATAATAGCAATACCACTCCCCCGCCTTTCAAATCTGTAGATTTGAGTTATTTCTTCTATTTTATATCCGAAATATCCAGGATAATAGCAATACCACTCCCCCCGGCCTTAAATCTACCACTCCCCCCTTTCTAAATCTGTAGATTTGAGTTATTTCTTCTATTTTATATCCTAAATATCCAGTCTGGATAATATCCAGTCAGGATAATAGCAATACCACTCCCCGGCCTTTCTTCAAATCTGTAGATTTGAGTTATTTCTTCTATTTTATATCCGAAATATCCAGTCAGGATAATAGATACCCGAATGGTATGCAGCGTATGCCTTTTTTCCTTTAAGTTTAAGTTTTATGATGAAAGTGTTTTCGGGAGTATCCTCTTCGAAAATACGTTCATAACATTGGTCGTTGATTGTTATTGACACTTGTTCATAAGTCATGGTTTGAGAGTTTTACTCACTTGCTTTATGGAACCTACTGGATGTCACAAGAACAATCCTGGAACAATCCTGGAACAATCCTGGAACAGCGCACAAAAAAAAAAAAAAAAAAAGCGAAAGATTCTCGCGCAGTTTGATTTGTTTTTGCCATCTTGAACTATACTTTTATTTTACAAAAAATTGTTTTTAGGTTTCATTTCAATGGAAAATGTCTTTCTTTCTTGAAAGATTCAACAATGAATCCCTCTCTTTCTTGTATTCTCATTTCACCCATCCAGTGTCTCTCCAACTCTCACTCCAGGGTAGTAATATAAAAATTGATGTACATTTGTGATATTCTGGCATGTAATCTTTTTTTTTCATTCTCACATTTATCCGTTATATTTTATTTTTAATACATAGGCAATATAATATTCATTTTTGCAAACAAATCAAACATATATATATATCAAAAGGGAAGTTAAATGAACAGTTTGGGAAAAACATTTCTCTTGTTTTCCTATTTGTATCATCATCAGTTTTAAAACAAAACAACACATTTATCCTTTCACCCCCTCCCCCCTCTCTCTCTCTCTCCCTCCCTCCCTCCCTCCCTCCCTCTTCCTTCTCGCAGCCAATTTGTAGCCACCAGAGTCAGTCTCGGTTGAGGCATCTCAAAAAATGATGGTCTGATGGTAGTGAAGAGGTTAATGGACAGAAACATCAGTTGGCACTTCCTTTCACTCCGACAGTCAAGAGGTATGTCCTGTGTGGCCTTGGTCATCTTCTTGACTAGTCTGAACCTCACGCCCGTGGCAACACGCATGTAGAGTTGATGCTATGTCTGAAGGTGATTTCCGCACTTTGCAGGCAACATTGTAGTAACATAGATGGTATCGTGAGTCCACCATCATAATTTATGTACGGATATTACTTTGCTGAGATGAAAAAAGAGTCTGGCTCTTGCCTTTCCTGTGTTATGTCACTCTTACACATGTCACTACAATTCTAGAAAGTTTCTTCGCCACGTAACCGGAAATGTATGCAACTATGTCCTTTTCTGGTGCTCCTCTAGCACAGAAGAGCTTGTACAACTCTGCACTATGGGCCTGGTGTTAGGCCATCAGGGCCAGTTGGGGTCGTGACAGTGCGTCCCGGTAGCTCGATGGGGAGATTTTGTTTGTTCATCTTTTCCTTTGAATTCTTCGGTATCGTGTTCACCACAAGAGGCCGCTCTCTTGGTGGGCGGTTTTTCCGAGACCTTTTGGGTGGGACTGCTCCCTCCGGCGGGGGATTCTGAAGAGCCACAACTTCTTCGGCGGCGTCTTCCCCTATTCCTGACTTCCACGAAGTTTTCCTCCTCGTCGGTAAGAGCAGTAGGGTGAGGGACATCCGTCTGTTTCGGAGCTGGATTTAAAAAATATTTTTTGGTAGAAATTTTGTGCCATGTGTGGTCCAGTGGGTTGACTCTCTCCATAGTGTCGGCAGGCCTGTTTCCTGCCTGGCAGGGTCGCCATGACAATGACACTTATGGGTCCTAGTTTCTTGTCTCATGGGTCCTAGTTTCTTGTCTCGCGAAGACTCAAATTCCACATAGCGTGGGATGAGGTGGGAGGGGTTTTCTTCCCCCAACGTATAAAACAAGCCAGCGGTCGCTGGCCTCTTTGATTTTTAAATATCAATTTTTGCTTTCAAAAAGGAGGAGACGATAGTCCCGACTGTCTCCCGACTGGGTGTGCGGTGGCAGCCAATGCAGTAAATAGCGTCTTCCTCCTTTTCTGAAGATCTTCCACATGGGCAGTGAGACCTTGTGTCTT
>JAXRKP010002171.1:37500-60000 GCA_037039925.1 Doris montereyensis | reverse complement strand
CACGAAGATTCAGTCTCCTTATAGCAAGAAAAGAAATGGATCAGACAATACATCTCTTGTGATTGGATTATTCTGTAGGATAGAAAAAGTGTTTATTTAGAGTACTAAATGTTTTAGTGTAGGATGGTATCATCATGATGAGTTTATTCGGGCTTTTGTGTCTGTGTCTTGCGCGACTAAGGGTGCTGCAGTGATTGAATACGGTTGAGGCCGGATGAGATGATACTCTGTCCTCTTCTCGGAAGAATTCTCACGGCCTGTTCTGTAAGTCGACATATCTAGCAGAGACGTCGAAGTTGCAGGAAATTGAGAGAAGAGGATAGCATTCCCGCAGGAGAGAGGATGTGAAGATGAATGCGGAAGAGAGTAACTATGGCTGTCAGTGTCCTTATAGTAAAGGGACTATATCATTTGATTTTATATCGGTGCAAATGGTTGAGAACACCTTGCCTCTAGTGTTAATAGTTGATTGTTGAGGCAAACATAAGGTATAAAACAAAGTAATGTCAAAAAACAAAACAAATTAGCTGAAAATAAACCCTATAAATCGATCAAGTTGGAAATCTTGTCCCTCTAGGTGCCAAAACATTGTCCACAAGCAAAAGAAAGTGCATCAATTATTATATAAATGTCTTTAAGACAATTACGTGTAGATCAGATCTGTTGTTAAGAAATATAAAATGCAACAAATTGTTTCTAAATGAATAAAAAATATATTAAAACAAGGTAAAAGTTGTTTTGAAAATTTAATCTCTTGAAAAAAATCATAAAGACTAAACGAATTCCAGTTCCTCCAATGTAAACTTTAAACTGTCCGTCTTGTTTACAAGATCATTACTTGCTGATATAGTGTGAATGACGTTCCTCCTGAAAGTACCTTTAAGTGAAGTCTGAAGAGACTTACAAGTTCACAGTTGAAGGAGCTAGGTCATATTTATTCCTTCTCTCCATCGATGATCATTTAGACTTTTCACTTCCTCAAAACATATTCTGAAAATGGCTCTATATTACAACGTAACGTACACAAATATATTCATGGACGTGGATGCCTGTATGGGAAATGTGGCAATGCACGGAATAGATCACCAGTCTCGCCTGTAATAAAACAAACGAAATGGATATCACAGTGATCATTTTGCTTTCTTTACGGTCCTCTTGTGATTGGATTATTCTGTAGGATAGAAAAGTGCCACTTTCTGCTTCCAAACGTGCTCACCAATACTTTCTTCTTTTGACGAGGATGGTATTCAGAACCCGATGGAATCAGGTTTATTCGGGCTTTTTCTGTGTCTTGGCATGACTAAGGGTGCTGCCGTATGATTGAATACGGTTGAGGCCGGATGAGATAATAAACCGATCTTCCGACGTAATCCTCTTGAACGGAAGAATTCTCAAGCGTGATGTACCTGTTCTTGGCCACCAAGTCGATACCTTGGCATCCTAGCAGAGACGATGGACCTCGAAATGAATGTCAGCATTGTTGAGATTGGGTTGAAAACTATAGCTCTTCGTACTGCAGGAGAGAGGATCCGCTACTGCCAGATGAATGGGGAGATCGGTAGTGACGTCTCCCCATCCCTGTTTCATGTATCACGTTATAGTTGGTAAATAGACAAGCAAATGAAGCTATATCAGCTTTGATTTTAACTAAACAAAAAAAAAAAATGTTAACTTCATCATCGGAATGCTGGTATCGAAGGTCATATTTGGTTGGATGTTGGAAATGAAGAGCAGGATGCAGATGATGACAATGATGGTATATCACACTTGGAAGTAGAACTTGCTCGACATTTAATAGTTTAAGCTGGTTTAAAAATAAACTTTGTAATCCAATAAATCATTAATATATCCACAAAGGAATAATAAAACAAAAAAACATCAAATAAAAGTCAAAAAACAAATGGAGAGAGACATTAGATTCTGTCTAAGAATAACATGACATCTCAAAATAAAACTTTTACAAGAGTAAATAAAAGACAGATAAGATCAATCTTGGAATAATAGTTAGTCCTTTTACAGTACAATGGGTATTATGTGTAGTTAGGAAATTCAAATGATCAGTTAAACCACTGAACAAACAGAAAAGAAAAGAAAAAAGTTTCTAAACTCAAAATAGAAATTACTAAATAAACCAGTAGAAAATAAATTTAATCAGATAATATATCAGTGGAAAAACTAGATCTAGTTGGATTTTGTTTTAAAGGGGCAAATATAAAAGTAACACTCCTCAGTTGTACTTCCTAAAAAACCAATAAATGAATAAAAAATATATAATGAGAACGTCAAGATTATAATTAAAAAGAAAGATAAAAATAGTTGCAAACAAAGTGGCCAGTTTGAAATTATTTAATCTCTTCAAAAAATCATAAAGACAGATAAATGATGCAAAATCCAATGATCTGGATTTTTAGCAACAAAGCGCCAAATGGAAAGACAAACTAATGAAACTGTCCGTCTTGGAAACGTGGAGAAAATGAACATAATATCATTACATATGAAACTGATATAGTGAGTAACAAGTAATCCAGAGGAGACAGCTGAAGATTGATGAACAAACAGCTATAAGAAAAAGTGAAATTAGGAAAACAGAACCAGATCAAGTCTATCAGCATGTCGGACAGATCGAATATGCCACAAGCATGGAAGTCCAATCATTCAGGTGAAGTTGGAGTACGAATACAAAAGAAATTATCAACCATGAAATGTTCAAACTATAGAGGATATCATTTTTGCTTACCAGGAAAGTCTCCATCTTGAAATAAGACTAAGTATCATCAGATTGAAGAGCATCAAAGTGGATTTAGACTTTATAACAAGACAAAACATTACAAATAATCCTGAAAAATGGCTCTATGTTTTGAACTCATTTGACACTGTGAGAGGGAAATATATTCCTTAAAAAACACAATGTAGACGAAATTTGAATGCTTTCAGCAAATATCCAACATGTGAAAAGAGGAAATGTATCTGAAGTCGATGTAGATATAGGAGTAAGAATTGGATCCCTCTTTTCCTGATCATTTATGGAATAACATCTCAAAGGAAGAAAATGAATGCGAGTGGTGCCTGGAATAAAACAAACGATGTACATGGTGGATATCAATATGATGATAATTTAAATAAAAGAAAAAATGAACAAATGCACACAAAAAACAAAACAATGCTAGTAACTAGGAAGCTAAACACAAAATCTTAAATTGGACAGGGACAATTTAGAACAAGTTCAAAGCTACAATTTTCGGGATAATGCTTCTCATAACGTGCTCAAACCAATATACACTGTACAGGCAACTAAAATGCAATATCTAGGAAGAGTAATGAAAAACGTCCAAAACCATCAATAAGAGAACCGTAGTGATTCCAAAGACGATAGAAATAAATCAACTGAGATGGTTCCAGCATTATCGTTGAAAACAATTTTCATGAGCTTCGGTTTTTCTTAAAACTCACACGTAAAAAGACCAAATCTACCTCGGAAGTGAAAGTGGGAAGAAGATACAAAAAGACATTAACGAGAACAGAGAGCGCAGGACAGGGCAGTGAAAATGGGCATCTAAACCCATACACCGGAAGGTAGATCTTCGCGACGTAAAGAAAGAAAGAAAGAAAGATTAATTGAACCTAAAGGCAAACTGATACACAGGCATCTTTCAAGCGTATATTATGTACACTTGTTTAAGAATTGAATATTCATTTGCTCTGGCCACCATATTGAAAGTAATTAAAAACTTGATGCATTCCCGCTGACGAAGAAGACGATGGTATTGCTCAACTAAATTATTGCATTTAGCATTACAGAAAAAGATGAATGTCATCATTGTTGAGTCTGTCTTGGGTTGAACATGATGTCTTTCTTAAAACTGTACTGTCTGAGACAGCCCAGGTCCGCTACTCTCCTCTCTAAACAGGGAAGATATTGACGTCTCCCCATCCTGTTCATGAAGACGATCACGTTGATGATGTTGGTACCAATGCCGAACAAGCAAATGAAGCCGTTGGCCAAGCTTTTGAAGATGTTTAACAAAATGATGGCCCATCTCATCGCTGAGCAGTGTGTTAACTTCATCATCAGATGCTGGTATCAGGGTCATATTGAAATACTCCATGGATGTTGGAAATGAAGAGCAGGATGCAGATGATGACAATGATGGTATATCACACTGGGAAGTAGAACTTGCAGGTCGACATGTAATACAGGATTTAAGATCAGATAATGTGGAGAAAAATAAACATTTGTAATCAATAAATCATTATATATATCCAACAAGGAACTAATGGTTTCAGGAGATTTAACAATGTAGAAACATCTATCAGAAGCTATCTAATCTAAGGTAAAACAATAAACATCAACATTGAAGAGACAACAACTACCTACAAATGGAGTCTACTGTTTTCTTTATTTACTAATAGATTTTTTGTCTAAAGAATAACATGAAAATAATTTACACCTTTTTCCTCATAAAGATATTCACACATATACAAGAGTAAATAGTTCAAGACAGATGATGCAAAATTTTTCAATCTTAGACTACACCCAATAGTTAGTAGCTCCCTTTTTTCCACAGTACAATGGATGCTAAGGAGTAAACAGATTGGTTCAGTTGGAATATTCAGTGATTTTCATCAGGCCAGGAAAAGCGTGATTATCTGTCAAAATGGGTAAGCCTATTTTGCCAACGAGTTTGATCTGACTGACGGAAAACAAACAGAAAAGGCAAAAGAAAAAATGTCTTCTAAACTCAAAATAGAAGAACTAAATTTTAACCAATGTTTATGTAAAATAAATATAACAATCCAGCATAAAAAGATATATCAGTGGAAAAACAGATCTGGATCTGAATGATATCACAATAGAAAGAAAAACTGGGGCAAATGCATAAAAGTCGCAAGTCGACACTCCTCAGTTGTACTGAAGGTCCTGCAATTGAGGAAACCAATTAAAGGAGATTTGAAAATTACAGTATGGTGGAATGAGAACGTCAAATTGGAAAAAATAAAATGATCTGTACATTAGATGAGGTGAGTGCCAACAACATAAAACATGACAGGCTGTAATGATTTAGACAAACAAAGAAAGGCCAAAAAGGCTGATCTGGGGGGGGGGGGGGGGGGGCATAAGGAAACATGACGGACCAAAGCACTTAAAATGGAGAAATAATCACAGTGGAAACGTGCATGAAAGTATTTTCAACAATTATCTTCAGGAAACAAAGGAAGTTTGGTAAGAGTAACAAAGCAGAGGAGACAGCTGAACAATGGAAGAAATCGGCCAGAGAATCACAAAAGGCAATGAAATTTATAACCAAGCAGGATTGCCAGATCATAGATAAACAGAAATGATTAAAAACAAGAGAATCAAACTATTACATGCAATATGCCACAAGTCATGGTGCTCCAAACCGGTGCAGTGAGAACTGGACTTGAGAAGCAGTAGGAATACAAAAGAAGAGACAAACTAAAGCATTACTTTGCGTACCAGAATGGAGAAATAAGACTAAGGAAACAAAATCAGAAAGAGCATCAAAGTATTTAGACCAGAATCAAACCAAATTTACATGGAAAATGAATAAAAACTAAGATATTAATTTCAAAAAGCAACAATTAGAGGGACGAACTAATTCCTAAAAATTTGACAGAAGCCATTAAGGTTTCACAAAAACCACAAGTAAAAGTACAAATGTATCAATTTGATGTAGATAGGAGTAAGACAATCCTAAGTAATCCAGGATTCAGTTGCAAATGAGCATCCTCAAAGGAAGAAAATGTCATGTAGGTATGTGGAAGCTCAAACCAGTGGAATGAAGATCCAAAAGGGCCTTCTAGCGAATATCAATATGATGGTAATGAAAAATAAAGAAAGTTTCGTCAGGTTTCCAATGCACAAAAAACAAAGGTGATGGCTTGTATCTTTAGTTAAAACACAAAATCTTAAATTGGACATGAATTACATTTTAGAAAAGCGACAATTACCAAGGTTCTCCTACATGGAAAACTGACAAGAAATCAGCGAGGCAAATCCAAAACGCAATGAGAATACAGTACACTAAACAACTAAAACAACGATCTATATAAGAGTCCAAAAAACACAATGCCTTCAAACACACAATAAGAAGAACATCTCAAAGCAGATGGCATACAACTAAGATAGAAAAAATCAACTGAGATGGTTCCACATGTAAAGAGTGGCAAGCATTCAACAAAATCAGAATACATTGCTAAAACTCAAGGTGAAAAGACCAAAGGACCTATGGGAAGAGGCATTAAGTAAGTAAGTCAGTCATTAACGAAAAATAATTTAACTTTCACAGAAGGAAACAGAAAATGTCAGGACAGGGCAAGTAAGTCATAAGTAAGGAAGGTAGAATGGGAGCTAAAAGTAAGAAAGAAAGAAAGTAAGTAAGAAAGTTATATTATATAAGTATATATATATATATATATATATATATATATATATATATATATATATATATATATATATATATATATATTAATTATATAATTTCACTTGAGTTTTAAGAATTGAATATTCATTTGCTCTGTTAGATAATATATTATGTTAAGTTAGTAAAAACAAATATTCAACGTTCCTAAGTAATGGACATTTAACGTACCAAGAAGTATTTAGCATTACAGAAAAAAAGATGACTAATGATATCCCTTATCTCAGTAATCTTACATCCACGAGTCCTCAAATAATAAGAATCGTTGTTTCTATCTGCATAATTCTATTCCTTTAAAAATGCATTGACCACTATTTATTCTTTCAGTGTCGTGATCTATGATCTATCTATCGATCTATTCTATCTATCTATCTATCTATTTATCTATCTATCTGTCTAAAAACCTATCTGTTTTCTATCTATGTTAAACTATCTATATCTAATTGTCTATTTAACAATAAAATCAACGGACTATCTGTGAGATTGAGTCTGTCTGACCTATTTCTTTATTTAGCTAATATAATTGTTTGTCGTTTCACCTACCTTTGTTTATTTCGTTACTTTTTTTAATTCATGCATTTTGTTAAAAATCAAATCAATAGTAATCATAAAACTAGTTACAAAATTTTTAAATGTTTATGCCGTACTGCTTGTTCTTGGCCTAGCTGAGCAACTATTTTAAATCTAGACCCAACAGTTTGATGAATAATGCAACACAAGATGTTAATGCCGTAGCTAGCAAGATTGGTTCACGTCATCTCTTCGATGAAAAGGCAGCGCGTCACAATGAGTTTTCTTCCAGCAAGATGCGTGACATCATCTGTCTGACCATGGGTAAGCCCTTTTGCCAACGAGTTTGACTTGGTGGTCCAGATGCAAAGTGTTGGATCCTAACATGTCTAAAGTCATGGGTGTGTGCCTCGTCGGTTAAATATTTTTCTCGTATTTACGATTTTCGTCTGGAATTTTAACCAATGTTTATGTGAAGTTTCCCCGGTGATTCTTGTAATGGATCGAAAAACAATTTCTATCGGAAAGTGTAATCTTTCAAACAATATGGATTTTTAATGTCAGATGACGATCTACGCTGATTTTGAGAGTTTTTCGCTGTTTGTCACTACTCCGACAAATCTATTTTCAAAACCCTGTTTTTAACGATCACCTTACTGTGGATGTTAAAATCAAAAACATGCCTGGAAGATGCATAAAAAAACATATTTTGTTCGTAATCTGAATGATGATCTGTACATTAGATGACTCTGTTGACGTGATTCAGTTCATGATGATAACTGGATGCTAATAAAACATGAAAAGAATCTGTAATTAGATAGGTTGACTTTCAAATAAACGCCTATGATGATCCATAAATTTGTATGTTGCTATTATTCAACAACATTCTACATAAAACTATAACTCATTCATGGGCGAGTTATCATAAAACATCACCTGCAATGTCTTAAGATTGGACAAGAGAATCACAAAAGATGACAATTTATAACATTTAGGATTGCATTTATAGATAAACAAATACTTGCTCAACAAGAAAAAATGATGTCAACACAGTGTTGGGGTCTGACTTTATAGGACACCTCTCAGTCGCAAAAGAAACACTGCAAAATCAGTAACACAACAATAATGAAGATCAAACCAAAACATAAAAACTAAGAATTAGATGGTTCCTATGATGGAAGAAACGATTTTTCAGTATTAAAAACAAAAACAAAAACGACCTTCAGCATCATTGAGAAAGAAAACAAAAATACGTCTTTATTATTTTGCAAAACTTGAGCCTGGATTATAACAGTTTTTGTCAACTCCTATAAACCGGAATTCTCAAAATGGTAAGCGTTTGTATAAAGAAAGTCAATTTTGTTTTCCTATGCCATCCAAAGGTCACGGCTTGTATCTTTAGTTTTGTATTGTTTCAATGAGTATAGAATTACATTTTACAGAATCCAATTCGACTTATTGCAATCGAAAAGCAATGAAAAACTCTCAAGAAGATGAGGAATTGCAAATACAGGGCAAGATCCGCTCGACACTTCCAGTTTCTGTCTCTAAACAACGAAAACAACGATCTATATAAAATCAAAGTCTCTGTCTCTCTCTGTCTCTCTGACATCAGTCAGAACATCTCCAAGAATTACAGAGAAAAAGCACACAACCGTAAAGAGTGGCTCTCATTCATCACAAGCAACTGATGGCATACAACTAAGATAGAAATAAATCAACTGAGATGGTTCCAGCATGTAAACAGAATGAATGACTGTCTCTCTTGTCCCTGTCTCTCTGTCTCTAAAAACTAAATCAGTATACTCTCTCTCTCTCAAAACTCAAGGTAAAAGACCTCAAAAACTCTCTCGGATGGGCATAATTTAAGTTCTCCGAAGGAATCTCTCTCTCTGCCGGCATGTGTCTCTCTCTCTCTCTCTCTCTCTCTAATTCTTCTCTCTCTCTCTTCTGTTTTTCTAAAATCACCCTCTTGATTATATCAGACCAAAATCTCCTGACAAAACTTGTCTCTGTCGGTTGTCTGTTTTGTTCAAGATTGAGAATCCGTCTCTCTCTCCGCCTCTGCATAATCTCTCCTATAACCTAACAGTTTCCAAATGATCAAATAATCAATCATACGAACTCTCTTCCCTCCCTCCCTCCCTGTTTATGCCGTATAGCTAAAATTGTCATGTCATCTCTTCGATGAAAATGCATCACAATGGCCGTATAGCTAGCAATCTCTTAGGATGTCATCTCTTCGTGATGAAAATGCATCACAAAAGTTGTGATTTTATAGGATCACTGGTTCAAATCCCATCTCATTGTTTGCACAACGTTGTACTAAGACTTATTGCCGTCCAGACTTTGATGTGAATGAGTATTTAGCTATCTCAACCCAAGGTTATGGGTAACCTCTGTCTTTAAATATTTTTCTCAAGTGTTTTGGACCCCTGCTCTCCCCCGATGTAAATCGACGCACCTAGATCGGAGACGGGCGATAAATGAAATGAAACGACACCGTACGTTTACAAAAATCCCTTCGCTGGAGATAAATAACATCGGAATTATCATGAAACACTGATATCGTAATCTGATACCAGACAGTAAGACATCACTCTGTTGACGTGATTCAGTTCATGCTGATAACTGGATATGAGTGAAATGCGTAAGAAATATACGTACTTTCATATGAGTCATAAATTTGTATATTATTGCTTCTACATTCTACATATTGCTGATTCTTTTATCCTTAAAAACAGTCTCTTTGACATGTCTTGCTGAGTAAGATTAGAGACAACTTTGTTAATCTCTGCTATAATATTTGCTTTGTCTACCGACGGTCTCCAATATTTGCTCACTGATAAAATGTCGAATGTCATTGGGGTCTACGACTTTTTATAGGATCTCTTCTTTCTGGTGTCACAACAAGAAACACCTTAAAGGCATCAATGAAGTCGCCTGAAACCAAATTAGCCTATGATGGAAGAAACGATTTTCCTTATAAAACAAAAACAAAAACACCTGTACGTCTTTTTATTATTTTGCGTTAGTTTTGTCTCCCAAAACACCATTATTCTCAAACAAAAAGTCTGTTATTGTTTGCTGAATATCAATTCGACTCATTAAGTTTAAAGAATGAAAAACTCTCAGAGGCAGATGAGAATTGCAGATTATAATTGGTCCAATTTTCCCTCGCTGGTTTCTGTCTCTCTCTATCTGTTCTTTGTCTATCGTCTCTGATGTCTCTCTCTGTCTCTCTGTCTCTCTGTCTCTCTCTCTCTCTCTCTGTTATCCATTCAACTCTTCACACTAAATCTCTCTCTCTCATATTTAACTCTATTGCTCTCTCTAAATTATTGCATTTTCTCATTACAGAAAAGATCTCTCTCTCTCTCTCTCTCTCTCTCTCTCTGTCTTGCTCTCTCTCTCTCTCTGTCTTCTCTCTCTTTTCTCTCTCTCTCTCTCTCTCTCTCTCTCTCTCTCTCTTCTCTCTTCTCCTCTCTCTCTCTGTCTCTGTCCCTGTCTCTCTGTCTCTCTCTCTCTCTCTCTCTCTCTCTCTCTCTCTCTCTCTCTCTCTCTCTCTCTCTCTCCCTCTCTCTCTCTCTCTCTCTCTCTCTCTCTCTCTCTCTCTCTCTCTCTCTCTCTCTCTCTCTCTCTCTCTCTCTCTCTCTCTCTCTCTCTCTCTCTCTCTCTCTCTCTCTCTCTCTCTCTCTCTCTCTCTCTCTCTCTCTCTCTCTCTCTCTCTCTCTCTCTCTCTCTCTCTCTCTCTGTCTCTCTCTCTCTCTCTCTCTCTCTGTTCCTCCTCTCTCTCTCCCCTCCTTATGAAAGAAAACTTCTTTCGCCCAGAAAAGGATGATGACTCTCATCTTTCTCTTAATGAATAATTTCATGTTTCTCTTTGTCTTGTCTGTCTGTCTGTCTATCTGTCTGTCAAACTGTAATTTAATCTATCTAATAACATAATTACTGTCTAATCCCATTACAAATGTTTTTGCACAACGTTGTACTCTTAGGTAAGTTACTATATTCAGTCTGCCGTCCTCACTTGACATTTGTGTGAATAGTATTGCTTGTGATTCAGAAAAGCTCAATGACAGCTGTTGTGCTATAACAGGCTCTGTCTTCTATGTATGCTGCTTATTTTGGATAACGTTCAACAGAAAAGAATAATCGTAAATAAATATATTTCAGGATATGTTCTCTCATCTATCAATCTCTTTGTTCTTTCTCTGTCTCTCTGCCTGTCTGTCTATGTCTCTGTATCTGTCTGTCTCTGTCTCTGTCTTTGGCCTGTCTGTCTGTCTGTCTCTATCTCTCTCTTTCTCTCTCTCTCTCTGTTTCTGTCTATGTCCCCAGTCTATGTCTGTCTGTCTATCTACTTGTGTATGCATGTATGTATGTATGTGTGTATGTATGTCTGTCTGTATCTGTATGTGTGTGTATGTATGTATGTATCTATCTATCCCTATGAAAGTTCTTTCGCCATGATGACTATCTTTCCTATGAATAATTTCATGTTTCATTTGGTTGTCCCCTAATGATCTATTATGATCTATCTATAACATGTCTATCAAAACACCGTAATTCTATCATATCTATTTATTCAGAAAAGTAATGACAGCTGTATATAAATAAATTTGTAGTCTATTTCGATCTTATTTTGTTATAACGAACAATAAATAATCAATCGTAAATAAATATATTTCAGTATGTTCTCTCTCTCTCTCTCTCTCTCGTTCTATCCCTGTCTGTCTGTGTGTGTGTATCTGTCTGTCTGTCTGTTGGCCTGTCGCCAGCTTCTCTATCTCTCTTTGACACTCTGTCTCTGTTTCTGTCTCCATTTGTCTGTCTGTCTATCTATTGTGTATGCTTATGTATTTAGCTGATATTTGTTTGTCGTTTCCCTTTCTATCTTTGTTTTATCTCTATCTACTAATATCTATAATAATTTCTATCTATATTCTGTTCCTCTCTCTGCTTTCCTTGTCTGTTTCTCAATCTTTTGTCTAACCCCTCCTTACGTGGATGTTTCTATGGCCATCTGTCTCTATCTGTCTGTCTGGCTGTCTGTCTATCTGTCTGTCTCTCTCCCTCTTTCTGTCCCTCTGTCTCTATCTGTCTGTCTGTCTGTCTGCCTCCCTCTCTCTCTCTCTCTCTCTCTCTCTCTCTCTCTCTCTCTCTCTCTCTCTCTCTCTCTCTCTCTCTCTCTCTCTCTCTCTCTCTCTCTCTCTCTCTCTCTCTCTCTCTCTCTCTCTCTCTCTCTCTCTCTCTCTCTCTCTCTCTCTCTCTCTCTCTCTCTCTCTCTTTATGAATATCTATCTATCTAATTATTCATCTATCTATCTGCCTATCTCTTTCTGACGGCCTATATATTAATCTCTAAAACAAATCATCGTCTCTCCATCAATGAAACTTTCTTTATTTCTTGTTTGCAGCATTTCTCACTCTCTGTCTGAGTCGTAGATTCTCTTGCGCTGTTCCTATTTGTTTCATTTTTTATGTGTACTTGTTTTAGACTTCTTGATGTATGAAATTTTCTTCTACTTTTTCTTCTACTACTACTACTACTACTACTACTACTACTACTGCTGCTACTACTACTACTACTACTACTACTAGGTGCTGCTACTACTGCTAAAACTACTACTGCTACTACTGGCTATTTTACTACCACTACTACTATTATTTAAACACTGCTGTTGCTCTTTAAATCTTCTACTACTACTACTAACTGAACTACTACTACTACTAATATAGATAAAGATGTGGTTAGCTCGCTTTCTTTTCATGGCGAGGCGACGGGTGCCGACGCAGTGGTCATGAGGTTCGATCCCCATGGTGGCCAGGATTTTTTCTGTCTATTCCTTGTATTTGCCTCGTCTTTGTTCTAAACTTTCATATTATCTTGTGTCATTACCTTCAGGAAATTATCTTGCTGCTGCCGCTGCTGGCCTCTGCTGCTGCTGCTGCTGCTGCTGCTGCTGCTGCTGCTGCTGCTGCTTTGCTGCTGCTGCCTGCTGCTGCTTGCTGATGTGCCGCTGCCGCACGTGTTGCTGCCGAAAAGTGTGCTGCTAGTCGTTTCTGCTGACTGCTGCTGCTGCTGCTGCTGCTGCTGCTGCTGCTGCTGCTGCTGCTGTGCTGCTGCTGCTGCTGCTGCATCCTGCAACAGACTGCTGCGTGTGCTGCTCATTGCTGCTGCTGCTGTTGCTGCTGCTGCTATGCTGCTGCTTGCTGCTGCTGCTGCTGCACTGATTTGCTGCTGCTGCAGTGGCCGCTGCTGGTCATTCCTGCTGCTGCTGCTGCTGCTGCTGCTGCTGCTGCTGCTGTGCTGCTCTTGTGCTGCATTTCTGCTGAAAAACTGCTAATTGCTGGTGCTCAGGAAAGTGTAATCTTTGCTGCTGCTGCTGCTGCTGCTGCTGCTGCTGCTGCTGCTGCTGCTGCTGCTGCTGCTGCTGCCTGCTGCTGCTGCTGCTGCTGCTGCTGCTGCTGCTGCTGCTGCTGGAGCTGCTGCTGCTGCTGCTGCTGCTTTATTATGCAAAAATAGGCATATGTTTTATTTCCCTGCCGTCACTTTACAAGTCGCATCTTATCCTTTGTATTTGAAAATCATAAAAGAAAAGAATAGTAATATTATCCGAGTAATTAATATACCCATGAATACAGATGGCAAAAAATGTCTAAATTATCAAAATTCCTTTTGAGTATGATTTTATTTTCTAGGTCTGTGCATTAAGTGACTATAAATTTTAGTGGCAGCAATACATTTTGCTATACCAAGCCAAATGTTTTAGGTTCCCTCGTGGCATGGGTATATGGCATCGGGGGTTGAGCGGTGTAAACTTCCGCTTGCTATCATACAGGTCACAGGTTTGAGTCTTGGCAAAGCTAGGTCTGGTGTGTTTTTTGGAAAAAGGCATTTAACTCGCATTTTCTCCACTCGACCCCAGGTACAAATGGGTACAAGCACTACCTTGGGAATATAATCCTGCGTCAGATTAGCGTCTTGTTCAGGAAGTGATTATTTCCACCTGTACTGTTCACGCTATAAAAACCAAGATAAGCTCCGGCTCTATGGGCCTTAATGGCCTTGAAGGAACTTTACTTACTTTGCCTTGACGTGTGCGTGTAGATACCAAAACTTCATTAATTCATAAATTGCGGTGTTTGGTGATGGTATCACGTTACCTTGATGACAAATCAGAAGGAAATGTGTTACATAAAGGCAACCTGTAATATGACTGAATATAGAGTCTGATTTGAGTTATGTATTGTTTAATCTAAAAACAATGTATAACTGTTTATGCATGAACGTAGAACTGCCTGGCAGATGATGTCAACTTCTTGTATCATCATGTCTCCGCGACGACTGACACAGTCATGGGACTGAGGTATGAGGTATGAGGTATGAAGTATGAGGTATGAGGTATGAGGTATGATTGTATGAGGTATGAGGTATGAGGTATGAGGTAGAGTTCTGGTTCTAGTTCTGCCTAATAATGTCCATATTCATTTCTGAAGATGTTTTTTTTTTCGTTTTTAGTGATCAATTTTGGTAATATAGATATATCTATGGCTGGGGATTTTGTTTAAATTGTTGATAGAGAATGCGATAGTAGATGTATGAATGAGTCTAAAGTGGATGTAAATGCAGTTTCTTTCGATAAGTTGTTTCAGTCTATTACAGTTTTAAGGGTGGAATGAAAATGGTGTGTCACTGTTAGTGCTAGAGGTTGTTCTATATAGATATATAATGTAACGTTTACGTGATGTGTTCTGTGAACGTAGTATCTATTAAAAAAAAAATCTTTCCCTACGACTTAAGAATGTGTTTGTCTGCATTGTGCTGGCCTTATCCCTTTTATTTGACACCCAGTACGACTAACAGATTTGTTTTTCTTTTTTTCATCAATAGTTCAATCGAGGCACCTCTCGCTTGCAGTGATTTTAGAATTCTGGATTTTGCAAGCGTTTGAAATTGTGTACCGGCTGGTCTTTCAAATTGACAAGGAGAATTAAGAAAAATAAACCAGCCTTTGGGTGTGTCATCGTCTCCTATCAGGCTAAAGGCCAAGTCCTGATAAGGCCGAAAAGAATGGAGTTTGTTTGATTTTCTTTGCCAAAATATCATCCCAGGTAAAAGGTAAGATGTTTCTTTTCCCGCCTTGGCATTTCCTTCTCTATTTAAAAAATAATAAATCAAATTGATGTTATGATATTATGGACAAAAGATGTGCTGCAAACAACAAAAGATAAGCAGTCTCAGCAGGTAATTACAGATTGTGAACTTTAGTGTTCTTCCTCTACAAAATAACGTGTCAATTCTTATCAAATGAGATTTTTTTTCAGTTGGTAAAACAATAATTAAGACAAAACTATGTTGTCGTGTGGAAATATATTTATTCAGGTATAATTTTCAACGTGTGAGAAAACTCGTTGTCTTCATTTAGGCCAACATCTTGTTTTTGAGGTATGCATGGAAAATCGTCTGTAAATTATAAGAAGGCAGAAAGAATAAACAAGTGAAATCAACAATGATATACACAGAGAGAAAAATGAATTTGCCCTTAGTTGATAGATTTCCATATCAGCGGTGAATTCACAATAAGAATACACGAATAAAACTGAGTTTTTTCTATAAATTATTAGATCTCGTTGCAAATTTACAGTTGTTGTTTGACGGTTTTCAAACTCATGAGGTCAAAACCGCGCTCGATCGAATGCGCTTGTAGACCGGCAGACGTCAAAAACTAACACTGCTGTGTTCATGTGAAAGCAGTAATCTCAAATAAGAGAAGACAGTTAAATGCAAGAAAAAGAAGGAACATTAAATCTATAGTAAATCAGATCTAGACCACTTAGAGATCTATTCTTTTCGTCTAGATAATATAACAGTTGCCGGTATACATGTATTAATTATAATAATATTATATGGGTCTATAATAGGCATATCCAAAAATAGTGCGGCAATGTGTCTATGATCCGGCTTATGCATCATCCAACTCTTTGACAAGGCTAAAGTGATTTAAGATCTAGATTTTAGATATTATAAATTCTAAATTTTTAAAATGTATATGTTACCTAGGCTAGGAAAACTCTAGACTAATCTACATATTGAAGATGGAGCATCTAAATGAGAGAATAGTTTGGAATTGTGATCTAGATCTAAATTTATAAATTTATTACAATAAAATATTATTACGAAGATGTAGAATGCATTAGAAAGAGGCCAAGAAATATGCCTAGACTAGATCTCGCGGAGACCGATGGTAAATCATTCTGTATTTATTGTGTGAATGAAAAAGAAGAATTCCAGTCCATCGGAGATAATGATATATTGTAAAAAGTCGTTTATGGGATTCGTAGCGTTCATGAGTCGTCTATGGATGTACACCAAGGTAATTTCATAACCACACAAAAATAAAAGGATGTTCTAGAAGTAATTTAAGCTTTCATTTACTTTAACTGACCTCTTTGATAATGTGTCTCCTTTGTTCTCCTTCCCCCCCTCTCTTTTTTAAAATATCTTGCTAGACACTATCAAAGCATAATGCACGAATGAATCCTGTACTGAACGAACTTTCAGTTCTAAAGAGGGGGCCGGATAACCGCCATAAAAAATAGTTGGTGTTAAGCTGAATCATAAAGAATCAACTCTTTTATAACATATTTTAACTAAATCGTAGGCTGTCTTGGAAATATTTCTTTCGCGCAAGAAACAAAACACAATCACGTTGTCATATCAATCACGAGGAGAGGTTTTTTGATTATTATTTTTGATTTCCCATATCCATAATTAAGGTGATCTCGGGGTTTTTTGATTTGCCCGGACTGGTCTATAAATAGCCAAGGGATTTTTAACATGCGCAAAGTGTTGTGATCTGTACACGGGACCTTCTTTATCGTCCGTCTCCGATGGGACTACCTACCTGGACCAGGGGAGTAAAACTCCTCCCTCCCTCCCTCCTCCACCCTCCCTCTCTCCCTCTCCCTCTCCCTCTCCCTCTCCCTCTCCCTCTCCTCTCCCCTCTCCCTCCTTCTCCCTCTCTGAGAAGCCAACATTCTCGCTCTCGCTCTCACTCTCTCTCTCTCTCTCTCTCTCTCTCTCTCTCTCTCTCTCTCTCTCTCTCTCTCTCTCTAGATCTCTCTCTCTCTAAACAAGAATCTATTATCTATCTCTCGCTCTCGCTGGCGCGATGAGTAAGTGTCACCTCTCTCTCTCTCTCTCTCTGTCTCTGCCTCTCTGTCTCTCTGTCTCTCTGTCTCTCTGCTCCTCTGCTATCTATCTATCTATCTTCTATCTATCTCTCTGTCTCTCACTCTCTTGTCTCTCTGTCTCGCTCTCTCTCGCTCTCTGTCTTTCTCTCTCTCTCTCTCTCTCTCTCTCTCTCTCTCTCTCTCTCTCTCTCTCTCTCTCTCTCTCTCTCTCTCTCTCTCTCTCTCTCTCTCTCTCGCTCTCTCTTCTGTCTCTCTCTCGCTCTCTCAGAAAAAGAATAGAAAAGCCTCTCACATCTGGATACAATTGTCCCTGTTGTAAACTCGCTCTCGCTCTCGCTCTCTCTCTCGCTCTCCATGTCTCTCTCTCGCTCTCGCTCTCGAAGGTTCTCGCTCTCCACCATGCGGGTAGCTGGACTCTCTCTTCCTGACTCTCTCTCTCTCTCTCTCCCAACGTTCTCACAGTGGGAAGCTCTCTCTCTCTCTCTCAAGACTAGTGACGTCATTTCTCTTTCGTGAACCAAGCATCGGCCTGCTCTCTGAGATTGTCTCTCTCTCTCTCTCTCTCTCGCTGGAATAGATCTAGACTGTTTTATACACATACAGGCAGCGCTCACTCTCTTTGAATTTCTCTCAGAATTTATAAGCTCTCTAGAGGGTGTTGTTGTCTTTTTTTGGTGTATTTGTCTTGTTTCTGTTTTCTTGCATTCATATGTCTGGCTTTCTCTTGTGTGTTTTGGGCCCTTGTTGATACAATTTTCCTGTCGTGAACAGAAGTCGCTGTACGCGCCGGTCTCCATTGGAAGGCTCTTTCCACCATGGTAAGTATTTGTTTCTGACCATGATGCTGTCCCAACGTTCTCACAGTGGAAGCGCTGTGGAGTCTCTCAACTAGTGACGTCATTTCGTTTCGTGGACCAAGCATCGGCCTGCGAGCAACAGTCAGTCAGTCTTAGTCAGTAGTGAATAGATCTAGATCGTTTTATACACCTACAGTAGCGCGTAGTTGAATTTTAGAAGAATTTATGTTTGTAGAGCGTGTTGCTTTTGTAACATTTGTTTGTTTCGTTTGCAGCATTAATATGTGTTGCTTTTAATAGTATTTGTTGTTTCGTGTTTTGCATTCATATGTGTTGCTTTTCGCAGTATTTGTTTGTTTCATTTTTTTGCATTCAGTAGTGTGGCTTTTTGTTGTAGTTTTTGTTGTTTAGTTGTTTAGTAGTAGTTGTGAGCAGTTTTGTTCTTGCTGCTTGCAGCAGCTTTTTCAGCAGCAGTAGTAGCAGCAGCAGCAGCAGCAGTAGTAGTATTAGCATTAGTATTAGCATTAGTATTAGTAGTAGTAGTAGTAGTAGTATTAGTAGTAGTAGTAGTAGTAGTAGTAGCAGTAGTAGTAGTAGTAGCAGCAGCAGCAGCAGCAGCAGTAATAGTAGTAGTAATAATAATAGTAGCAGTAGAACAAGTAGTAGTAGCAGCAGTAGTAGTAGTAGCAGCAGCAGTAGTAGTAGTAGTAGTAGTAGTAGTAGTAGTAGTAGCAGCAGCAGTAGTAGTAGTAGCAGTAGTAGCAGAAGTAGTAGTAGCAGCAGTAGTATTAGTAGTAGTAGCAGCAGCAGTAGCAATAGCAGCAGTAGTAGCAGCAGCAGTAGTAGTAGTAGCAGCAGTAGTAGTAGTCGTAGTAGTAGCAGCAGCATTAGTAGTAGTAGTAGCAGCAGTAGTAGTAGTAGTAGTAGTAGTAGTAGTAGTAGTAGTAGTAGTAGTAGTAGTAGTAGTAGTAGTAGTAGTAGTAGTAGTAGTAGTAGTAATAATAATAGTAATAATAGTAGTAACAGCAGTAACAGCAAAAGCAGGGGTAGCGGTAAGACCAGTGTAGCAACAACAGTATCTAAAAGGTACAACAGGCAGCACGTAAAAACGCAGAGAATGGAAGACGAAGAAGAAACACAACCCCAGTCTCGCCCGGCATCACTTACCTTTCCTGATAGGACAACACGAATAGCTGCTCTTTCATCAGCCACCTCATTGAGCGTGCTGAATTTCTTGTTCAGGCGATGTAGGCAGTGGTTGTTGGTGATAGCAGTGGCAGCGTAGACTTGAATAGGCAATAATTGTAATAACATTTTGACTGATTCAATCACTGAGTAGACGCACAACAATATTGACATTTATATTATTGCCCTCGTTCCCCTTTTCCCTTAATACGAAAGAAAATCCTAGCGACCTATTTTAACTGCAAAGTTGCCCCTGGTTTTTTTAACAGGTATGATTAGTAAAAAAAAAAAGTAAAGTTCCTTCGAAAAACCCAAGGCCTATAGAGCCGGAGGTTATCCCGGTTTATATAGCGTGAAGCGGAACAATTGACAATAACCACTTCCTGGCCAGGACGCTAGTCTGACGCAGATTTTTACTCCCAAGAAGCTAGTGCTTGTACCCATTTGCACCTGGGTAGAGCGGTGAAAATGCGTGTTAAGTGTCTTTCCCAAGGAACGTCGAACTTTGCTTTGCTAGGATTCGAACTGGGACCTCATGATCCCCAGTCCGGCAGCCTAACCGCTCGGCCACTGACGCCACACACGTATGATTAACAGACAGTTTATTGTCCCTTTGTTCAAAATAATACAGGCCTTTCCAACACTATTTCTATAAAAGTATTCACCCCCTCCCCATTTATGTCATAAACTGACTCTTAGAAACCACAAACATTGGTTATCGGCAGGGTTCATATATCAATCGTTTTCTATCTCAAAAATTACGTTTTACGGTGTTTAGAACAAATTATAATATATTTGAGACTTAAAAAATGTGAAAGCCTTTACATGTAGGAATTCCTTCAAACTGCAGTTGTCTATTTAATTGTGTGTTAGTAATTTGATCGTACACGATCACCTGCACTTTATCAACGTCCTCCTGCGTAATGAAAGACGTTACAACGATTATAAAAAAGTTACGAATATTACATCAATTTGTCTTTGTCATCATACCTATGACGAAACCAGAGTAGTCATCCACAGAAGCGTTAAACTTCTTGGGGTTTCCTGGAGCCACGTAGAACGACGCGTTGGACACCAGGTAGGGGCAGTGAAATCCCAGCTGTTGCTGCGGTCCACGGTGTTGAAGTAGCCGGTACAGGCATCAAACCAGCCAACCATTAAGCCTATAGCCAGTTGCGTAACAAAATATTAGTTGAGTTTTTAAGAAACAGTGGCCTTCACAATGACATGGTTGACTGAAGATGACCGCTGATGTTAAAAGAAAGATGTTGTTGTATTTGTTGTGATGTTTTCTTAGATGGTTCTTACTCTAACTCCAACAACACCATACTGTGTGTTATGTATGATATAAAAACCATAAAAGGCTTCTCTTAAAATTATTTAATTTAATCAAAACCTTCATAAAAAATATATTTCAAAACCATGCGATTGTGTCCAGTCCTGTATGATAGATGACGTGAATTGTGGATAGTATTCGTAAGTCAGAAAGACAGAACCTTTGAACTGCGAAGTTCGTTAGCAATTATTTCCCTGTCTTATGCAAAGAGATTTGAGGACATACCACAAACTCATCTTCTCCTGCTAATAAATTTTTGTTTATGATAATAATGCTATTGGAAGTCACTAGTCGTTTTCATTGTTCAATGTTCAGTTTACTATGAACGGCACTTACGTATCATCATCCATTTATTTACCTCTTCAGGATAAAGCAGCTCTCCTGTGCGATGGGTGCATTCATGAACTTCCGCTAAGAGTAGATCACACTTTTTCCTGGCGATTTGACAAACTGTGTAAAGAAGAGCACATAATATTTCGTTACGAAATGTACATAGATGTGGTCTTTGTTAATTCGACTAGCATTGGCCTACACTTTCCAAAGGAAAAGAGATCTTTACCCAATCACAGCTTGCTCTCGTGAGACTGGAGTCGCATGAATGGCTGTTACTCTTTCTTTAGAATTGAAATGTCGAAAGACATTGACATTAACATAGTTATTCTAAATTTGTGAGCTGTTGACGTTGTTGTCGTTATTATCAACGTTGTTGTTATTGTTGACGTTGCTCTTGATGTTTGTGAAGCTGTTGTTGTTGATTGGTGAATTTTTGGTGTTGCTGTGATTTTGTTGTTGGTGGGGGTGGGGGTGGGGGTGGGGGCTATGTTGTTGTGGTGGTGGTGGGTTGTTCTTTTGCTTTTATTTGTTTGCTGTTGTTTTGGAGGCTTTTTTTAGGACAGTATTGTTGCTTTTGAAAGTGGGAGTGGTGGAAGAGGGTTCACGCCGCTTTTGTTATGACTGTGGCTACCAAAACATACGTTTTAGAAACAGTACAAGCATAATAATAATAAAAAATATGATTTGAATGATATTGCTTACATAGAGATTTTTTTTTTCTTTTTTGCTATATTTAACGGTGTAAGGAGGCAACATAAAACAAGTTTTGACCAGAAGAATTGTATACTACTTAATATAAACATTTTTAAATATTAAACATTCATTAGGTCACAACACATAGACTGTATCGCCGATTCAATAATCAAACTGGTGAAAAAGGAGACGACTCCAGCAACTTAATGCCCCAAAAAATCAGTGAAATTACCGTTTTGGATGAAGTCCTTGGTAAAACCCACGAGTTCGCCATTCTTGTTTCTGATTTCAAAGAAAAAGAATGAAATAATTCTCTTTTACTGAACAACCTCAATAGCGAAGAAAAAAGAATTTTATATTTCACCATCGAAATTTGAATTTTTTGTGATCTCCTCTGATATTAAAAGAAAATGTTGTTCTTTTATTTTTATTATCATTTCTAACACATACGTTTTTGTGTTCGTTTGAACTCTTTGAACCCTTCAAATAGCATCGATCTAACGAACCTGCCCTAAGGTGGGGAATTCGGACTATAGATCCGTCTTGGTCTTTTAGAAAGGGACCAAAACAAACCCAATGTCCTCCAAATAAGGATTAGGTACTAAAACATTATAAAAAACAAATGAATTTAAACTACTCTATACATAACCAGAAGCCAAATATATTTTCATTGCTCAATATATAGATATAATCAAAGACGATACATGACAATGAGAAACTAAGATAGAAAAGTTTGTAAATGGCGTGTTAGATCCCTATCATTGACTGTCCTCGATATGTGAAATAGAATTGCTACTTGTCTTTAATATTAACCAAAGTTCATATACGTTGGACCCATCCACACCACTAGGATTACCCTCAAGAAATTGAAAAATAGTTCAACAAAATAGCCCTTCTTGTAACGGCAAACTACACTATCATGTACAAAAGAAACTATAAAAGGTCAAATATTATCCCATTAGATCAGCCTAAACTTAGTTCAAGACCGACTAGATCAGGATGCCAA
>JAXRKP010002171.1:12500-25000 GCA_037039925.1 Doris montereyensis | reverse complement strand
GATCCATGAGATTTCTACCTGATGTGGAGAGGAGTCAACAGGGAGTATCATAATCAGTATATGTTTGCAACGTCATCAAAAAAGAGGTGTTGTAGTGTGAAATAACAGTCGCTCTTATCCCATTCCTTTCCGTGTGTCATCTAGATGCACAACGTTGTCTTCTACTCAATCTATCTTAGATATTGTTGAAAAAGTGAGTACCCCACGAGGCGTTTAACTCAGCGGGTGAGAAACACTTGATGGTATCTGAAAAGAAAAGATTGAATTCGTCTTCATTGGGTATACGGATATCAAAAATATCCTTTTATACTTACGTTGTAAGGACCTTTCAGTCAACAACATGTTCAAATTTCATGCAAATATATATTGACAACTTTCTGACTTAAGCGAAAAAGTAACTGAATATATCTTTTTGAGAAAAACACCATTTTGTGAAGAACCTTCGGAAAAACTGAAAAAGCCAATTTACTGACACATTACCGACTCGCATACATATTTTTACATAAAAATACCCCCCCCCCCCACCCTTTCCTTTTAGCATAGTAAGGCACAGAGAAAGTTACATTATGTCTATTGACTACATATTAAAAAATTGCTTTTGCTGGTTTACGGGATTTTTTATTATTTTGGGGGGAGGACCAGGGAGGAGGGGTATTGCATTGCTGGTGTTTATTTTCGATCGTGTCTTTTCTTTTTGTTTGCTGAATTGCGTCCACTTACATTGACGATCTGTAACAAGGACATATTATTATGACACTTGTTTCGCCCCCTTACAACACTAACTGGAAGACAGTACGCGCAGTGCTCTAACTACTAACAACTAGTTTAGTTTAATACCTGTATTCTTTCATGTATCACTTTACAGCTGAAAATAAACGTCTATAAATAAGGAAATTAATAGGGTTGATTTATTTTAACATAAATCTATACAATCTTCTTTTTTTTCTTTCTCTTTTTTATGTAGTAGCTGATTCCACAGTTCCTAAATAAAATGTAATAAGCATGCCTAGGAAAATAAAGACATTTTCATTTCATTCTTACAGTTGTATTTCCTGCTGTTCTCGTCGCATTGTCGCTGGTAGTCGCCAGACTTGACAAATATTTCGAAGGCGTGGTTCCACCAGGATACCAGTGGGCTCCCTTTGCGCGTGAGCATGGAGGTGCCGCTTGCCTCGCAGTGGTAGCGTTGGCTTAACGTATCCAGGCCAGGAATGAAGGTCCGAGGGGAGAACAGCACGTCCGCCTGGAATGGGTACAGGCAAGGGGAACAACATGTGGAATGACTATTGAACATTTAATTATTGTGAATGGTGTTAATTTTTATCTCCTTCGAACTTTTCTGCTTCTGTCTCTGTCTCTGTCTCTGTCTCTGTCTCTGTCTCTGTCTCTGTCTCTGTCTCTGTCTCTGTCTCTGTCTCTCTCTGTCTCTCTCTCTCTCTCTCTCTCTCTCTCTCTCTCTCTCTCTCTCTCTCTCTCTCTCTCTCTCTCTCTCTCTCTCTCTCTCTCTCTCTCTCTCTCTCTCTCTCTCTGTTTGTCTCTGTCTGTCTGTCTGTCTGTCTGTCTGTCTGTCTGTCTGTCTGTCTGTCTGTCTCTCTCTCTCTCTCTCTCTCTCTCTCTCTCTCTCTCTCTCTCTCTCTCTCTCTCTCTCTCTCTCTCTCTCTCTCTCTCTCTCTCTCTCTCTCTCTCTCTCTCTCTCTCTCTCTCCTAAAGGCATTCTTCTTTTGTTTTTTGCATAGAAACGCTTAAGCGTTTGCTTTTTCCGGCAGGTTGACAAGAAGCAAGACTTTGAAGTGAAGGAAAAGAAAAATAGTGTCAGCGGATTTAAAAAGTACATGCTGAGTTACAAATGTAATGGAATAGTTTATGAAGATGATATATGACTTTGTTTTTAAATTCTGAAGTGACATTCAAATCAATTTACTGTATCAAGTCAGCAGTCGGCGCGAGTTTTTGGTGATAGCTTCTTTATTCCTTCCTTTGATGTAACTTTGTCACACCTATTACTTACCCTACCCTCAACCAAACTTGTAACATTCCCTTTTCGCTCAAATAAAAGTCAGCAACACAATTTTTTTAAAGCAACCATAATAAAAACATTAAAAGCGTATTAAATGACAATGAATAATGATGTATTTAAAGCAATGAAAATCGAAAGATGAGTTTTGGGGGGAAAACTAGGTGGAATGAATTGCTAGCCTATTGAGGGAACATTCTAAAGGCATTATTTTCTTTCCATTCGTTTAGTGCCTACTGGTTGAACGTTGAAATTAAAGTTGAAATCCATTTAAAACAGCAGACAGGAAGTAAACGTTCAATAATATGTATCCCAACATATCGTTACTCAGTAGAGCATCCTAAATGACGTCGCTCGTTCATTTCCGGTACGCTGGCTTACCTCCCCGTTGAACAGAAGACGCTTGGCATCAGGAAGGTTGGCTGCAATCACCACCTTCTTGAATTGTTTCTTCAGCCTGTTCAGGCAAGCTGCATTGGTGTATGCACCAGTCAGGTGAGCTTTCGATGAGTAAAGAAAATGTATTAAGGTATTGATAACTCTGTTGCCACAAATTTATTTCATCAAAAGAACATTATTCATAATGTAAATGTACGGCTGATATCAATACGCGTTTTTTTCAACATCCAGATAGATTTTAGAAAAGCTTAAAACTATGAATTCATTATAAAATAATAAATTATGGGCATTCTTGGATGTTGAGTTGAAAATATATTTATATAAATTGAACTTTTTTTTTGTGTTTTGTGTAAACAAAAGTAAGATGGCTTTGATAGAATCGGGAGTCGTGAGGTCCCGGGTTCGATCGAATCCCAAAGCTAGGTCCGACTTTGTGTCCCTTGGGAAAGACATTTAACACTCATTTTCCCCAGTCGTCCCCAGTAGAAATGGATACAATCACTAGCTTGGGAGTAAAAACCTGCGTCAGACTAGCGTCCTGTCCATGAGGTGATTACTATCTTTGCTTTACGATACATAAAGCAGAATAGACTCCAACTCTATGGGCCGTATGGGCCTTGGAGTGGAGGAACTTAACTACTTAATAGACACAGAACGCTGTGATAAGATTACTTGAAATTATACATCTTGCAACAGACAAGTATAAATTGACATGTTTAACGTAATCCAAAAGAGAATAATTAAAACGATCCGTGGACACTCTGACTTGTATACTACGATAATCGTTTTTTTTTAAAAGTGGAAACTGCTCTAAAAGAAAGAGAACAAATACGTGACGTTTTACGACTTAATTGTCTGATGAAAGGTTAGACACGAAAAGTTACGTGGGGAGGGGGGAGGGGGTTCTGTTTCCTTTTGGTGTAGCTGCTTTTTTTGACGTTTAGCCCTTTGTCTTCCCTTCACTATGGTGTCTTGTGTATTTATGATATGATTTTACACACACACACACACACACACACATACACACAGAAAAAACGCTCCAAGTACACTGTTAGTTTTCATTTGGCAACTTACTGACAGTAAAGGCAGACAGATTAGATGCGATTGGTCAAAGCCCGACGGATTGCCGGGAACAACAGTGAAGGACGATGACGACTCCAGGTAGGCATGAGTGAAATCAAAGTTGTTCCTTCGATCCAGGAGTCGGCATAGCCAGTGCAAGCGTCAAACCATTCATCCATAATACCTGTTATTAACATTGTTTTGAGACAAAGAAGCAACCATAATAAATATATTAGTTAACAGAGAATTATGAAATTATTTTGAGACAAAAAAAAGCAAACCATAATTATATAATTTAACAGAGAATTATGAAATTATTTTGAGACAAAAAAAGCAACCATAAATATATTAGTTAACTGAGAATTATGAAATTATTGGGAGACAAAGGGTAGAAGTAGTGGAGCTATTATAGTTAAAGTATTGGAATTGACAGTATTGTTGTTGTTGTTTGTTGTTGCGGTTGTCGTTGTTGTTAGTGGTGTTTTTCTTATCCTCTAAATTAATTGTAAATTATTACTATTATCATCAACATTATCATCACTATTATTGTCACTATTCTAAAAACTAAAGTCGCTTTTAAGTACCTCGCCCAGCATAGTTGATGTTTCGGTCTGTGAAGCCACACTCTGTAAATTCTGTCAACACCATGTCACATTTCTGTGAAGCCACTCTGCACACTGCAAAAGAATTTATAGGAATGACAAAGTTTCTTTTTAATTTCTCGAAAAATACAAAAACAAGTATGACTATTGTGAAAAATAAAACGAAATAAAGTTTGTCAAATGATGACTAAACAACAATATTTCATATCAAAATATGAAAACTTTACCATCTCAAAGTAGAATCGCATTCGTAAATGAATTTTGTCTTTGAATATAATTATGTATTTCCGTCAACTGACAAATAATGATAAATCATATACCTAAATTCGACAATTTGTACTCATTTGGGAACTAAGAAAACATGGCCGCCAAGGCTTACCTTCCCTTACAAAGTCCACGTCATGGCCCACCAGGTAGCCACTTTCATTCCTGTTTGGAAAAACAAATTCACGTTTGTACATGCGAGGAAATGGAGAGTTCAAAAAATGGAAATGTATCCATTTGGCATGTTAAACATTTAGGGGATCATGTTTGCTATAAACACATCATTCTTTCTAAGTAGTTTGAAGACCATTGGCTTTGTCATAATACCGGTATACGACAGAATACCGTAACATAAAAATTTTGAATCTTGAAAGTTCTCTTACTAGAAGAAACCGTTAATGATTTGCATTGATAAATTCTTCTATCGATTACCAGCTTAAGATATTGGTCAAAGTTATCGAAAACGTTTTCAATATTTTGGGTTTTTCTTTGTTACAATATGATCCTGGCTTTATCTTCTTTTATTTTTGTTTTTGTTTCTTTGCTTTTCTGTGGGTTTTCTTGTATGTTTGTTTGACTTTGTTTAGGTTTTCTTTTCCCCTTTTGTTACAAGACTACAAGGCCAAAAAAGCAACAACAAAAACTCACAGGAAATTGAACGGCTTCCTCCTTCCACTGACAGCAAAGAGCCATGTTTTACCATGCTGATGAGATGAAATGAAATACATGGCATTGAGAGCTTTGTATTGGAAAGTAGATTGCAACTTCTAATTGCGAATTATGCTCTCCTCCTAATGAAGAAAATGGAATTTCAAATACTTTTCTAGCTTCCTTCGGGTAACACGAATACTGAATGCAAATACTCGTCTATAATTTTATTACTTGCCTCTTTTTGTCTTTGTGTTTTTAAAAGGTTGGTAAATAAGACACAAGTAAGACGATGTGTGAATCCAGAGAAAGGTGTAGATATTGAGCTATTTTTCTTTCTTTCTTTACCAGTTCTCATTCTACCCTCCGGTGTATGGGTTTGGATGCCCGAAATGATCTTTCTTCAGGATGCCCTGTCCCGACATTTTCTGTTTCCTTCTGTGAAGTTAAAATTCATTTGATTTAGTGTCTCTTTTATGTCTCCTTCCCACTTTCTCTAAGGTCTGCCTTTTGGCCTTGTACCTTGGATTTTAGCACTGTATACTGATCAAGCTATTCTCTTATCATTCATTCTCTTTATTTTCCAAAATCTTCTGAGTTGATTTATTTATGTCTTAGTTTTTCATGCCCTCTGTTTTGGTTTGACCTAATATTTTTTTGTTTTTCTGATGTTTCTTTTAGTTTTCCCTTCTACTTTTCTTAAATATTTCATTTCAGCTGTTTATACTCTACTGTATTCCATTTTTTTCTACGTTTTTTTTTAATAACTAGAAAGAAGAAACAATTGTAGATTGCAGTTGGGATATGACATGACTTAAGCTCAACACATCTAGGCCCTTTAGATTGTCTTCTGAACTGTTGACAAAACCTTCACGTAATAGATTTTTTTTTTCTTTAAATGATGAGTAAACTAAGCACAGCAGATAACGTAAATTTATGTAACTACAGACATGAAAGACTACATCAAAGATTAAAGAAAACGGCGCAAAAAGAAAATGAAATCTGTAACAGTACGTCATCAGAACATACGTCATGAGGTGCGACTTGGTCGACTGAGCTGGCCAGGCAACGGAAGTTTTCTGTAGACAGAAAATGACATTGTACGGTGAGCATTTTGGGCGAGGTTCAACATGCCACCTTAGACATAACTTACATTGTTTTCAATTATTGTCTCCGTTTGTTGTTGTTTTTTAAAACACAATCTAACATGAAAATAAAACATTTGCCTACAGATCTCAATAGAGAGATTCAAAAATAAACGTATTCTTTTGTTTAAAAATCGAAAACTGGAGACGGTGACGATGACTAAACGTCAAGAAACACAGCTATACGTAGCAGAGATGAGGATGTTGCGTTTCTCTCACTTGGGAGTTGGTGGAATGAGGACCGATACAATCAGAAAGGATTATGTAACCGGAACCACTCAGGCGCAGTTTGTTTGTTTGTTTGTTTCATTGAAATTTACACCATCCACCATTGTTGTGATCTCAGGGGTGAATTATTAAGAGAAAACAGAAAGATGAAAGATAAGCGAAAAAGGAAAGGAAATAAATAGGACCTACCAGCACCGCCTGCCAACCGCCCGTCTCAGGCGCAAGGAAATGGAATGAAAGTCAAGAGGCGCAAGACTGAGATGGTTTGGGTGCGTGCAGAAGAGAAATCTATAATTATGAGTTGGTCGATCTTTGTTCGCCAAAGGCTCTGTTGATAGGCCATTAAGAGTAACCACACTTTGCATGTTGGCTTTAAATCATCCCCAGATCGTTTTTGTTCTAGAAAATGTTCTGCCAAAAGTGACGTTGAATTAATGTAAACTGCATTGTTTCCCCGTCTTTGTGAGTATCATTTTCATTCAGCTAACAGCTCGATTAAAAGTTGGAATAGTAGGCCGACCGTTCACGTCCACCCGTTTAACCTCAGTATCAAATAATAATCCCATCTAATAATCGTACTTGGCATCACCCCTGGATGTAACATTGCTTGTTGCTTATATGATTGAGAGAAGAATTATGCGAATGGACCTACCAGAAGGGCGGGGGATGGGAAGGGAGATCCCAAGATGAAATACACGAATATCATTAAAGAAGATTTTAAAGTTGTTGGCGAGTCAAGCGATGATGTAATGGATAAGATGAGAGGGTGGTTTCCTATCGGTTGTGGTGACGCCTGATGGATTTAAGCCGAAAGACAAGGAAGGAGGGGATGATATGCATACTATCACAACAGAAATGTGATTAATGAAAGCGATACACATCGAATGCAACAATACCGTTGTACTTAATGTTGCTGTCAGAACAGATCTTGGCAAAGAGGCCGGTTGAAACCATTTTGAGAAAGCAGGATTCCACCAGGAGCTCAGTTCACTCCCCTTCTTGGTCATAATGCTGACACCCCATCCTCACAATGGACTCTCTGGGGTAAAACTTCCAAGCCAGTGATTTTGGTTCGAGGTGAAAACAACACGTCTGCCTGATGAAGGGAGAAAATCCAAAAACGTTTTTACTTTTAAACACTCATTCTAATTGATACAAGGATAGACACAGGTAACGATATTTTTCATCTAGTATTGGCTAATCACTTTTATTTCATTTTGTGAATTTCTGCTTTTCTTTGATTATTATCGATCATCCACCAAAACATTTTTTAACACAACACAAAGACGTGTTTTATAGGAATGTGCCACATCTACCACAATATGGGGAGATCACAGATTAGATTAAGATGAAACAGCCAAATGACAGACAGTGTATTTTTTTAAAAGGAAAGGAAAAGAGCAGGGCATACCATTATTGTTCAACAGGGGAATAACACGTACAGCTGAAATGTGAATGAAACGTACAGCTGAAATGTGAATGAAATGTACAGCTGAAATGTGAATGAAACTTATAACTGAAACGTGAATGAAACGTACAGCTGAAATGTGAATGAAGCATACAGCTGAAATGTGAATGAAGCGTACAGCTGAAATGTGAATGAAACGTACTGCTGAAATGTGAATGAAGCGTACAGCTGAAATGTGAATGAAGCGTACAGCTGAAATGTGAATGAAATGTACAGCTGAAATGTGAATGAAACGTACAGCTGAAACGTGAATGAAACGTACAGCTGAAACGTGAATGAAACGTACAGCTGAAACGTGAATGAAACTTACAGCTGAAATGTGAATGAAACGTACCTTTGAAACTTACGTGAAACGTAAACAAACTGAAACGTCAAAAAACGCCAAACGTGAATGAAACTGAAAGGTTGCTGAAACGTGAATGAAACGTACCTCATAAACAAACAAATGCCAAAGCTGAAAGGTTGGAAAGCAATATGCAATACAATATAAAAAATTGTCCCCTGTCGCAGAAAAAAACATGGAATGTGGAATTGTTCATTTTGAATAAAACATACCTCTCCGTTGAGCAATTTGGCTTTAGCATCGGGGAGGTTTGCAGCAATCATAATATTACCAAATTTCTTGCCAAGCCTGTTCAGGCATTGAGCATTTGTCACAGCCCCATTTAAGTGAACTGGATGAAAGGAAAATAACATTGAGTATTTAAATACAAAACATAACCAATGTACATCGTTACAAATAACCATGGTGTCCAATGTAATGAGACACGTCACGTCATTATCCGTATTGCACCTAAAGAAGACAAAAATACTCTTTTACGGCGCCTTTCCATTATGGTTCAGCTGAGGGAAATGAAACATACATCTGATCTTGCAGAACATGTACTAAGAAAGATCAGCAGGCAAGTTCGATTTCAGCTCTCCATCCCATGAGGGGTAACCCAATTAGATTTTAAATTTTATATGTTGTTTGGAGAGGGTAGGAGGAGGGGGGTTCTGGATGTAGTTTTGTTTTGTTTTAGTGCTTTTTCTGTTTATTTGTTTGTTGGGCTTTGTTGGGGTTGGGGGTGGGGGGTTGATTTGATTTTATTATTTGGGAGAGGAGGGGTTGCATCTTTTTAATTTTAATACAACGGCTTCGGTTATGTGGATAGAATAAATGGCGGGGAGAGCTTTTAAATTCATTGACTCCCGTGACAACGCAAAGGGAAATGGCGTATGTCAAATATTATAGAAATTAGGAAGATGGCGTGTTTGACCAAGAGATCTGAGCTGAGTCTCAGGAAAAGGTAGAGAGCAGTCCATACTTCAACCTCAACCTCAACCTAAACATCGAACGTTGAAATAGAAAAAATGAAGACAGCTTAAAACTCTTGTAATTTATTAAGTCTCTATGCACTCTAAGTCGATGAAGTTATTGAATACAGTTAATATATAACCGTGAAAATGTGCATTTGGACAACTGTTTCTTTAGGTTAAGGCTCATTTGTCTCATTTCAATGTGGTATGGTGATATCAAATTACAGTCTGAGAAAATTTAAATCAATTCAGGGCTCCTTTAATGGTATGATTTATCAAATATATGCTAAGTAAAACTAAATGGTAATCAAACTATCACGGTTATAGAGGAAATTCTATGTTGAACATGTTCATGCACCAAATAGCCCCAAAAATATTCACATCAACCCAAGTGATCATTTCAGTTATTCTTTATCAAGAAGATCGAATGATATATGATAAACGTCGCCTTTTTAAACCGAATGTGACATCGTGCCAATTTTTTTCATTATATTCCTACTTATAATACATGTATAAGGAATTCAAACAGTGAAAGAAATTCAAACTTATTTGACCAAAGAGAAAAAAAAAGAACTAAAATCTATCTATCCTTTTGTCATAAAATTACTTTTGAGCTGATGGTTTCCATTGATATTCTTACACAACGTTCATACATTTCATTAATTAATTGTGACAATGCATGGTGTTGGTTTGTTGTTGTTGTTTTCTTTCTCATGATACATCCTATAACTAGTTTTGTTTGTTCTCGCGTCAAACCCAAATGATTTACGAGACTTCACAATTTCGATTTGTCTCCGCCTACGTCTTACACGGGTTGATTTGCCACTGGGGTTTATTTGTTGTTTTGCATATTTTTTTTATTCAAAATTTCTTTCTGCATTCTTCACACACACAAAAAAGAGTAAAAAAAGAATGGCAATGGTTAATTAACCCAAAAGGAAGGAAGCATGAACAAACACAATAATGATTACCAAATCGAAAATCCTCACTTCAAATCTCGTTTACATTGATACAATAACTTATGATGGCAAAGAATGTCTGATTCACGCATCTATCATTATCTCCAAGAAAATGTTGTATCTGTTTTATTGGCATTCACCCGTCCACTATATACGGTAATCTCAGGGTGAATGAAGAAGAAAGAGCAAAGTGAAAGACACGTGACAGAGTGGAGTTCAAAAAACGAAAATGAGTTTGTATAACATAAAGAGACACGGTTGTTGGTTAGTGAAAAGTATAGTATATATATATATATATATATATATATATATATATATATATATATATATATATATATATATATATATATATATATATATATATATATATATATATAATAACGACCAAACAACAATATAATTCATCCATAATGAACAAGTAACCAAACAACAATAGGAATTCATCCATAATGTATACAAGTAAAATTTAAAAAAAGCGTTAAAAAAAGAACCTAAAAGGTGAGTGAGTGTTCGCAAATACATAATTATAATTTCTTATTGCAAATTACTCTTCCCTCCCTCCACCTTGTTGAAGTGTCAAAACTCAATTCTTTATCGCACTTGAAGTTATTCGTTATAACAAGCCGTTTCTCCGCTTGGATGGGGTGGTGCCGATTACACCACGATTTTGTCATCTTTGGCTTTACTTTACTTAAAACGTCGTAATTGAATATGTTGAGATTCACCCCAGTGTAAGAATGAAATATCAAATACAGGATGATTTATTAAAGTCGATGAAAAGATTGAAGGCAATTACCGTCGATTCGTCTTTTCTAAATTTATGTCATGGACACTCAGCCTTTCTACGTTTTGCAATCTTCAGTTTGGGTAACGTGCTGTACAACAAATAATTCTTCATGTATTGAATTCGCCATGTTGAATGTTGTGAGCAGAAATAGCGATATTGCTAATATTGTGGCCCTTCGATAGCCTTACTTACAGGCGCTTGACATCAGGCGTTTATTTCTAGAACTAGTTGGGGGTTTTTTTATATCTAGATCTAGTATCAAGCGTTCTCTGTGCGTTCTGCGAAGGTTAAGGCCTCACCGATGGTAAAGGTAGAGTAGTCATTCGCATTCGGATCAAACCCAGACGGATTTCCAGGTGCGACAGCGAAGGAGGAAGAGGTGGCCAAGTAGGGGCTGGTGAAGTCAAAGGCTCCTGCTCTGTCTATTGACGATACGTACGAAGGACAGCCATCAAACCAGCCTGACATCAAACCTGAACAAAATTGTGACGTCATAGAATGATGTAACGACGGAAATGAAACGAAAATAAAGAAAACATCCAACTTTCTAGACAAGGGGATATCAATTTGGGGGGTGGGGCTAGGGGTGGGAGGACTAGCAGAACAAACAGAAAACAATTTCACGTCTAAAGAATTGATAATATGACAATGTGTAAATTTATAAATGAATCAATTGATACATACTTAAATGTCAGATCATTCACACTGGTAAGCACAGAAAATCAATGTCTGGCAAGGCGTTAATGTAGTACAATATTATAATATTATGAAGACCAATCTTATTTCTTATGAAAAGGTTATTGAATACAAGAAATTTTGCTAGGAGATCAAATTATGGCCTTTCTAAAATTATCTCACAAAATATTACTTAACATAGGGAACAAGGACAAGGAAGACAGAAAAAGAGATGAGAAGATAACATTACGGAGTGGACAGCGAAGACCTTCTCCCAGACCAAAACCAAAGACTGTAAATAACATTTCCCCAAAACTTTGGTTCACGACCTTGAAAGGTGTAAGCTACTGGCGTTGGCAGTCTATCGTGTAACGCCCCATCGTCCTGTGGATTACGGCACACACGATGATGAAGATTATGATGATGATGGTGATGATGAAGATTATGATGATGATGATTTTTTTTATGATGATGATGATGATGATGATGCTGATGACGATAATGTTGTTGACGATGATGATGAAGATGATGATGATGAGGATGAAGATGGTGCTGATGATGATGATGGTGATGAAGATAGTGATGATGATGATGATGATGACGATGATGGTGAAGATGATGGTGATGATGATGATGATGATGAAGATGAAGATGATGATGATGATGATGATGATGTGATGATGATGATGAAGATGATGATGATGATGATGCGTTCACATACAGCACATATTATAACTAAATCATACCTCTGCCGGCCACATTTATGTTTCTGTTACTGACTGTGCACTCTGTGAACTCAGCTAAGATAGTTTCACACTTTTTGTTCGCTAGTTGGCAAACTGTAGAGAAAGAAATTAAACGACAGGTAATTCTAATTCTGTATGTTCCTGAAATCAAATACCACAGTGATTTTGAAAAAAAAAAGCAGAACTCAAAAATTGTCAATGAAA
>JAXRKP010002171.1:2500-7500 GCA_037039925.1 Doris montereyensis | reverse complement strand
GGAATAGTGTTGATGGTTTCGTTTCTCGAAATAAGTTTCAACTCCCAAGAATGCGTACATTCCCAGAGTGGCAGTGACAGGAAACACGTCTCACCCAAAAACAAAAGCCAGCACTGATTGAAACGTCCCCTAACTATTCTCCCAAGTATATATCTGGTATGGATGCAAAGCACTGTACTCACAGAACTTAGGTATACAGGGATATTTATAACATTGAAAGCTGACATTAAAACAAACGAAGTTATAATGTTTCGTAGATTTAAACAAATACTAGGCAGAGCCCCAAAAAGCAACAGCTGGCATCCAACAGCAATGACTAAATGTCTCGCCATTTCAATTTGGCAACTCGTCATGATGTTTTCTGGCTTTCGGTAAAGATTATCCTTGAAACAATAAAAATGAATAACCTTCAATGTGTATACTTTTTTTTGTTTTGGGTGGGGGAAAAAGGGGTTGAGTCAAATCTTTTCATTAATGGTGTGTTCACTTGGACCAGACGAGGCGGTGTGGGTGGAAAAAGGGTTTTGTCTGTGGTTCTTGCTGGCATTTTTTTTAAAGTTGTTAGGTGAGGGAGAGGGGGAGGCTGGGGCTTTCATTGTGTAAGGTTTAACGTTTATTTGGTGTTGCTCTTAGGTTTTTTGTTTGTTTACTTCTTTGTTTTGTTTTGTTCTTTGATATGTTTTGTTTTGCTCTGTTATTGTTGTTTTGGGGTAGTTGTCTCTTTTGTTCTGTTGTGTGGTCTTTGGGGATTTTGTATTACTGGATTTGTTGCGTTTTTTTTTGTTGTTGTTGTTGTTCTGTTTTTTGTGGGATTTTTTTTGGGGGAGGGGTGTTTGTTGTTTAGGGAGTGTTGTTTTTAAGGAGGAAGGGGGGTGGAGTTGAAGGAAGGAGGAGGTTCCTTCAAGACTATTACAGCGCATTGAGCCGGAGCATATCCCGGTTTTATAGTGTGAAGCGGAACAAGAGGGCGGTAACGAACGGAATGAAGTTTAAATGGAGTCTGTTTTGGAGGTTCATGTTTCATTTTGAGGAATACATATCATTCTTATTACTCGAAAAAAAAAATCGAGCTTTTCAATCTGCCTGGGGTTGAACCCACGACCATTTGGCTGAGAGGCCGACACCCCTTGTCCAATGGGCTACCGAGACGCCTTTAAATATAGCACGCATTCTTAATCAAAAGGAGTTGATAGCATGGTAAAACAAATGGGAAATCCGTCACTTGCAAACAAGTATGGGAGTGACTCGTGATACTAAGCTAAATGGTTTGCCTTTCTTGCTTCAAATGATCATGACGTCATTTTAACTGACACTGTCTTCCATCATCTCACTGCGCTATTAACGACATTTGAGCCATGACGTCATTTCAATTGCATACGTCAGTGGGTGGAAAGCATAACAGGTATTTCGTGCCAAAACCATTACAATATAATTTACATATGCTTATCTTTTTTCTCGTGCAACTTCTTGTCATTCGATTCGACAGAAATGCACTGTGTTACGTCTGGCAATGGTAACCTTGTTGACAGCTCAGATGATTTAAAATCGGCACAGCCTTCATTATTTTTTCAGTCTCATCATAGACTTTGATTTGATTAGATTTGATTTTACCCATATTGACAACTAAGGGGTTTTCAGTATTTCGATGTTTTTGGTAGGATTTTTGTTTTTAAAGCCAAGGGGTCTGTAACGTGTTTAGAGTGTTGCAATCTGTACGTGATCTGCACTCGCGACCTCTTTTTTATCGCGTCACCGAAGGGACTATAAGTCGATCCACTAACTAGACCAGAAAAGGAAAGAGGGGACGGGGGTGGCGGTGTCAGGGGGGGGGAACTCGAAGATCGCGAAAAATGTTCAACCTATCGGGCACGTACCCACGACCTTTTGGTTGAGGGACCGATGCCTTGCCTCTGGAGCATCTAATCATGGGGCGGACTTTGCAAAGCGTTTCAGGCTTTCCAAACTGCAACACCATCGTTGAAAGAATTACATTTGATTCCACGGAAATATCACATGATTTAAAAGATAGTGACAGTTTATCTAGCAATTTCTAAATGATCCGTAATTTCCAATTAACCTGAAAAGTTTGTTTCTCACTGAGTGTCAACTACACAACTCAATTGAGTAGTTCCGACAGGGTATTCTCAAATCTCACCCCAATCCTGTAGAATGGTTTGCCAAACAGCCTATAAAAAGGAACTCTATAATCCCATCTAGTCTTCCCTCAAAATATGTCTTTTAATTAACGTTATAAATAATGCTTTTAACAATGTTTTGCTCTTTTATTATTGAACATTACCTCTTATATCATTCCTTCTTTCTATGTAATTTTAAATATCACATGTTATTAATCGTCATAGATTTTAGTTATCATTTCTATTGCATCTTTCAACTTTCAAATGTACAAAAAGGTGTACTTTAATTACTAGTCTACCTGGCGTTGAGAGTTCAGTTGGCAGAGCGTCTGATCACCACGCAGGAGACCCGAGTTCGATTCCCAGTCCGGCCAATTTTTCTGGTCCTACTGCTTTTTGTACTATGTCCAAGTCCACCCTTACTTTATTCTGTACGTGTTCTAATAGTTTGTAAATTTATGAATGTCTTGTTCTATACTATCATGATGACACGATTAGACAATATTTTCATTATAGTACGATGCTTCAATGTTGTCGTAAATATGCATAGTGTCGTGGTGACAATTAAGTAAATAGTGCTATATATATATATATATATATATATATATATATATATATATATATATATATATATATATATATATGTATATATATATATATATATATATATATATATATATATATATATATATATATATATATATATATATATATATATATATATATATATATGCATCTATTGTATTGCAAATATTATCATTAAACCAACCGATCTCAGGCACCTTGCTCAATAGCAACCAGCTAGACTTAGCAGCCTTCTAACTCAGAAAACAGGTGAAGTCGACTCGTGGTCAAACGACAACAAAACCTAAGAACTTCACAGAATGTAAAACTTTGCTCACACGATACATCTCCTACTTGAATCTATTTCAAGGAAGCGATAAAAGCTATGACTACCCTCGTGGCTCAAAGAAGTATCCTTTATGAGAAAATGACAGAGACGATTATGGTCGTAAAGCAAAGGGTGCAATTTCTTAAGTCGACGATACAAACAAATGCAAAATGTGCAAATTTATAACTTCATATTGTTTCCTACAAAGCGACCTTCAAAACATAGGTAACCAATATAATACTAAATTGCAATTACCATTATTTCTCAAAACCAGCGAGTTGTGGAAACAGGAATAGATCTACAATATGTAGTTTAATTGAATTGGTTGGCATCAGCCATCTCCCAAACTCTATCACCGCCTATCGTTCTATAACGACCAAACTGTTCCATGGCAACACGGAATGTTTTTGCCACCACGTTACATGAGTCAAGGGCATTTCATTTGATTACGTGAGTGTGTAGGCCTACGTTTAGGTAACTGGCTTTTCTTCCGGTGTAATTTAGGAAATCTCAGTCCAGGGTGTAATGCATTGTTGACTGATTTGCATTTCTTGTGCGTGTCCTAGGTAACGATAAATTGGCACGCTCTCTGCGTGACTGCGTCACGTTTTCTACGTTATATAATAATATACATTAAATACTAAAATAGTTTGTTTTCACAGGTAAGGGGGGGGGGGGTTCTAGGAATGCCATTTTTGCCGAAAATGAAACAAACCTAGTCTTTCATACTAATGGATAGAGCAGTTTATTCCCATCATAATGATATCATAAAAGAAGCTCAGTATCGATTTTTGAATGTATGCGAATTTTAGAAACGATACAGGTCTATCTTTCAACATAACTCTTGTACAATATAAGCTAGAAAAGTATCTAAAGTACGGCAAGTTGGTACTCCAACAAACTTATATGAGGATCTATTATGAATATTGCCTTAGATCGTCCAGAAAATACGGAACATATTCCGCACACCTATTATCAAAAGGCAACATCTCAAAATTAGTAAAAAGGTGTTGGTGCACTTGAAACAGTATCAGTAAGAAGTAGTTGAGAACCTCTCAAGGTTTTATGATGTTTCAAAGTATTATCCTACTCTTTTCTTAGTTTTATGGGAGAAAAATGTATTCAAATAACAGAAAAATAAGAGAAAATACGATTTTCTCAAAATGTCCTTTTTTGTTCATTATTCCCTATCTACTTTTTTTTTATTTCTCAACGTATCTTCGTGAAATTTGGCATGGATGATGAGTGGGGGGCGGGGGGGGGGGGAACAAAGAAATGATTAGATGTTTTGTTTATGTATATTGTAGTTTGGGAAAAATTGAATGTTTTGTACAATATTTTTTTGTATATTTATGGTTGTTTCTCATATGCTATTTTTTCAAAATTCATAAAATCAAAACTTAAAAATTAAACAAAAATCCAATCAGACGAAATTTAGATATTGTGTCAAACAAGGTGTGTGCCTAGTTTGAGAGAAATTTGTTGAAAAATGAAGAAGTTTGTCGATATTGAACTTGGTGATATTTGGGGCAAAATCCAAGATAGCCGCCGTTTCCATGGCAACCGTAAGCGTCAGGAAAAAAACAATGACACATTTCAACTCACTACACCATGCCCATTACACCTATACATAAATTAAATTGATAGGAACAAACGAGAAATTTTCACTCCTTTTGGCAGAGGTCCCGATTTGTCTGCGTAGCACATCATTATTCAACTACAGACTATAATATTCGGCACGCAAATTATATAGTAATCAAATAGTACGTCTAGTAATAAATTCGCTCTTTGGAAGGGATTCCCTCGGAGAGCGCGATAGAAGTTACGCATGCTTGAGATTGGGTTGCAGTTACGCGAATGCCTATTTCTATCTCTTTTGTTTTGAGTTTGGAGAGAGATGGATTACAGTTATGAGCATGTCCATTTCTATCTCTTTTGTTTTGAGTTTGGGAGAGATGGATTACAGTTATGAG
>JAXRKP010002170.1:55000-66124 GCA_037039925.1 Doris montereyensis | reverse complement strand
CAATATTGAGGTTAACAGAGCTATGACATAAATCTTGATGTTAACAGAGCTATGACATCAATCTTGAGGTTAACAGAGCTATGACATCAATATTGAGGTTAACAGAGCTATGACATCAATCTTGAGGTTAACAGAGCTATGACATAAATCTTGAGGTTAACAGAGCTACGACATAAATCTTGAGGTTAACAGAGCTACAAAATCAATCTTAGGGTTAAGAGAGCTGTAAAATCAATCTTAAGGATAACAGAGCTACGACATAAATCTTGAGGTTAACAGAGCTATGACATAAATCTTGAGGTTAACAGAGCTATGACATAAATCTTGAGGTTAACAGAGCTACGACATAAATCTTGAGGTTAACAGAGCTATGACATAAATCTTGAGGTTAACAGAGCTATGACATCAATATTGAGGTTAACAGAGTTACGACATAAATCTTGATGTTAACAGAGCTATGACATCAATCTTGAGGTTAACAGAGCTAATGACATAAATCTGAGGTTAACAGAGCTATGACATCAATCTTGAGGTTAACAGAGCTTGACACTTCAATCTTGAGGTTAACAGCCATACATCAATATTGAGGTTAACAGAGCTATGACATCAATATTGAGGTTAACAGAGCTTGACATCAATATTGAGGTTACTAGAGCTATGACATCAATATTGAGGTTAACAGAGCTATAATATAAATCTTGAGGTTAACAGAGCTATAAATCTTGAGTGTTAACAGAGCTTGGAGGTTAACAGAGCTATTACATAAATCTGAGGTTAACAGAGCTACAAAATCAATCTTGAGGTTAACAGAGCTATGACATCAATATTGAGGTTAACAGAGCTATGACATAAATCTTGAGGTTAACAGAGCTTAGACATCAATATTGAGGTTAACAGAGCTACAAAATCAATCTTAGGGTTAAGAGAGCTGTAAAATCAATCTTACAAGGTTAATTAGAGCTATGACATCAATATTGAGGTTAACAGAGCTACGACATTATCAATATTGAGGTTGCGAATGACATCAATATTGACATCAATATTGAGGTTAACAGAGCTATGACATAAATCTTGAGGTTAACAGAGTTATGACATCAAAATTGAGGTTAAGAGCTATGAATATAACAAAAGGTGAAGTGAAGAGCTACGAAATAAATTCAAGGTTAACAGAGCTACGAAATAAATCTTAAGGCGCAACAATAGAGCTACACATAAATCTTGAGGTTAACAGAGCTACAAAATCAATCTTGAGGTTAACAGAGCTACAAAATCAATCTTAGGGTTAAGAGAGCTAAAATCAATCTTAAGGTTAACAGAGCTACGAAATAAATCTTGAGGTTAACAGAACTACGAAATAAATCTTGAGGTTAACAGAACTACGAAATCAATCTTGAGTGTTAACAGAACTACGAAATCAATTGGAGGTTAACAGAACTACGAAATCAATCTTGAGGTTAATAGAACTACGAAATCAATCTTGAGGTTAACAGAGCTACGAAATCAATCTTGAGGTGAACAGAGCTTCCCACTTAACAGTAAAAAAGTAAATTACGTCACAAACTAAAGTTGACCGTGGTGTAATCAAGAATACAGTCCGATTTTTCTAGGCACACGTCATAATGGTAGTTTGCCATTGGTTTCCATGTCTCTAGGCATATGGTATAATGTGGTAGTTTGCCATTACTTTCTGTTTCTAGGCATATGGTATAATGTGGTAGTTTGCCATTGGTTTCTGTTTCTAGGCATATGGTATAATGTGGTAGTTTGCCATTATGTTTGTTTATAGGCATATGGTATAGAGTGGTAGTGTGCCATTACTTTCCATGTTTCTAGGCACATGGTATAATGACGGTAGTTTGCCATTGGTTTCCATAGAGTTGACTAGGCATATGGTATAATGTGGTATTTGATGACTAGGGTAAGTCTGTGTCTCTAGGCATATGGTATAATGTCAGATAGTTTGCCATTATTTTCCATGTTTTAGGCATATGGTATAATGTAGTAGTTTGCCATTACTTTCCATATTTCTAGGCATATGGTATAATGTGGTAGTTTGCTGGTTGGTTTCCATGTTTCTAGACATATGATAATATGGTAGTTTGCCATTGGTTTCCATGTTTCTAGACATAATATGGTATAATGTGTAGTTTGCCATTGGTTTCCATGTTTCTAGACATATGGCATAATGTGTGGCTTCGCACATTTTTCCATGTTTTCGGGCATATGGTATATGTGGTAGTTTGCCATTACTTTCTCTATGTTTCTAGACATACGGCATAATGTGGAAGTTTGCCATTGGTTTCCATGCTTTCTAGACATATGGCATAATGTGGTAGTTTGCCATTGGTTTAATTTCGCCGAGGTGACGAAACTCAATTTCCCATTGCGCTGCAGGGTCGACAGGAGTGGTGATGAAAATCTTGGAGCTGGGAATTGAACTCAGGCCTCCTGAGGGAAGGCAGATGCTCTACCGACTGAGCTACTGGTGTGTCTACTTTTGTTTTAAAAACAACATATCAAAACGAGTTTGAAAGTAAAACATGGGTAAAAGAAGGAGCATGTGTGTGTGTGTGTGTGTGTTTAGAAAGCGCATCTTTTCTTTGATAATATGCCACTGATCACAAGCTTTGAGATACGCCTCCATTGGATTTATAAAGTATTCTTGTGTTATTTTCAAATTGGATGTACAGTGAGTGAGTCTGTACTTGTAAGAGGATGAGGACTACACATCGATCTTTATCTCTATCTAAGCCTTTGCAACTAGGCAATGACGTCAGAGCATAGGATGATCATCAACAAAACGGTGATCGTTTAAAGCCACAGGACGGATGAGTGAATAATAACATGGGTTTTGATTTTGGGTTTACACAGATCCACAACTAAATGATTTCTGGGGGAGGGGGAGGGTTGGTAGAATATGCAATTTAGCTTGATGCCCGATAAACAGCCATTGAGTCTTTAACTTAGCTTGATTGCCAGATAAACAGCTACTGAGTCTTTAACTTATAGCTTGGATTGCCAGATAAACAGCCACTGAGTCTTTAACTTAGCTTGGATTGCCAGATAAACAGCTACCGAGTCTTTAACGTAGTCTTGGATTGCCAGATAAACAGTCACTGATTGCCTTAACAGCTTGGGATTGCCAGATAAACAGCCACTGAGTCTTTAACTTAGTTTGGATTGCCAGATAAACAGTCACTGAATCTTTAACAGCTTGGATTGCCAGATAAATAGCCACTGAGTTCCCTAACTTAGCTTGATTGCCAGATAAACAGCCATGAATCTTTAACGTGTCTTGATTGCCAGATAAACAGTCACGAATTTTAACTTGCCTTGGATTGCCAGATAAACAGCCACTGAATCTTTAATGTGTTGATTGCCAGATAAACAGTCACTGAATCTTTAACGTGTCTTGATTGCCAGATAATAGCCACTGAGTCTTTAACTTAGCTTGACTGCCAGATAAATAGCCACTGAATTGTCTTTAACTTATAGCTTGACGCCGAGAAACAAATGCCACTGAATCTTAACTTAGCTTAGATTGCCAGATAAATAGTCACCGAGTCTTTAACTTAGCTTGGATTGCCAGATAAACAGCCACTGAATAACCTTAAACAGTACCTTGGATTGGCCAGAGAAACAGCCACTAAATATTTAATTTGCTTGATTGCCAGATAAACAGTCACTGAATATTTAATTTAGCTTGATTGCCAGATAAACAGTCACTGAATCTTTAATTTAGCTTGATTGCTAGATAAACAGTCACTGAATCTTTTGACTTATAGCTTGTATTGCCAGATAAACAGTCACTGAATCTTTAACTTATAGCTTGGATTGCTAGATAAACAGTCACTGAATCTTTAACGTAGCTTGATTGCTAGATAAACAGTCACTGAATCTTTGATTTAGCTTGGATTGCCAGATAAACAGTCACTGAATCTTTAATTTAGCTTGACTGCCAGATAAACAGTCACTGAATCTTTAACTTATAGCTTGATGGCCAGATAATCAGTCACTGAATCTTTAATTTAGCTTGGATTGCCAGATAAACAGTCACTGAATCTTTTAATTTAGCCAGATAAACAGTGAATTGCCAGATAAACAGTCACTGAATCTTTAACGTATAGCTTCGATTGCTAGATAAACAGTCACTGAATCTTTAACTTATAGCTTGATTGCCAGATAAACAGTCACTGAATCTTTAATTTAGCTTGATTGCCAGATAAACAGTCACTGAATATTTAATTTTGCTTGGATTGCCAGATAAATAGCCACCGAGTCTTTAACTTAGCTTGGATTGCCAGATAAACAGTCACTGAGTCTTTAATTTAGCTTGGATTGCCAGATAAACAGCCACCGAGTCTTTAATTTAGCTTTGGATTGCCAGATAAACAGTCACTAAATCTTTAATTTAGCTTGATTGCCAGATAAACAGTCACTGCATCTTTAACTTTAGCTTGGATTGCCAGATAAACAGTCACTGAATCTTTGATTTAGTTTGGATTGCCAGATAAACAGTCACTGAATCTTTAACTTTATAGCTTGTATTGCCAGATAAACAGTCACTGAATCTTTAACTTATAGCTTGGATTGCTAGATAAACAGTCACTGAATCTTTAACGTAGCTTGGATTGCTAGATAAACAGTCACTGAATCTTTAACGTAGCTTGATTGCTAGATAAACAGTCACTGAAAATTTATCGTAGCTTGGATTGCCAGATAAACAGTCACTGAATCTTTAACGTAGCCTTGATTGCCAAATAAACAGTCACTGAATCTTTAACGTAGCTTGGATTGCCAGATAAACAGTCACTGAATCTTTAATTTAGCTTGGATGTTCACACAGAGCCAATACGACGTGAAATCATGGACTGAAACAACGTTGTCAGTGTTAACACACAGCCATTACGACGGTGAAATCATTGACTGAAAACAACGTTGTCAGTGTTCATACACAGCCATTACGACAGTGAAATCATTGACTTAAAACAACGTTGTCTATGTTAACACACAGCCATTACGACAGTGAAATCATTGACTGAAAACAACGTTGTCAGTGTTCATACACAGCCATTACGACAGTGAAATCATTGACTGAAAACAACGTTGTCTATGGTCACACACATCCATTACGACAGTGAAATCATTGACTGAAAACAACGTTGTCAGTGTTCATACACAGCCATTACGACAGTGAAATCATTGACTGAAAACAACGTTGTCTATGGTCATACACAGCCATTACGACAGTGAAATCATTGACTGAAAACAACGTTGTCTATGTTCATACACAGTCATTACGACAGTGAAATCATTGACTGAAAAACAAGGTTGTCTATGGTCATACACAGCCATTACGACAGTGAAATCATTGACTGAAAACAACGTTGTCTATGTTCATACACAGCCATTACGACGGTGAAATCATTGACTGAAAACAACGTTGTCTATGGATACACACAGCCATTACGACAGTGAAATCATTGACTGAAAACAACGTTGTCTATGTTAACACACAGCCATTACGACAGTGAAATCATTGACTGAAAACAACGTTGTCTATGTTAACACACATCCATTACGACAGTGAAATCATTGACTGAAAACAACGTTGTCTATGTTAACACACAGCCATTACGACAGTGAAATCATTGACTGAAAACAACGTTGTCTATGTTAACACACAGCCATTACGACAGTGAAATCATTGACTGAAAAACAACGTTCTCTATGTTAACACACAGCCATTACGACAGCGAAATCATTGACTGAAAACAACGTTGTCAGTGTTCATACACAGCCATCAGGACATGAAATCATTGACTGAAAACAACGTTGTCAGTGTTCACACACAGCCATTACGACAGTGAAATCATTGACTGAAAACAACGTTGTCAGTGTTCACACACAGCCATTACGACAGTGAAATCATTGACTGAAAACAACGTTGTCAGTGTTCACACACAGCCATTACGACAGTGAAATCATTGACTGAAAACAACGTTGTCTATGTTAACACACAGCCATTACGACAGTGAAATCATTGACTGAAAACAACGTTGTCAGTGTTAACACACATCCATTACGACAGTGAAATCATTGACTGAAAAACAACGTTGTCAGTGTTCATACACAGCCATTACGACGGTGAAATCATTGACTGAAAACGACGTTGTCTATGGTCATACACAGCCATTACGACATGAAATCATTGACTGAAAACAACGTTGTCAGTGTTAACACACAGCCATTACGACAGTGAAATCATTGACTGAAAACAACGTTGTCTATGGTCATACACAGCCATTACGACAGTGAAATCATTGACTGAAAACAACGTTGTCTATGTTAACACACATCCATTACGACAGTGAAATCATTGACTGAAAACAACGTTGTCTATGTTAACACAGAGCCATTACGACAGTGAAATCATTGACTGAAAACAACGTTGTCTATGTTAACACACATCCATTACGACAGTGAAATCATTGACTGAAAACAACGTTGTCAGTGTTCATACACAGCCATTACGACGGTGAAATCATTGACTAGAAAACGACGTTGTCTATGGTCATACACAGCCATTACGACAATGAAATCATTGACTGAAAACAACGTTGTCAGTGTTAACACAACCATTACGACAGTGAAATCATTGACTGAAAACAACGTTGTCTATGGTCATACATTACGACAGTGAAAATTGACTGAAAACTGAAAGCCATTACGACAGTGAAATCATTGACTGAAAACAACGTTGTCACACACAGCCATTACGACAGTGAAATCATTGACTGAAAACAACGTTGTCTATGTTAACACACAGCCATTACGACAGTGAAATCATTGACTGAAAACAACGTTGTCAGTGTTAACACAAAGCCATTACGACAGTGAAATCATTGACTGAAAAACAACGTTGTCATGTTAACACACAGCCATTACGACAGTGAAATCATTGACTGAAAACAACGTTGTCAGTGATCACACACAGCCATTACGACAGTGAAATCATTGACTGAAAACAACGTTGTCTATGGTCATACACAGCCATTACGACAGTGAAATCATTGACTGAAAACAACGTTGTTTATGGTCACACACAGCCATTACGACAGTGAAATCATTGACTGAAAACAACGTTGTCTATGGTCACACAGCCATTACGACAGTGAAATCATTGACTGAAAAACAACGTTGTCTATGTTCACACACAGCCATTACGACAGTGAAATCATTGATCTGAAAACAACGTTGTCTGCGTTAACACACAGCCATTACGACAGTGAAATCATTGACTGAAAACAACGTTGTCTATGGTCACACACAGCCATTACGACAGTGAAATCATTGACTGAAAACAACGTTGTCTATGGTCACACACAACCATTACGACAGTGAAATCATTGACTGAAAAACAACGTTGTCAGTGTTAACACACAGCCATTACGACAGTGAAATCATTGACTGAAAAACAACGTTGTCTATGGTCACACAGCCATTACGACAGGGAAATCATTGACTGAAAACAACGTTGTCAGTGTTAACACACAGCCATTACGACAGTGAAATCATTGACTGAAAACAACGTTGTCAGTGTTAACACACAGCCATTACGACAGTGAAATCATTGACTGAAAAACAACGTTGTCTATGTTAACACACAGCCATTACGACAGTGAAATCATTGACTGAAAACAACGTTGTCTATGTTCACACACAGCCATTACGTCAGTGAAATCATTGACTGAAAACAACGTTGTCTATGGTCACACAGCCATTACGACAGTGAAATCATTGACTGAAACAACGTTGTCAGTGGCAACACACAGCCATTACGACAGTGAAATCATTGACTGAAAAAACAACGTTGTCAGTGTTAACACACAGCCATTACGACAGTGAAATCATTGACTGAAAAACAACGTTGTCTATGTTAACACACATCCATTACGACAGTGAAATCATTGACTGAAAAACAACGTTGTCAGTGTTCACACACAGCCATTACGACAGTGAAATCATTGATGGAAAACAACGTTGTCAGTGTGTTAACACACACGACATTGATGAAAACAACGGAAACACACAGCCATTACTACAATTAAATCATTGACTGAAAACAACGTTGTCAGTGTTAACACACAGCCATTACTACAATTAAATCATTGACTGAAACAACGTTGTCAGTGTTAACACACAGCCATTACTACAATTAAATCATTGACTCGAAAACAACGCGTCAGTGTTAACACACAGCCATTACTACAATTAAATCATTGACTGAAAACAACGTTGTCTATATTGACTGAAAACAACAGCCATTACGACAGTGAAATCGTTGACTGAAAACAACGTTGTCAGTGTTAACACACAGCCATTACGACAGTGAAATCATTGACTGAAAACAACGTTGTCTGCGTTAACACACAGCCATTACGACAGTGAAATCGTTGACTGAAAAACAACGTTGTCAGTGTTAACACACATCCATTACGACAGTGAAATCATTGACTGAAAACAACGTTGTCTATGTTAACACACAGCCATTACGACAGTGAAATCATTGACTGAAAACAACGTTGTCTATGTTAACACACAGCCATTACGACGGTGAAATCATTGACTGAAAACAACGTTGTCAGTGTTAACACACAGCCAATACGACAGTGAAATCATTGACTGAAAACAACGTTGTCAGTGTTCATACACAGCCATTACGACGGTGAAATCATTGACTGAAAACAACGTTGTCAGTGTTAACACACAAAGCATTACGACAGTGAAATCATTGACTGAAAAACAACGTTGGCAGGTGTTACCACAGCCATTACGACGGTGAAATCATTGACTGAAAACAACGTTGTCAGTGTTAATATTACCAGCCATTACGACGGTGAAATCATTGACTGAAAACAACGTTGTCTATGGTCATACATAGCCATTACGACAGTGAAATCATTGACTGAAAACAACGTTGTCAGTGTTCATACACAGCCATTACGACAGTGAAATCATTGACTGAAAAACAACGTTGTCTATGGTCACACACAGCCATTACGACAGTGAAATCATTGACTGGAAAACAACGTTGTCAGTGTTAACACACAGCCATTACGACAGTGAAATCATTGACTGAAAACAACGTTGTCAGTGTTAACACACAGCCATTACGACGGTGAAATCATTGACTGAAAACAACGTTGTCTATGGTAACACACAGCCATTACGACAGTGAAATCATTGACTGAAAACAACGTTGTCATGTTAACACGCAGCCATTACGACAGTGAAATCATTGAATGAAAACAACGTTGTCTATGTTAACACACAGCCATTACAACAGTGAAATCATTGACTTAAAACAACGTTGTCTATGTTAACACAGCCATTACGACAGTGAAATCATTGACTGAAAAACAACGTTGTCTATGTCAACACACAGCCATTATGACAGTGAAATCATTGACAGAAACAACGTTGTCTATGTTAACACACAGCCATTACGACAGTGAAATCATTGACTGAAACAACGTTGTCTATGTTAACACACAGCCATTACGACGGTGAAATCATTGACTGAAAACAACGTTGTCTATGTTAACACACAGCCATTACGACAGTGAAATCATTGACTGAAAACAACGTTGTCAGTGTTCATACACACCCATTACGACAGTGAAATCATTGACTGAAAATCACATTGTCAGTGTTCATACACAGCCATTACGACAGTGAAATTACTGAAAACGACGTTGTCTACAGCCATTACGACAATGAAATCATTGACTGAAAACAACGTTGTCATGTTAACACAGCAGCCATTAAAACAACGTTGTCTATGTCAGTGACAAAATCATTGACTGAAAAACAACGTTGTCTAGTGTTAACACACAGCCATTACGACAGTGAAATCATTGACTGAAAACAACGTTGTCAGTGTTCACACACAGCCATTACGACAGTGAAATCATTGATTGAAAACAACGTTGTCAGAACAGTTACGAAAATCATTGACTGAAAACAACGTTGTCAGTGTTAACACACAGCCAATTACGACAGTGAAATCATTGACTGAAAACAACGTTGTCAGTGTTCACACAGCCAATTACGACAGTGAAAAATTTTGAATGAAAACAAAATTGTCAGTGTTCATACACAGCCATTACGACAGTGAAATATTGACTGAAAAACAACGTTGTCTATGTTAACACACAGCCATTACGACGGTGAAATCATTGACCCAAAAACAAAGTTCTGACCTCGCACTTTTTCCGGCCAGTCGTCCTGTCCCATGTCAAAGAAAAAACAAAAAACAGCGGAATCGACTTTTGGAATCTCGACTACATTGTAAGGGCATTCGATGGTGAAATATTAGTGAAACCATCGGAAATGTAACAGAATCTGCTTTGATTATTGGTCAAATGATACACCTTTGCATGAAAGAGTTTTTTCAATAAGTTTATGGACATTTGAAGGTGATACCGTCACTGTTTCTATTCCATTCTGATATTTAATTAGTGGTCATCCTATGCACACGACTTCCTTTCTCTATTCCATTCCTGATATTTAATTAGTGGTCATCCTATGCACACGTGACTTCCTTTTCTAACGTCGGCTTCTGATGGAACTGGTGGATCCATCTACCTGGACAAGGGGGAGGGGGGGTTGGGGCGGATATATGATTTAATAGAAAAGATTCAACCGTCGTATGTATGCCGAGCTTGATATCCTGAGATCCTGAGTTCGATTCCTAGCAAAGCAGGGGGCCGACGTTGTGTTCCTTGATAAAGACACTAAACACGTTGTGTTCCTTGATAAAGACACTAAACACGTTGTGTTCCTTGATAAAGACACTATACAATGCTTGTGTTCCTTGGATAAAGACACTAAACACGTTGTGTTCCTTGATAAAGACACTAAACACGTTGTGTTCCTTGATAAAGACTCTAAAACACGTTGTGTTCCTTGATTAAGACACTAAAAACACTAGTTGTGTTCCTTGATAAAGGCACTAAAACACGTTGTGTTCCTTGATAAAGACACTAAACACGTTGTAATTTTGATAAAGACACTAAACACGTTGTGTTCCTTGATAAAGACACTAAACACGTTGTGTTC
>JAXRKP010002170.1:0-50000 GCA_037039925.1 Doris montereyensis | reverse complement strand
CATGTCTTTTAGTAGACTTTCTGTGTAAGATATATATCATGTCTTTTAGTAGACATAACATGTAAGATATATATCATGTCTTTTAGTAGACTTTCCATGTAAGATATATATCATGTCTTTTAGTAGACTTTCCATGTAAGGATATACTTCATGTCTTTTAGTAGCTTCCAGTAAGATATATATCATGTCTTTTAGTAGACTTTCCATGTAAGATATATATCATGTCTTTTAGTAGACTTTCCATGTAAGATATATATCATGTCTTTTAGTAGACTTTCTATGTAAATATATATCATGTCTTTTAGTAGACATTTCTATGTAAGATTATATATCATGTCTTTTAGTAGACTTTCTGTGTAAGATATATATCATGTCTTTTAGTAGACTTTCTATGTAAGATATATATATCATGTCTTTTAGTAGACTTTCCATGTAAGATATATAGTCTTTTAGTAGACTTTCCATGTAAGATATATATCATGTCTTTTTAGTAGACTTTCCATGTAAGATATATATCATGTCTTTTAGTAGCCTTTCTATGTAAGATATATATCATGTCTTTTAGTAGACTTTCCATGTAAGATATATATCATGTGTTTTAGTAGACTTTCCAGTGTAAGATATATATCATGTCTTTTAGTAGACTTTCTATGTAAGATATATATCATGTCTTTTAGTAGACTTTCTATGTAAGATATATAGTCTTTTGTAGACTTTCTATGTAAGATATATATCATGTTTAGTAGACTTTCATGTAAGATATCATGTCTTTTAGTAGACTTTCTATGTAAGATATATATCATGTAGTAGACTTTCCATGTAAGATATATATCATGTCTTTTAGTAGACTTTCTATGTAAGATATATATCATGTCTTTTAGTAGACTTTCCAGGTAAGATATATATCATGTCTTTTAGTAGACTTTCTATGTAAGATATATATCATGTCTTTTAGTAGACTTTCTATGTAAGATATATATCATGTCTTTTAGTAGACTTTCTGTGTAAGATATATATCATGTAGTAGACTTTCTATGTAAGATATATATCATGTCTTTTAGTAGACTTTCTGTGTAAGATATATATCATGTCTTTTAGTAGACTTTCTAGGTAAGATATAATATCATGTAGTAGACTTTCTATGTAAGATATATATCATGTCTTTTAGTAGACTTTCTATGTAAGATATATATCAAGTCTTTTAGTAGACTTTCCATGTAAGATATATATCATGTCTTTTAGTAGACTTTCTATGTAAGATATATATCATGTCTTTTAGTAGACTTTCTATGTAAGATATATATCATGTCTTTAGTAGACTTTCCGTGTAAGATATTTATCATGTCTTTTAGTAGACTTTCTATGTAAGATATATATCATGTCTTTTAGTAGACTTTCCATGTAAGATATATATCATGTCTTTTAGTAGACTTTCTATGTAAGATATATATCATGTCTTTTAGTAGACTTTCTATGTAAGATATATATCATGTCTTTTAGTAGACTTTCTATGTAAGATATATATCATGTAGTTAGACTTTCTATGTAAGATATCATGTCTTTTAGTAGACTTTCTATGTAAGATATATATCATGTCTTTTAGTAGACTTTCTCATGTAAGATATATATCATGTCTTTTAGTAGACTTTCTCATGTAAGATCATATATCATGTCTTTTAGTAGACTTTCTATGTAAAATATATATCATGTCTTTTAGTAGACTTCCTTCATGTAAGACATATATCATGTCTTTAGTAGACTTTCTATGTAAGATATATACCATGTCTTCTTTAGTAGACTTTTCCATGTAAGATATATATCATGTTCTTTAGTAAACTCTTCCATGTAAGATATATATCATGTCTTTTAGTAGACTTTCATGTAAGATATATATCATGTCTTTTTTAGTAGTCTTTCTATGTAAGATATATATCATATCTTTTAGTAGATTTTCCATGTAATATATATATCATGTCTTTTAGTAGATCATGTCTTTTAGTAGACTTTCTGTGTATGATATATATCATGTCTTAGTAGAATTTCTGTGTAAGATATATATCATGTCTTTTTTAGTAGATCATGTCTTTAGTAGACTTTCTTCTGTGTAAGATATATATCATGTCTTTAGTAGACTTTTCCATGTAAGATATATATCATGTCTTTTGGTAGACTTTCCATGTAAGATATATATCATGTCTTTTAGTAGACTTTCATGTAAGATATATTCCATGTCTTTAGTAGATTTTCTATGTAAGATATATATCATGTCTTTTAGTAATTTTCCACAAAGATATATATCATGTCTCTTGGTAGACTTTCCATGTAAGATATATATCATGTCTTTTTAGTAGATTCTCCATATAAGATATATATCATGTTCTTTTATAGACTTTCTGTGTAAGATATATATCATGTTCATTAGTAGATTCCATGTAAGATATATATCATGTAGTCTTTGGTAGACTTTCCATGTAAGATATATATACATGTCTTTTTAGTAGATTTTCTATGTAAGATATATATCATGTCTTTTAGTAGAATTTCTGTGGTAAGATATAAATCGTGTCTGTTAGTAGATTTTCTATGTAAGATATATATCATGTCTTTTAGTAGACTTTCCATGTAAGATATATATCATGTCTTTTAGTAAGATTTTTTCTATACAAGATATATATCATGTCTTTTAATAGACTTTCCATGTAAGACATATGTCTTTTAGTAGATTTTCCATGTAAGATATATATCATGTCTTTTGATAGATTTTCCATGTAAGATATATATCATGTCTTTTAGTAGACGTTCCATGTAATATATATATCATGTCTTTTAGTAGACTTTCTGTGTAAGATATATATCATGTCTTTTAGTAGACTTTCTATATAGATATATATCATCTTTTAGTAGCCTTTCTATGTAAGATATATATCATGTCTTTTAGTAGACTTTCTATGTAAGATATATATATCATGTTTTTTTAGTAGACTTTCCATGTAAGATATATGTCTTTTGATAGACTTTCCATGTAAGATATATATCATGTTTTTTAGAAGACTTTCCATGTAAGATATATATCATGTCTTTTAGTAGACTTTCTATGAAAGATATATATCATGTAGTAGACTTTCCATGTAAGATATATGTCTTTTATTGGGCATTCCATGTAAGATATATATCATGTCTTTTAGTAGACATTCCATGTAAGATATATATCATGTCTTTTAGTAGACATTCCATGTAAGATATATATCATGTCTTTTAGTAGACTTTCCATGTAAGATATATATCATGTCTTTTAGTAGCCTTTTTATGTAAGATATATATCATGTCCTTTAGTAGACTTTCTGTGTAAGATATATATCATGTCTTTTAGTAGACTTTCTATCTAAGATATATATCATATAGTAGACTTTCCATGTAAGATATATATCATGTCCTTTTAGTAGACTTTTTATGTAAGATATATATCATGTCTTTTAGTAGACTTTCCATGTAAGATATATATCATGTCTTTTAGTAGACTTTCTATGTAAGATATATATCATGTCTTTTAGTAGGCTTTCTATGTAAGATATATATCATGTCTTTTAGTAGACTTTCTGTGTAAGATATATATCATGTAGTAGACTTTTTATGTAAGATATATATCATGTCTTTTAGTAGACTTTCTATGTAAGATATATAATCATGTAGTAGACTTTCTAAATGTAGATATATATCATGTCTTTTAGTAGACTTTCTGTGTAAGATATATATCATGTAGTAGACTTTCCATGTAAGATATATATCATGTGTTTTAGTAGTTTCTGCAAGATTCATATATCATGTCTTTTATCAAAGGCTTTCTCTGTAGATATATATCATTGTCTTTTAGTAGACTTTCTATGTAGATATATATCATGTAGTAGACTTTCTATGTAAGATATATCATGTCTTTTTTAGTAGACTTTCTGTAAGATATATATCATGTCTTTTAGTAAGACTTTCCATGTAAGATATATATCATGTCTTTTAGTAGACTTTCCATGTAAGAATATATCATGTCTTAGTAGACTTTCCACGTAAGATATATATCATGTCTTTTAGTAGACTTTCTATGTAAGATATATATATCATGTGTTTTAGTAGATTTCATGTAAGATATAATATATCATGTAGTAGACTTTTCTATCTAAATATAATATATCATGTAGTAGACTTTCCTATGTAAGATATATATCATGTCTTTTTAGTAGACTTTCTTTGGGCATATAATATATCTTGTAGTAGACTTTCAAATGTAAGATATATATCATGTATTAGACTTTCCATGTAAGATATATCATGTCTTAGTAGACTTTCCCATGTAAGATATATATCATGTCTTTTAGTAGATTTTCCATGTAAGATATATATCATGTAGTAGACTTTTCCATGTAAGGTATATATCATGTAGTAGACTTTTCATGTAAGGTATATATCATGTAGTAGACTTTCCATGTAAGGTATATATCATGTAGTAGACTTTCCATGTAAGGTATATATCATGTCTCTTTTAGTAGACTTTCTATGTAAGATATATATCATGTCTTTTTAGTAGACGTTTTATGTAAGATATATATCATGTAATAGACTTTCTATGTAAGATATATATCATGTCTTTTAGTAGACTTTCTATAAGATATATATCATATCTTTTAGTAGACTTTCTATGTAAGATATATCTTTTAGTAGACTTTTCATGTAAGATATATATCATGTAGTAGACTTTCCATGTAAGGTATATATCATGTCTTTTAGTAGACTTTCTAAAGATATAAATATCATGTCTTTTAGTAGACTTTTTATGTAAGATATATATCATGTAGTAGACTTTCTATGTAAGATATATATATCATGTCTTTTAGTAGACTTTCTATGTAAGATATATATCATGTCTTTTAGTAGACTTTTCTATGTAAGATATATATCATGTCTTTTAGTAGACTTTCTATGTAAGATATATATCATGTAGTAGACTTTCTATGTAAGATATATATCATGTAGTAGACTTTCTATGTAAGATATATATCATGTAGTAGACTTTCTATGTAAGATATATATCATGTATTTTAGTAGGACTTTCTATGTAAGATATATATCATGTAGTAGACTTTCTATGTAAGATATATATCATGTAGTAGACTTTCTATGTAAGATATATATCATGTAGTGAACTTTCCCTATGTAAGATATATATCATGTAGTAGACTTTCTATGTAAGATATATATCATGTAGTAGACTTTCTATGTAAGATATATATCATGTAGTAGACTTTCTATGTAAGATATATATCATGTATTTTAGTAGACTTTCTATGTAAGATATATATCATGCAGTAGACTTTCTGTGTAAGATATATATCATGTAGTAGACTTTCCATGTAAGATATATATCATGTCTTTTAGTAGACGTTCTATGTAAGATATATATCATGTAGTAGACTTTCTACGTAAGATATATATCATGTAGTATTTCTATGTAAGATATATATCATGTAGTAGACTTTCTATGTAAGATATATATCATGTCTTTTAGTAGACTTTCTATGTAAGATATATATCATGTATTAGACTTTCTATGTAAGATATATATCATGTAGTAGACTTTCTATGTAAGATATATATCATGTCTTTTCTAGTAGATATATATCTTCCTTCTATGTAAGATATAAATCATGTAGTAGACTTTCTATGTAAGATATATATCATGTAGTAGACTTCTATGTAAGATGTATATCATGTCTTTAGTAGATTTTCTATGTAAGATATATATCATGTAGTAGACTTTCTATGTAAGATATATATCATGTAGTAGACTTTTCTATGTAAGATATATATCAGATGTCTTTTAGTAGACTTTCTATGTAAGATATATATCATGTAGTAGACTTTCTATGTAAGATTTATATCATGTCTTTAGTAGACTTTCCATGTAAGATATATCATGTAGTAGACTTTCTATGTAAGATAGATATCATGTAGTAGACTTTCTATAAGATATATATCAGGTAGTAGATTCTTCCATGTAAGATATATATCATGTCTTTTGGGTAGACTTTTCATGTAAGATATATATCATGTAGTAGACTTTCTATGTAAGATATATATCATGTCTTTTAGTAGACTTTCTATGTAAGATATATGTCTTTTGGTAGACTTTCCATGTAAGATATATATCATGTAGTAGACTTTCTATGTAAAATATAAATCATGTCTTTTCAGTAGACTTTCTATGTAAGATATATATCATGTAGTAGAGACTTTCATGTAAGATATATATCATGTAGTAGACTTTCTATCTAAGATATATATCATGTAGTAGACTTTCTATGTAAGATATATATCATGTAGTAGACTTTCTATGTAAGATATATATCATGTAGTTTTAATATATATCATGACTTTCTATGTAAGATAATATATCATGTAGTAGAGTTTCTATGTAAGATATATATATCATGTAGTAGACTTTCTATGTAAGATATAGATCATGTCTTTATATCTATGTAAGATATATCATGTAGACTTTCTATGTAAGATATATATCATGTAGTAGACTTTCTATGTAAGATATATATCATGTCTTTATGTAAGATATATCATGTAAGATTTTCTATGTAAGATATATATCATGTAGTAGACTTTCTATGTAAGATTTATATCATGTCTTTTAGTAGACTTTCCATGTAAGATATATATCATGTAGTAGACTTTCTATGTAACATATATATCATGTAGTAGACTTTCTATGTAAGATATATATCATGTAGTAGACTTTCTATGTAAGATATTATCATGTCTTTTAGAGATATCCGTGTCTTTTATGTAAGATATATATCATGTAGTAGACTTCTATGTAAGATATATATCATGTAGTAGACTTTCTATGTAAGATATATATATCATGTCTTTAGTAGACTTTCTATGTAAGATATATATCTTTTAGTAGACTTTCCATGTAAGATATAGATCATGTCTTTTTCTAGTAGACATGTCTTTTAGTAGACTATGTAAGATCTATATCATGTAGTAGACTTTCTATGTAGATATATCATGTAGTAGACTTTCTATGTAAGATATATATCATGTAGTAGACTTTCTATGTAAGATATATATCATGTAGTAGACTTTCTATTGTAAGATATATATCAGGTAGTAGGACTTTCCATGTAAGATATATATCATGTCTTTTAGTAGACTTTCTATGGAAGATATATATCATGTAGTAGACTTTCTATGTAAGATATATATATCTACTATCATGTCTTTTAGTAGACTTTCTATGTAAGATATATGTCTTTTGGTAGACCTTTCCATGTAAGATATATATCATGTAGTAGACTTTCTATGTAAGATATATATCATCGTCTTTTAGTAGACTTTCTATGTAAGATATATATCATGTAGTAGACTTTCTATGTAAGATATATATCATGTAGTAGACTTTCTATGTAAGATATATATCATGTAGTAGACTTTCTATGTAAGATATATATCATGTAGTAGACTTTCTATGTAAGATATATATCATGTAGTAGACTTTCTCTGTAAGATATATATCATGTAGTAGACTTTCTATGTAAGATATATATCATGTAGTAGACTTTCTATGTAAGATATATGTCTGTAGTAGACTTTCTATGTAAGATATATATCATGTCTTTTAGTAGACTTTCTATGTAAGATATATATCATGTAGTAGGCTTTCTATGTAAGATATATATCATCTTTTGTAGACTTTCTATGTAAGATATATATCAGTAGTAGACTTTCTATGTAAGATATATATCAGTGTAGTAGACTTTCTATGTAAGATATATATCATGTCTTTTAGTAGACTTTCTATGTAAGATATATATCATGTAGTAGACTTTCTATGTAAGATATATTCATGTAGTAGACTTTCTATGTAAGTATATTCATGTAGTAGACTTTCTATGTAAGATATATATCATGTTAGTAGACTTTCTCTGTAAGATATATATCATGTCAGTAGACTTTCTATGTAAGATATAGTCATGTAGTAGACTTTCTATGTAAGATATATATCATGTAGTAGACTTTCTATGTAAGATATATATCATGTAGTAGACTTTCTATGTAAGATATATATCATGTAGTAGACTTTCTATGTAAGATATATATCATGTAGTAGACTTTCTATGTAAGATATATATCATGTAGTAGACTTTCTATGTAAGTTATATATCATGTAGTAGACTTTCTATGTAGTTATATATCATGTAGTAGCTTTCTAGTAAGTTATATTCATGTAGTGAGACTTTCTATGTAAGATATATATCATGTAGTAGACTTTCTATGTAAGTTATATATCATGTAGTAGACTTTCTATGTAAGTTATATATCATGTAGTAGGACTTTCTATGTAAGATTATATCATCATGTAGTAGACTTTCTATGTAAGATATATATCATGTCTTTTAGTAGACATTCCATGTAAGATATATTTCATGTCTTTTAGTAGACTTTCTATGTAAGATATATATCATGTCTTTTATTAGACTTTCCATGTAAGACATATATCATGTCTTTTAGTAGACTTTCTATGTAAGATATATATCATGTCTTTTAGTATATTTATTGTAAGATATATAATATGTCTTAGTAGATTTCATATATATATATATCACAAATCTTTTAGTAGTATCTTTTCTATGTAAGATATATATCATATATCTTTTAGTACTTCATGATATATATCATATCTTTAGTAGATTTCATGTAAGATATATATCATATCTTTTAGACTTTCATGTTATTATATCATATATCTTTTTAGTAGGACTTAAGATATATATCATGTCTTTTAGTAGATCATATCTTAGTGACTTTCCATGTACATATATATTCATGTCTTTTAGATAGAACTTTCTATGTAAGATATATATCATGTTCTGTTAGTAGACTTTCAGTGTAAGATATTATATCTATTGCTTTTAGTAGACTTTCTACTGTAAGATATATATCATGTCCTTTAGTAGACTTTCCTATGTACGATATATATCATGTCTTTTAGTAGACTTTCCATAAGATATATATCATACCTTTAGTAGATTTCCATGTAATATATATATCATGTTCTTAGTAGACTTTTTATGTGGAAGATATATCATGTCTTTTAGACTTTCCATTTGTAAAGATACATCATGTCTTTTAGTAGATTCCTCATGTAAGATATATCATGTCTTTTAGTAGATCCTCAAGATAGGCATCATGTCTTTTATAGACTTTCGTAAGATATATCATATCTTTTTTTAGTATTTCTTGTCTTTAGTAGATTCTCTCAAAATATATCATGTCTTTAGTATATATATCTATTTAGTAAACTTCTTGTGTAAGATATATCATGTCTTTTAGTATTTATGTAAGATATATTTTATTTTTAGTAGATTTCGTGTAAGATATATCATGTCTTTTAGTATATCACCTTGTGACTTCTATGTAAGATATCATGCGTCTTTTAGTTATGCATATATCATACCTTTAATGATCATCTTTATTTATATCATGTCTTTTAGAAATTTTCTATAAGATATATATCATCTTTTAGTAGACTTCCATGTAAGATAGCAGAATATGTTCCTTTTAGTTAGACTATAAGATATATATCATGCCTTTTATAGACCTTCTATATAAAGATATACATCATAAATTTTTTATAGATTTCCATGTAAGACAGATATCATAAATCTTTAGTAGCACCTTCCATGCGGGAGGCATCACAGTCTTTTAGTAGACTCTCTACATATCAAATCTTTTAGACCCCCTTTCATAATATATAATACCTTTCGTATATTTTCCATGTAAGATATAGGTCATGTTCTAGTAGATTCTCGTAAGATATCATGTGTTCCTTTTTACTCTGTTATACTATATATATATATATATATATATATATATATATATATATATATATATATATATATATGTATATATATATATGTATATATATATATATATATATATATATATATATATATATATATATATATATATATATATATATATATATATATATACATATATATATATATATATATATATATATATATATATATATATATATATATATATATATAATATAACCAGAGTAACATCCTCAAAGCTAAGACAAGAGCCTAATGATATGGAGCTGCATCTACATACGACCAAAACGTCAGCATGACATAGGTCTTGATCTAGATCATATCTTTGGAGTAAGTTTAAAATGATATTTTCATGAGGACATAGTTGTAAGCAGCCGTCGTGGTGTAGTGCTTTAGGCGATGGAATAGCAATCTGTTGGTCCTGGGTTCGAATTAAAAGCTGGGACAATTTGTTCTTCATGTTTTCATTGTTTATCTTTATACTGTTGGCTTTTCATAACAGGGTAGGTCTTGGGTTTGGCTGTCGATGCTTGTACAAAGTTTTTTAAAAGCCTTGATTTGCCTACCTACGTAAGAGCATAAGTTGTTCTAAGATAGGATTACACGAGAAATCAACCGAGACGTCGAGGCGATGGGTGCCGATGTGGAAGTCGCTTGTTCGATTCACTCTGTACCCAAAGTTTCTGCTGTTATTTATTCTCTGTTGGTGATTTTGGGGGCTCGTTAGTCCAGGGGCAAGGTGTCGGCCTCTCAACTAAAATGTTATGAGTTTCAATACACAGACAGACAGACAGACAGACAGACAGACATATACACATCCCTATATCCATACATTCGTGCATACGTACAAACATACAGACAGATACACATACACATATACAAACATACATACATACACATACATACATAAATACATACTTACATACATAAATACATACATACATACATACATACATACATACATATATATATACATACATACATACATACATACATACATACATACATACATACATACATACATACATACATACATACATACATACAACATGCATACATACATACATGTATGGATTTAGAAATATGGGTCTCAGATGTGTATGCCTGGATGAAGTTAAATCAAGATAAAACTGAAGTAATTGTTTTTTGGCACTAGATTTAAAATAAAGAACCTGACCATTCCCACTACCACCATACGTGGCATAAACTTTCCAGTAAAGACAAGAGTTAAAAACCTTGGCGCCATTTTTGACTCTCAATGGACGATCATATTTCCCACCTTAGAAAATGTTATTATTCTGTCTAGCATTGATTATTGTAACTCACTTTTGGCAAGTGTGGCAGAAAATCGTATAGATAAATTACAGCAAGTCCAAAAAGATTTTTGAAAAGACTGACCATATTACACCAATACTGAAAAAATTACACTGGCTACCAGTAAAATATCGTTTTAGATATAAAATTGTGACATTGCTATATCAATGTCTTCACGATGAATACTTTCCTGTCTACCTTAGAGAGTTCATTTCTTATAATAGAGTGTCAGCTAGACAACTCCGATCCAGTAGCTCTGTGACACCCCTTCTTCAACCAGAGACAAGTCTGAAATCATACGAGGACATATCATTTTCATACTATGATCCAATGCTGTGGCATGGTCTGCCTGGCAGTCTTAACGGGAATGGACTCTTTAAGCTCATTCAAGACGTCCCTCAAAACTTATCTTTTTAATGAAAGTTTTAGATAAGGTTTTCACACGGTATCTCATCACTTTTATGACAATACCTCTTTAACGAAATTTTATTGTGTTTATCAATGTTCAACTTTATTGTCTTAAGTACGTAAAGTGCCATGAGACTAATTAGAGGTGAATGGCAATATATAAATGCATATATTGTCATATTATTATTACATACGCACATACATACGCACACATATATACACACACGCACACACACACACACAAACACCGAACTTACACAAGCAGGAGGCTAAAAATAAACTATAGTGATATATTTTTTTGAATTTATTTACTTTTTTTTTTTCAAAAATGTACATTATCATTACAACAAATTTTTTCTCCATCTTTTTGAGACATTAGCCAGGCAGGAGTTAACCCTTTAACCGGCTACGCTTCTCCAGCTTTGCCAGTCAGAGGTTAACCCTTTAACTGGCGGTCTCCTCCAGCTTGACTAGTCAGGGGTTAACCCTTTAACCGGCCATCTCCTCCAGCTGGGCCAATGCACTATGTGAGTTAAAAACAAAAAAGAGAAACGAAATGTAAAATATTGTGGGGATCAATTCTATTGACATATCTGCGTCATGTCTTGTTGTTAGTTTGTTTTTATGAGGATATTGATGATGATTATTATGATGATGATGATGATGATGATTAGTTCGTTTTGATGATGATGATGATGATGATGATGATGATGATGATGATGATGATGATGATGATGTTTGTTTTATGATGATGATGATGATTAGTTTGTTTTCTGATAATGGTGAAGATAATGATTAGTTTGTTTTGATGATGATGCTGATTATGATCATGATGATGATTAGTTTGTTTTCTTACCCTTCACACAGTGGAGTGCAAACGACCCCAGCAAAAAGAGCAGCCGGACCAAGAACAGTTCCGGCAGCGCCAACACAGACAGAGGTGCAAGCAATGACGGTCATGCCCGAGTGAATGTATGGGATGAGCGCATTGACAGCACCATCGAAGTCAACTGTGAAATAAACAGGTGTTTGTTGGTTTTGTAAGTTTTTTTGCAATTTACCTGATAGTGAAGTAAGAGGAAACTTTTTTTTAATTTTTATTCTATTTCCCTGTCATATTATTAGCAAAAAGATTAATGTTCCTATCTGTCTGTGTTTATCTATGCCTTTTGGGATAATTTTGATAGGACATCCTCTGTCTAATGAGATCAATTATTGTTATTATATTTTATGTTCATAATTATTTAATTCTTCTAAAAGGCAAAAAAAAGATACTATTTTGTTTGTCTACGTGTTGTTTTTTTAATGGAAAATTTCGGATATAATAATACTAATCCATCTTTTGTAATTTTCCTTGATTTAATTTATTTTCATTCAGTTATCTTCTTCTTTGTTATTTATTAATGTCTTCATTTATTTGGCTTATAGTTTATATGCTCATCTAAATTAATTAAATCTTTAATGGTAATTATGTATTTTTCATTAACTTAATTTTGTTCATTCATTGATTTATGTATGGAATTTGCTTATATATCATGTTATCATATTTTTTGTATCACGTTTTAGTTTTAGTTTTCCTTTCATTTTCTATTCAACAGTTTAACCCCCTCCTCCCCCCCCTCATCCAGGTAGTTGGATCAACACCTAGTCCCATCGGCAACGGACGATGAAACAGAGGTTCCGTTTGCAGAATACAACACTCTGTGCACGTTAAAGATCCCTTGGCTGTTTACGGGACAGTCCGGAGCAAATCAAAACTCCTACCACAAACCCTCGAGATCACATTAGTTGTGAGAGTGGATAAAGTCAAATCAAATCAAATCAAATCAAATCAAATCAAATCAAATCAAATCAAATCAAATCAAATCAAATCTCCAAATTCAAATCAAATCAAATCAAATCAAATCAAATCAAATCAAAAGCCCCCTTAGTTGTTGCATCCACCCCCCCCCCAGCCCCACTACAAACCTCCTGTGGCTGCCTTGTTGAAGGAGTCCTTGGCCGAGTTGTAGGTTTTGGTGAACCAATCGTCAACGCTGTTGAGGGCGTGTTGGATCTCTCTTGATGAGAAACCTCTTCCTCAGAGTGCCAGCATCCACGGTTGCCATGCCGACCAGCACCATCGCTAGCATCAACACTACAGCAGTCTTCATGGTGAGTTCTCTGCCATGGAATAGAGAACGGGGAAAGCGAAAGTCTTAAGATGGGCTATTAGTGATGTAGGGTAAGAGAAAAAGCTTTTAAATTGACTGGCGTCATAGTTTCGATTCCACAGTGACGACACACATGGTGTAGATATACCACTCTCATAAACGCATGGTACATTAATAAAATACACACATCTGTCAACTCTATTCAAAGTTTTGCCGCAGACCTATGACCTATGACTTATGACCTATTACCTTTAAGTGGCGCCTGTGGCCGAGCGGTTAAACTGACGGACTTGGGATCACGAGGTCCCGGGTTCGAATCATTGCGAAGCTAGGACCGACGTTGTGTTCCCAGGGAAAAACGTTTCCCTACTCGACCCAGACACGAATGGGTACAATCCATGGGAGTAATAACCTCCATCAAACTGTCGTCATGTCCAGCAGGTGGTTATTATCATCTGCTACGCTTCCTGCTACAGAAACCGGGATAATCTTCGGCTCTAAGGGCTTTAAGGAACTTACTACGTATGAAATGTTAGCTCTATGGGCTTTAAAGAAACTTAAATTTTAGCTCTATGAAATTTTACAATTGGCGTCCTGACATCCAAAATGTTACGGTCATATTGATATGGATTTACAACACTTAGTGACAACACTGTAATTTTGATTTCAAATGGAAAATTTATGTCACGAATATCTTCATTCTCGCAAACGATTTCTTTTCTTGATTTATTTTAAGACATCTTACCATCTAACGGAAATTTATCCTACGTTTAATTACCATGATGTGCTTTCACTACAACTAAACAATTTAGATGTAAATGCATGATTGTCTATGATCTATTTGGGGCATAATGTATACGAGATAATTATATTCAACGGAATTTCACGGCTCCAATATTTACCTACATGTTTTAAATGTAATGAGACTTCACTGTAATAATACACATTTCAATGTATTATGATTTTTGGTATATCTTGGCATTTAATTATTATAATATGATTTTCAATAAGCAAATTGAGTTTCAAATTAACACGAGTTTCAATCTCACGAGACTTATACACCAAGTCATACTGTATAATTAACCAGAAGAGAAAATGACTGGAGTGCCAACCTATTGGGAGGAGGCGACTGGTCACAAAGATGGTCTGTTGTCAACTAGTGAACAGTCCAAGGTGAGGCCCTTTAATCTACTAAGTAGAATGACTTGGAACTGTTGCATGGGATGAAACCCATTACCTAATAACCTCGTAACGCCATTTCATAATAGTTTGTCTGTGGGTCTGTTGTCATTACTACGCAGTCGTTCTTCTTAGTGTGTCGTCTGCTTCTTCCTCTCTGTATCTGTCTGTCCGTCTGTTTGTCTGTTTGTCTCTCTGTCTTTTTCTCCTTCGAAACTCTCCCGTTTGGTCTCTGTCTATATATGTCTATATGGCTCTCTTTCCGTTTCCGTTGATCTGTGCTGTTTATGTCTGTCTTTGTCTTTGATTTTGTCGCTGTCTCCCTCTATCTCTATATCTGCCATGTCTGTCCTTCTGCCTGGCTATCTGTCTGGTTTATAAATATATATATATATATATATATATATATATATATATGGGTATTTACATGTATATATATATATGGGTATTTATACAGGGTGTCTAAGCAAGGTAACTGTTATAAAGGCGAATACCTATTTAACCTTGAACGTAATTCTAATGATTTTTTAACTCAGAGGCATTTTAGATACCATTATTTCAATATGTAAAAATGATCGGAAACGGAAATAGAACATTTCTTGTAAGACAACCTATTTCAATTTGAATTGTTAAAAATCAATGTAGCCCAAAACGAAAAGATATCCTCAAACTTAAAGGTAATAATTTACTGTAATGTACGGAATTTTTAGGTATATTGCCTCAATAATTGAAAAAAATTCGACTTTGAAAAATCGGATAGACAAAACTATTTTGATTAGTATTTCCTTCGAGAGAGATCCTCCATCCGCCTTCCGTTTGCCGCCATGGCATTTCACAGTCTGACAGTAAAGTCTAGCGACCTGGCTTCTGTTGTCTCCTCGTACTCCCCGTAAGTTGTTATCCTTCAACTGCTCTTTGGTGAGGGGAACAGGATTGCCAAAAACTCCGTTCTTCAGATATCCCTATAGAAAAAAATCGTAGAGGTTAAGATCGGAACTTTTGGATGGCAAGTCAACTGATGCTTTTGGAGAGATCAATAGGGGGCCTGGAAAAGAATTGTGTGTGAGTTGAACCAGCATAAGTCCATCAAACGTTTAAGTTTTATGAAATAATCTCATAACCAGACGTAAGAAATAAGTGACCTAAGTTTTATCATTTCGTTCATTTGGTAAAACATCTCCACTCCCGATCTGGTGCAAGCAAAAATGTATGGAGACCGAAAACACTCATTCCTTTAGAACCACTGTGGTGTGATATTAATAGTGAATCTAGGTCCACGCTTTTCAAATGCCTTTGATTGAACTTTTCTTGTCTAAAGTTTCATGTCAGTAGTGGAACAAATAAGTCTGTTGTCATCCTTTGAGACTTTTGACTTTTTTAGCACACATTGTTATACTAGTGCTGCAATCTACAATTTCTAGTTTTAACTGACAAAGAATTCCATGTAGCTGGGGCCGAAAAGATGAAAGAACGTTCGAGAAATTTAGTCTTAGGGATGCTTCTTTCTATTTGCAAAGATTGTGATGATTTAAGCGGACGATTGGGGTGGTGAACTTGAAGGAGTTGTTTTAGATAGTCGGGGGCAGTGTCATTAATGCAGTTGAAAGTGAGACATGCTATCTTATATATGATTCTCCTCTCTACGGGAAGCCAATGTAGAGAGCAAAAAGCGGGAGTGATATGTTCAGACTTTTTGGTTTTAGTTACAATTCTTGCTGCTTTATTTTGAAGTAATTGTAATCGATGAATAGACGTTTTTGGCAAACCATAAAGAAGAGAATTACAGTAATCAAGACGACTTGTGACAAGTGCATGGACAAGCATTTTACATGTTTCTTGGTCTAACATATTCCGGATACGAGAAATACTTTTAAGGACACAATGGATTGTCTGACAAACTTTGGTAATGTGAACATGCATGTGTCAAAATTCATCAAAGAAGAAACCGAGATTTTTGACACTATGGCTGTTACATATAATCGAATTGTTTATGACCAGCTCATTTAATATAATGTCCTTTCCTTTTTTTCTAAATTTTATCAATTCTGTCTTGTCATTGTTGAATTTCAGTTTGTTTTCGGTCATCCAGGTCCTGATGTCTAACACACAGTTGATGATGACTGTTTCTTTAGTTGTTATGCGATTGTTCATGCTGAGGGGGATATAAAGTTGCGTATCGTCAGCATGAAAATGATGATCAATGGTGTGGGATGCAATGATGTCACTGAGAGGTGTAATGTATAGTGTAAAGAGAAACGGACCAAGGACTGATCCCTGTGGGACGCCAAAATGGATATTTGCGGCCGATGAAGGACTGCCATTTATGATGACTCGCTGGGTACGATCGGTAAGATAATTTACAAATCACAAACCCTATATATCTTACAAGGAAAGTCTACTAAAAGACATGATATATATCTTACATAGAAAGTCTATTAAAAAACATGATATATATCTTACATGGAAAGTCTACTAAAAGACATGATATATGTCTTACATGGAAAGTCTACTAAAAGACATGATATATATATCTTACATGGAAAGTCTACTAAAAGACATGATATATGTCTTACATGGATAGTCTACTAAAAGACATGATATATATCTTACATGGAAAGTCTACTACATGATATATATCTTACATGGAAAGTGTACATAAAGACATGATATCTATCTTACATAGAAAGTCTACTAAAAGACATGATATATATCTTACATAGAAAGTCTACTAAAAAGACATGATATATATATCTTACATGGAAAGTCTACTAAAAGACCTGATATATATCTTACTTAGAAAGTCTACTAAAAGACCTGATATTTATCTTACATAGAAAGTCTACTAAAAGACATGATATATATATTACATGGAAAGTCTACTAAAAGACATGATATGTATCTTACATGGAAAGTCTACTAAAAGACATGATATATATCTTATATAGAAGGTCTACTAAAAGACATGATATATATCTTATATAGAAAGTCTACTAAAAGACATGATATATATCTTACATGGAAAGTCTACTAAAAGACATGATATATATCTTATATAGAAAGTCTACTAAAAGACATGATATATATCTTACACAGAAAGTCTACTAAAAGACATGATCTATTAAAAGACATGATATATATCTTACATAGAAAGTCTACTAAAAGACATGATATATATCTTACATAGAAAGTCTACTAAAAGACATGATCTACTAAAAGACATGATATATATCTTACACAGAAATCTACTAAAAGACATGATATATATCTTACATAGAAAGTCTACTAAAAGACATGATATATATCTTACACAGAAAGTTTACTAAAAGACATGATATATATCTTACACAGAAAAGTCTACTAAAAGACATGATATATATCTTACACAGAAAGTCTACTAAAAGACATGATATATATCTTACACAGAAAGTCTACTAAAAGACATGATATATATCTTACATAGAAAGTCTACTAAAAGACATGATATATATCTTACATGGAAAGTCTACTAAAAGACATGATATATATCTTACATAGAAAAGTCTACTAAAAGACATGATATATATCTTACAATGGAAAGTCTACTAAAAGACATGATATATATCTTACATAAAAAGTCTACTAAAAGACATGATATATATATTACATGGAAAGTCTACTAAAAGACATGATATATATCTTACATGGAAAGTCTACTAAAAGACATGATATATCTTACATGGAAAACTAAAAAGACATGATATATATCTTACACAGAAAGTCTACTAAAAGACATGATATATATCTTACATAGAAAGTCTACTAAAAGACATGATATATATCTTACATGGAAAGTCTACTAAAAGAAATCTACTAAAAGACATGATATATATCTTACATAGAAAGTCTACTAAAAGGACATGATATATATCTTACATAGAAAGTCTACTAAAAGACATGATATATATCTTACATGGAAAGTCTACTAAAAAAGACATGATATATATCTTACATGGAAAGTCTACTAAAAGATATGATATATATCTTACATAGAAAGAAAAGACTGATATATATCTTACATGATCTACTAAAAGACATGATATATATCTTAAATGGAAAGTCTACTAAAAGATATGATATATATCTTACATAGAAAGTCTACTAAAAGACATGATATATATCTTACATGGAAAGTCTACTAAAAGACATGATATATATCTTACATAGAAAGTCTACTAAAAGACATGATATATATCTTACATGGAATGTCTACTAAAAGACATGATATATATCTTACATAGAAAGTCTACTAATGATATATAACTTACATAGAAAGTCTACTAAAAGACATGATATATAACTTACATAGAAAGTCTACTAAAAGACATATATATATAGAAAGTCTTACATGATAATATCTACTAAAAGACATGATATATAACTTACATAGAAAGTCTACTAATGAAATAACATACATAGAAAGTCTACTACATGATATATAACTTACATAGAAAGTCTACTAAAAGACATATATCTTACATAGAAATTCTACTACATGATATATAACTTACATAGAAAGTCTACATGATATATATCTTACATAGAAAGTCTACTACATGATATATATCTTACATAGAAAGTCTACTACATGATATATATCTTACATAGAAAGTCTACTACATGATATATATCTTACATAGAAAGTCTACTAAAAGACATGATATATATCTTACATAGAAAGTCTACTACATGATATATAACTTACATAGAAAGTCTACTAAAAGACATATATCTTACATAGAAAGTCTACTACATGATATATATCTTACACAGAAAGTCTACTACATGATATATATCTTACATAGAAAGTCTACTAAAAGACATGATATATAACTTACATAGAAAGTCTACTACATGATATATATCTTACATAGAAAGTCTACTAAAAGACATGATATATATCTTACATAGAAAGCCTACTACATGATATATATCTTACATAGAAAGTCTACTAAAAGACATGATATATATCTTACATAGAAAGTCTACTAAAAGACATATATCTTACATAGAAAGTCTACTACATGATATATATCTTACATAGAAAGTCTACTACATGATATATATCTTACATAGAAAGTCTACTACATGATATATATCTTACATAGAAAGTCTACTACATGATATATATCTTACATAGAAAGTCTACTACATGATATATATCTTACATAGAAAGTCTACTACATGATATATATCTTACATAGAAAGTCTACTACATGATATATATCTTACATAGAAAGTCTACTAAAAGACATGATATATATCTTACATAGAAAGTCTACTACATGATATATATCTTACATGGAAAGTCTACTAAAAGATGATATATCTTACATAGAAAGTCTACTAAAAGACATGATATATATCTTACATAGAAAGTCTACTACATGATATATATCTTACATAGAAAGTCTACTAAAAGACATGATATATATCTTACATGGAAAGTCTACTACCTGATATATATCTTACATAGAAAGTCTACTACATGATATATATCTTACATAGAAAGTCTACTACATGATATATATCTTACATGGAAAGTCTACTAAAAGACATGATATAAATCTTACATAGAAAAGTCTACTACATGATATATATCTTACATAGAAAGTCTACTAAAAGACATGATATATATCTTACATAGAAAGTCTACTACATGATATATCTTACATAGAAAGTCTACTACATGATATATATCTTACATAGAAAGTCTACTAAAAGACATGATATATATCTTACATAGAAAGTCTACTACATGATATATATCTTACATAGAAAGTCTACTAAATGATATATTATATCTTACATAGAAAGTCTACTACATGATATATATCTTACATAGAAAGTCTACTACATGATATATATCTTACATAGAAAGTCTACTAAAAGACATGATATATATCTTACATAGAAGAAAGTCTACTACATGATATATATCTTACATAGAAAGTCTACTACATGATATATATCTTACATAGAAAGTCTACTACATGATATATATCTTACATAGAAAGTCTACTAAATGATGATATATATATCTTACATAGAAAGTCTACTAAAAGACATGATATATATCTTACATAGAAAGTCTAAGACATGATATATATCTTACATAGAAAGTCTACTACTTATGAAAGTCTATACATATATCTTACATAGAAAGTCTACTACATGATATATATCTTACATAGAAAGTCTACTACATGATATATATCTTACATAGAAAGTCTACTAAAGACATGATATATATCTTACATAGAAAGTCTACTACATGATATATATCTTACATAGAAAGTCTACTAAAAGACATGATATATATCTTAGATAGAAAGTCTACTACATGATATATATCTTACATAGAAAGTCTACTACATGATATATATCTTACATAGAAAGTCTACTGAAAGACATGATATATATCTTACATAGAAAGTCTACTAAATGATATATATCTTACATGGAAAGTCTACCAAAAGACATACATCTTACATAGAAAGTCTACTAAAAGACATGATATATATATCTTACATAGAAAGTCTACTACATGATATATATCTTACATAGAAAGTCTACTAAAGACATGATATATATCTTACATGGAAAGTCTACTACCTAATATATCTTACATAGAAAGTCTACTACATGATATCTATCTTACATAGAAAGTCTACTACATGATATATATCTTACATGGAAAGTCTACTAAAAGACATGATATAAATCTTACATAGAAAGTCTACTACATGATATATATCTTACATAGAAAGTCTACTAAAAGACATGATATATATCTTACATAGAAAGTCTACTACATGATATATATCTTACATAGAAAGTCTACTACATGATATATATCTTACATAGAAAGTCTACTAAAAGACATGATATATATCTTACATAGAAAGTCTACTACATGATATATATCTTACATAGAAAGTCTACTACATGATTTATATCTTAAATAGAAAGTCTACTAAAAGACATGATATATATCTTACATAGAAAGTCTACTACATGATATATATCTTACATAGAAAGTCTACTACATGATATATATCTTACATAGAAAGTCTACTACATGATATATATCTTACATAGAAAGTCTACTACATGATATATATCTTACATAGAAAGTCTACTAAAATACATGATATATATCTTACATAGAAAGTCTACTACATGATATATATCTTACATAGAAAGTCTACTACATGATATATATCTTACATAGAAAGTCTACTACATGATATATATCTTACATAGAAAGTCTACTAAAAGACATGATATATATCTTACATAGAAAGTCTACTAAAAGACATGATATATATCTTACATGGAAAGTCTACTACATGATATATCTTACATAGAAAGTCTACTACATGATATATATCTTACATAGAAAGTCTACTACATGATATATATCTTACATAGAACGTCTACTAAAAGACATGATATATATCTTACATAGAAAGTCTACTAAATGATATATATCTTACATAGAAAAGTCTACTACATGATATATATCTTACATAGAAAGTCTACTAAAATACATGATATATATCTTACATAGAAAGTCTACTACATGATATATATCTTACATAGAAAGTCTACTACATGATATATATCTTACATAGAAAGTCTACTACATGATATATATCTTACATAGAAAGTCTACTACATGATATATATCTTACATAGAAAGTCTACTACATGATATATATCTTACATAGAAAAGTCTACTACATGATATATATCTTACGTAGAAAGTCTACTAAAATACATGATATATATCTTACATAGAAAGTCTACTACATGATATATATCTTACATAGAAAGTCTACTACATGATATATATCTTTACATAGAAAGTCTACTACATGATATATATCTTACATAGAAAGTCTACTAAAAGACATGATATATATCTTACATAGAAAGTCTACTAAAAGACATGATATATATCTTACATAGAAAGTCTACTAAAAAATGATATATATCTTACATAGAAAGTCTACTACATGATATATATCTTACATAAAAAGTCTACTAAAAGACATGATATATATCTTACATAGAAAGTCTACTAAAAGACATGATATATACCTACATGGAAAGTCTACTACATGATATATATCTTACATGAAAAGTCTACTAAAAGACATGATATATATCTTACATAGAAAGTCTACTAAAAGAATATGATATATATCTTACATAGAAAGTCTACTAAAAGACATGATATATATCTTACATAGAAAGTCTATTACATGATATATATCTTACATAAAACATGTCTACTAAAAGACATGATATATATCTTACATAGAAAGTCTACTAAAAGACATGATATATACCTTACATGGAAAGTCTACTACATGATATATATCTTACATGGAAAGTCTACTACATGATATATACCTTACATGAAAAGTCTACTACATGATATATACCTTACATGGAAAGTCTACTACATGATATATATCTTACATGGAAAATCTACTAAAAGACATGATATATATCTTACATGGAAAGTCTACTAAAAGACATGATATATATCTTACATGGAAAGTCTAATACATGATATATATCTTACATTGAAAAGTCTACTACAAGATATATTATATCTTACAAAGAAAGTCTACTAAAGACATGATATATATCTTACATAGAAAGTCTACTACATGATATATTATATTTAGATAGAAAGTCTACTACATGATATATTATATCTTACATAGAAAGTCTACTAAAACACATGATATATATCTTACATAGAAAGTCTACTAAAAGACATGATATATATCTTACGTGGAAAGTCTACTAAAGGCATGATATATATCTTGCATGGAAAGTCTACTAAAAGACATGATATATATCTTACATGGAAAGTCTACTAAAAGACATGATATATATCTTACACAGAAAGTCTACTAAAAAACATGATATATATCTACATAGAAAGTCTACTACATGATATATATCTTACATAGAAAGTCTACTAAAAAACATGATATATATCTTACATAGAAAGTCTACTAAAAGACATGATATATATCTTACATAGAAATCTACTAAAACACATGATATATATCTTACATGGAAAGTCTACTACATGATATATATCTTACACAGAAAGTCTACTAAAAGACATGATATATATCTTAAAATCTTAGAAAAGTCTACTACATGATATATATCTTACATAGAATGTCTACTAAAAGACATGATATATATCTTACATAAAAAGTCTACTACATGATATATATCTTACATGAAAGTCTACTAAAAGACATGATATATATCTTACATAGAAAACCTACTAAAAGACATGATATATATCTTACATAGAAAGTCTACTAAAAGACATGATATATATCTTACATGGAAAGTCTACTAAAAGACATGATATATATCTTACATAAAAATTCTACTAAAATACATGATATATATCTTACATGGAAAGTCTACTATATGATATATATCTTAGATAGAAAGTCTACTAAAAGACATGATATATATCTTACATGGAAAGTCTACTAAAGGACATGATATATATCTTACATAAAAAGGCTACTAAAAAGACATGATATATATCTTACATGGAAAGTCTACTAAAAGACATGATATATATCTTACATGGAATGTCTACTAAAAGACATGATATATATCTTACATGGAATGTCTACTAAAAGACATGATATATATCTTACATGGAATGTCTACTAAAAGACATGATATATATCTTACATGGAAAGTCTACTACATGATATATATCTTTCATAGAAAGTCTACTAAAAGACATGATATATATCTTACATGGAAAGTCTTCTAAAAAACATGATATATATCTTACATGGAAAGTCTATCAAAAGACATATATCTTACATGGAAAGTCTACTAAAAAACATGATATATATCTTACATAGAAAGTCTACTAAAAGACATGATATATATCTTACATAGAAAGCTACTAAAAGACATGATATATATCTTACATAGAAAGTCTACTAAAAGACATGATATATATCTTACACAGAAAGTCTACTAAAAGACATGATATATATTACATGGAAAGTCTACTAAAAGACATGATATATATCTTACATGGAAAATCTATCAAAAGACATGATATATATCTTACATGGAAAATCTACTAAAAGACATATGTCTTACATGGAAAGTCTATTAAAAGACATGATATATATCTTACATAGAAAATCTACTAAAAGACATGATATATATCTTACATGGAAAGTCTACTAAAAGACATGATATATATCTTACATAGAAAATCTACTAAAAGTCTACTACATGATTTATATCTTACACAGAAATTCTACTAAAAGACATGATATATATCTTACATAGAAAATCTACTAAAAGACATGATATATATCTTACATGGAAAGTCTACCAAAAGACATGATATATATCTTACATGGAATGTCTACTAATAGACATGATATATATCTTACACAGAAAGTCTACTAAAAGACATGATATATATCTTATATAGGAAAGTCTACTAAAGAAAGTCTACATGATATATATCTTACATGGAAAGTCTACCAAGAGTCTACATGATATATATCTTACATGGAAAGTCTACTAAAAGACATGATATATATCTTACATAGAAAGTCTATCTATATATATCTAAAAAAGACATGGAATATATCTTACATAGAAAATCTACTAAAAGACATGATATATATCTTACATGGAAAGTCTACTACAAATATATCTTACATGATATATATCTTACATGGAAAGTCTACTAAAAGACATGATATATATCTTACAGAGAAAGTCTACTAAAAGACATGATCTACTAAAAAGACATGATATATATCTTACACAGAAATTCTACTAAAAGACATGATATATATCATACACAGAAAGTCTACTAAAAGACATGATCTACTAAAAGACATGATATATATATTACATGGAAAGTCTACTAAAAGATATGATATATATCTTACATAGAAAGACTACTAAAAGACATGATATATATCTTACATGGAAAGTCTACTAAAAGACATGATATATATCTTACATGGAAAGTTTACTAAAAAGACATGATATATATCTTACATGGAAAGTCTACTAAAGACATGATATAATGTCTTACATGGTATATATCTTACATAGAAAGTCTACTAAAGACATGATATATGTCTTACATGGAAATCTCTACTAAAGACATGATATATATTTTTACATAGAAAGTCTACTAAATATATATCTTACATAGACATGATATATATCTTACATAGAAAAGTCTACTACATGATATATATCTTACATAGAAAGTCTAAGATCTACTACATGATATATATCTTACATAGAAAGTCTACTAAATATATATCTTACATAGAAAGTCTATATCTTACATAGAAAGTCTACTACATGATATATATCTTACATAGAAAGTCTACTAAAAGATATATTATATCTTACATAGAAAGTCTACTAAAAGACATGATATATATCTTACATAGAAAGTCTACTAAAATACATGATATATATCTTACATGATATATATCTTACATAGAAAAGTCTACTAAAAGACATGATATATATCTTACATAGAAAGTCTACTACATGATATATATCTTACATGGAAAGTCTACTACATGATATATCTTAGATGAAAGTCTGATGATATATCTTACATAGAAAGTCTACTAAAAGATATGATATATATCTTACATAGAAAGTCTACTAAAAGACATATATATATCTTACATAGAAAGTCTACTACATGATATATATCTTACATAAAACGTCTACTAAATGATATATATCTTACATAGAAAGTCTACTAAAAACATGATATATATCTTACATAGAAATATCTACTAAAAGACATGATATATATATCTTACATAAAAGTCTACTAATGTCTATACTTACATGGAAAGTCTACTACATGATATATATCTTACATAGAAAAATCTACTAAAAGACATGATATATATCTTACATGGAAAGTCTACTACTATATATATCTTACATGGAAAGTCTAATAATATATCTTACATTGAAAGTCTACTACAAGATATCTATCTTACAAAAGTCTACTTACATGATAATATCTTACATGGAAAGTCTACTAAAGACATGATATATATCTTACATAGAAAGTCTACTACATGATATATTATATCTTACATGGGATATATATATCTTACATAGAAAGTCTACTAAAACACATGATATATATCTTACATAGAAAGTCTACTAAACACATGATATATATCTTACATAGAAAGTCTACTAAAAGACATGATATATATCTTACATAGAAAGTCTACTAAAAGACATGATATATATCTTACATGGAAAGTCTACTAAAAGACATGATATATATCTTACATAGAAAGTCTACTACATGATATATATCTTACATAGAAAGTCTACTACATGATATATATCTTACATAGAAAGTCTACTAAAAGACATGATATATATCTTACATAGAAAGTCTACTAAAAGACATGATATATATCTTACATAGAAAGTCTAAAACATGATATATATCTTACATGGAAAGTCTACTACATGATATATATATTACACAGAAAGTCTACTAAAAGACATGATATATATCTTACTTAGAAAGTCTACTACATGATATATATCTTACATAGAAAGTCTACTAAAAGACATGATATATATCTTACATAAAAAGTCTACTACATGATATATATCTTACACAGAAAGTCTACTAAAAGACATGATATATATCTTACATAGAAAGTCTACTAAAAGACATGATATATATCTTACATAGAAAGTCTACTAAAAGACATGATATATATCTTACATGGAAAGTCTACTAAAAGACATGATATATATCTTACATAAAAGTCTACTAAAAGACATGATATATATCTTACATGGAAAGTCTACTAAATGATATATATCTTACATAGAAAGTCTACTAAAAGACATGATATATATCTTACATAGAAAGTCTACTAAAATACATGATATATATCTTACATAAAAGTCTACTACATGATATATATCTTACATAAAAAGTCTACTATGATATATATCTTACATGGAATGTCTACTAAAAGACATGATATATATCTTACATAGAAAGTCTACTAAAAGACATGATATATATCTTACATGGAAAGTCTACTAAAAGACATGATATATATCTTACATAGAAAGTCTACTACATGATATATATCTTACATAGAAAGTCTACTAAAAGACATGATATATATCTTACATGGAAAGTCTACTAAAAAACATGATATATATCTTACATAGAAAGTCTATACAAAAGACATATATCTTACATGGAAAGTCTACTAAAAGATGATATATATCTTACATAGAAAGTCTACTAAAAGACATGATATATATCTTACATAGAAAGTCTACTAAAAGACATGATATATATCTTACATAGAAAGTCTACTAAAAGACATGATATATATCTTACATGAAAGTCTACTAAAAGACATGATATATATATTACATGGAAAGTCTACTAAAAGACATGATATATATCTTACATAGAAAATCTACTAAAAGACATGATATATATCTTACATGGAAAATCTACTAAAAGACATATATCTTACATGGAAAGTCTACTAAAAGACATGATATATATCTTACATAGAAAATCTACTAAAAGACATGATATATATCTTACATGGAAAGTCTACCAAAAAAGACATGATATATATCTTACATAGAAAGTCTACTAACAGACACGATTTATATCTTACATGAAATTCTACTAAAAGACATGATATATATATCTTACATAGAAAATCTACTAAAAGACATGATATATATCTTACATGGAAAGTCTACTAAAAGACATGATATATATCTTACATGGAATGTCTACTAAAAGACATGATATATATCTTACACAGAAAGTCTACTAAAAGACATGATATATATCTTATATGGAAAGTCTACTAAAAGACATGATATATATCTTACATGGAAAGTCTACCAAGAGACATGATATATATCTTACATGTGAAAGTCTACTAAAAAGACATGATATATCTTACATAGAAAATCTACTAAAAGACATGGAATATATCTTACATAGAAAATCTACTAAAAGACATGATATATATCTTACATGGAAAGTCTACCAAAAGACATGATATATATCTTACATGGAAAGTCTACTAAAAGACATGATATATATCTTACACAGAAAGTCTACTAAAAGACATGATCTACTAAAAGACATGATATATATCTTACACAGAAATTCTACTAAAAGACATGATATATATCTTACACAGAAAGTCTACTAAAAGACATGAAAGTCTACTAAAAGATCATGATATATATCTTACATGGAAAGTCTACTAAAAGACATGATATATATCTTACATGAAAACCTACTAAAAGACATGATATATATCTTACATGGAAAAGTCTACTAAAAGACATGATATATATCTTACATGGAAAGTTTACTAAAAGACATGATATATATCTTACATGGAAAGTCTACTAAAAGACATGGTATATATCTTACATAGAAAGTCTACTAAAAGACATGATATATGTCTTACATGGAAAGTCTACTAAAAGACATGATATATATTTTACATAGAAAGTCTACTAAAGACATGATATATATCTTACATAGAAAGTCTACTACATGATATATATCTTACAGAGAAAGTCTCTAAAATACATGATATATATCTTACATAGAAAGTCTACTAAAAGACATGATATATATCTTTACATGGAAAGTCTAAAACACATGATATATATCTTACATTAGAAAGTCTACTAAAAGACATGATATATATCTTACATGGAAAGTCTACTAAAAGACATGATATATATCTTACATAGAAAGTCTACTAAAAGACATGATATATATCTTACATAGAAAAAGTCTACTAAAAGACATGATATATATCTTACATAGAAAGTCTACTAAAAGACATGATATATATCTTACATGGAAAGTCTACTAAAAGACTTGATATATATCTTACATAGAAAGTCTACTAAAAGACAAGATATATATCTTACATAGAAAGTCTACTACATGATACATTATATCTTACCTAGAAAGTCTACTACATGATATATATCACAGAAGAAAGTCTACTAAAAGAGAACATGATATATATCTTACATAGAAAGTCTACTACATGATATATATCTTACAAGAAAGTCTACTAAAAGACATGATATATATCTTACATAGAAAGTCTGGCAAAAGACATGATATATATCTTACATAGAAAGTCTACTCCAAAGACATGATATATATCTTACCTGAAAGTCTACTAAAAGACATGATATATCTTACATAGAAAGTCTACTAAAAGACATGATATATATCTTACATGGAAAGTGTACTACATGATATATATCTTACATAGAAAGTCTACTAAAAGACATGATATGTATCTTACATAGAAAGTCTACTGAAAGACATGATATATATTTACATAGAAAGTCTGCTAAAAGACATGATATATATCTTTTACATAGAAAGTCTACTAAAAGACATGATATATATCTTACATAGAAAGTATACTAAAAGACATGATATATATCTTACATGGAAAGTCTACTAAAACACATGATATATATCTTACATGGAAAGTCTACTAAAAGACATGATATATATCTTACATAAAAAGGCTACTAAAAGACATGATATATATCTTACATGGAAATTCTACTACATGATATATATCTTACATAGAAAGTCTACTAAAAGATATATATCTTGTGGAATGTCTATGGAAACATGATATATATCTTACATGGAAAGTCTATCAAAGACATATATCTTACATGGAAAGTCTACTAAAAGACATGATATATATATCTTACATAGAAAGTCTACTAAAAGACATGATATATATCTTACACAGAAAGTCTACTAAAAGACATGATATATATCTTACATAGAAATTCTACTAAAAGACATGATATATATTTAACATAGAAAGTCTACTAAAAGACATGATATATATCTTACATGGAAAGTCTACTAAAAGACATGATATATATCTTACATGGAATGTCTACTAAAAGACATGATATATATCTTACATGGAAAGTCTACTAAAAGACATGATATATATCTTACATAGAAAGTCTACTAAAAGACATGATATATATCTTACATGTTATGTCTACTAAAAGACATGATATATATCTTACACAGAAAGTCTACTAAAAGACATGATATATATCTTACATAAAAAGGCTACTAAAAGACATGATATATATCTTACATGGAAATTCTACTACATGATATCTATCTTACATAGAAAGTCTCACTAAAAGACATGATATATATCTTACATGGAAAGTCTACTAAAAAACATGATATATATCTAACATGGAAAGTCTATCAAAAGACATATATCTTACATGGAAAGTCTACTAAAAGACATGATATATATATATCTTACATAGAAAGTCTACTAAAAGACATGATATATATCTTACACAGAAAGTCTACTAAAAGACATGATATATATCTTACATGGAAAGTCTACTAAAAGACATGATATATATCTTACATGGAAAATCTACAAAAAGACATGATATATATCTTACATGGAAAAGACTACTAAAAGATATGATATATACCTTACATAGAAAGTCTACTAAAAGACATGATATATATCTTACATAGAAAATCTACTAAAAGATATGATATATATCTTACATGGAAAGACTACTAAAAGACACGATATATATCTTACATGGAAAGTCTACTAAAAGACATGATATATATGTCTTACATGGAAAGTCTACTAAAGACATGAAATATATCTTACATGGAATGTCTACTTAAAGACATGATATATATCTTACACAGAAAGTCTACTAAAAGACATGATATATATCTTACATAGAAAGTCTACTAAAAGACATGATATATATCTTACATAGAAAGTCTACTAAAAGACATGATATATATCTTACACAGAATGTCTACTAAAAGACATGATATATATCTTACATAAAAAAATCTACTAAAATACATGATATATATCTTACATGGAAAGTCTACCAAAAGAATATATATAGAATATATATATATATATATATATATATATATATATATATATATATATATATATATATTACATAGAAAGTCTACCAAAAGAATACATATATATATATATCTTACATAGAAAGTCTACCAATGAACATGATATATATCTTACATGGAAAGTCTACTAAAAGACATGATATATATCTTACATGGAAAGTCTACTAAAAAACATGATATATATATCTTACGTGGAAAGTCTACTAAAAGACATGATATAGATCTTACATGGAAAGTCTGCTAAAAGACATGATATATATCTTACATGGAAAGTCTACTAAAAAAACAGGACATATATCTTACATGGAAAGTCTACTAAAAAACAGGATATATATCTTACATGGAAAGTCCACCAATAAACCTGATATATATCTTACATGGAAAGTCCACCAATAAACCTGATATATATCTTACATGGAAAGTCTACCAATAAACCTGATATATATCTTACATGGAAAGTCTACTAAAAACATGATATATATGTTACCTAGTTTTTGTATTTTACTATCGTTTTCCTTGGCACCTGTCTTTCTTCTTTATCAGTTCCATTCTATTCTCTCGATGTATGGGTTTAGATACCCGAAGAGATCCTAGGCACCATGTCAAAGTATAAGCAAAATTTTGATAGAACCAGCAGAGATGCAAACAGGGTGAGAGAACATCTGCAACACCAGGAGATCAATAACACTGAGGAAGATCTAAGATTAAACCCAGGTTCAGGTCATGCCAACACAAGACTTTAGCTCATTTAGATCTAGATTTAAAGACGAGAAGAAGAAGAAGAAGAAGAAGAAGAAGAAGAAGAAGAAGAAGAAGAAGAAGAAGAAGAAGAAGAAGAAGAAGAAGAAGAAGAAGAAGAAGAAGAAGAAGAAGAAGAAGAAGAAGAAGAAGAAGAAGAAGAAGAAGAAGAAGAAGAAGAAGAAGAAGAAGAAGAAGAAGAAGAAGAAGAAGAAGAAGAAGAAGAAGAAGAAGAAGAAGAAGAAGAAGAAGAAGAAGAAGAAGAAGAAGAAGAAGAAGAAGAAGAAGAAGAAGAAGAAGAAGAAAAGGAAGAAGAAGAAGAAGAAGAAGAAGAAGAAGAAGAAGAAGAAGAAGAAGAAGAAGAAGAAGAAGAAGAAGAAGAAGAAGAAGAAGAAGAAGAAGAAGAAGAAGAAGAAGAAGAAGAAGAAGAAGAAGAAGAAGAAGAAGAAGAAGAAGAAGAAGAAGAAGAAGAAGAAGAAGAAGAAGAAGAAGAAGAAGAAGAAGAAAAGAAGAAGAAGAAGAAGAAGAAGAAGAAGAAGAAGAAGAAGAAGAAGAAGAAGAAGAAGAAGAAGAAGAAGAAGAAGAAGAAGAAGAAGAAGAAGAAGAAGAAGAAGAAGAAGAAGAAGAAGAAGAAGAAGAAGAAGAAGAAGAAGAAGAAGAAGAAGAAGAAGAAGAAGAAAAAGAAGGAAGAAGAAGAAGAAGAAGAAGAAGAAGAAGAAGAAGAAGAAGAAGAAGAAGAAGAAGAAGAAGAAGAAGAAGAAGAAGAAGAAGAAGAAGAAGAAGAAGAAGAAGAAGAAGAAGAAGAAGAAGAAGAAGAAGAAGAAGAAGAAGAAGAAGAAGTAGAAGAAGAAGAAGAAGAAGAAGAAGAAGAAGAAGAAGAAGAAGAAGAAGAAGAAGAAGAAGAAGAAGAAGAAGAAGAAGAAGAAGAAGAAGAAGAAGAAGAAGAAGAAGAAGAAGAAGAAGAAGAAGAAGAAGAAGAAGAAGAAGAAGAAGAAGAAGAAGAAGAAGAAGAAGAAAAGAATCAGAGGAATCTAGCCACGAAGAAGAAGAAGGCGTGACCTTGAAGAAGAAGAAGAAGAAGACAGAAGAAGAAGAAGAAGAAGAAGAAGAAGAAGAAGAAGAAGAAGAAGAAGAAGAAGAAGAAGAAGAAGAAGAAGGAGGAGAAGAAGAAGAAGAAGATGGTGAAGAAGAAGAAGAAGAAGAAGTGGAAGAAGAAGAAGAAGAAGAAGAAGAAGAAGAAGAAGAAGAAGAAGATCAAGAAGAAGAAGAAGAAGAATCAGAAGAAGAATCTAGAAGAAGAAGAAGACCTTGAAGAAGTAGCAATATCGTGATTTGAAGAATCGCTACAAACGTGTGTCCGTATTTCAAGGTAAGCCCTTTGACAACTTCAATAAATAATAATAATAATAATAATAATAATTATTATAATAATAAGAAGAAGAAGAAGAAGAAGAAGAAGAAGAAGAAGAAGAAGAAGAAGAAGAAGAAGAAGAAGAAGAAGAAGAAGAAGAAGAAGAAGAAGAAGAAGAAGAAGAAGAAGAAGAAGAAGAAGAAGAAGAAGAAGAAGAAGAAGAAGAAGAAGAAGAAGAAGAAGAAGAAGAAGAAGAAGAAGAAGAAGAAGAAGAAGAAGAAGAAGAAGAAGAAGAAGAAGAAGAAGAAGAAGAAGAAGAAGAAGAAGAAGAAGAAGAATAATAATAATAATAATAATAATAATAATAATAATAATAATAATAATAATATTAACAATAATTCTTTCTTTATCAGCTGCCATTCTACCTTTCGGTGCATAGGTTTTAGACGCTCGAAATGATCCTTCTACAGGCTGCACTGTCCTGACCTGACATTTTCTGTTTCCTTCCGTAAAAGTTAAATTTCTTTGCGTTAATGCCTCTTTTATATCTTCTTCCCACTTTCTCCGTGGTCTGCCTTTCTGTCTTTTACCTTGAGTTTTAGCTTTGGATACTGATTTTGCTATTATATTGTCATTCATTCTGTTAACTTGTCCAAACCATCTCAGTTGATTCGTTTCTATCTTAGTTTTTATGATATCTGCTTTGGTTTGATCTCTTATTGTTGTGTTTCTGATTTTGTCCCCTTTTGTTTTCCTTACTACTCTTCTTAGATATTTCATTTCGGCTGCCTGTACTCTACTGTATTACCTACTGTCTAAGGTCCAAGTTTTACTGCCATAGAGGAGAGTAGGAAAATAAACTGTGTTGTATACTGCCATTTTGGTTTTTGTTGACAATTCTTGTTTACCTACAAATGCCTTTCCTAGATGGTTATATATTGAACTTGCCTTGGATTCTCTGGCTGATTTCTTCTCTTAGTTTTCCTTCATTACTCCTAAGTAATTGTAGCTATAAACTTGTTCTAAAACCTCCTGCCTAATTTAAGATTTTGTGTTTTAGCTTCGCTAGTTACTAGCATTGTTTTGGTTTTCTTTGCATTTACTCATTCCTCTTTTTTATTTAATTCATTATTCATTATGTTGATATTTGACTGGAGGTCCCTTTCTGATTTTCCAAAAAGAACTAAATCATCAGCAAATGAAAGCATTGATACATTTACTGGTTTGAGCTTCCACATACCTACATTCATTTTCTTTATTTTTGAGGATGCCTTTGCGACTGAATCCATAAATATGATAAACAAAAGAGGACTTAGGATACAACCCCTGTCTTACTCTTATATCTACATTAAATTCTTCTGATACATTTCCAGCTAGTCTCACTGCACATGTTGATTTATTGTAAAAGCTTTTGAAGGCTTCTATTAAATTTTGCTCTATGTTGTGTTCTTTTAAGGAATGTCATAGTTCGTCTCTCCTCACAGAGTCAAATGCCTTTTTAAAATCAATAAAAACATAGGTGCAAGTCAATGTTTCTCTCACGAAATGTTTCTATTATTTGTCTAACTGTAAATGTGATCCTTTTCTTATAGCTGTTTGAAGTTCTTCCATTGAGAAATCTACATCTTCAGCTGTCTCATCTCGATTTCTTGTTACTCTTAATAATTGATCTGTACTCCTTCTTTCATATGTTCTAGAGGGATTATGTAATTGCTGAAAATACTTTCTCCACGTTTCCATGACTATGCTGTCTCCTTTCATTATCTCTCCTTTGGCGTTCTTAATTTGTCGTATTGGGCATGCTTTGGTCTTTCTCATGCTCTTCATTGCTCCCCAGAACAGCTTTTGATTTCTAGATAGCTTTCTTGAAGTCTTTGTCCAAACTCTTCCCACTGTTCCTGTTTTGCTTTATCCAAGGAACACAACGTGTTTAGTGTCTTATCAAGGAAAACACTGTTCCAAGGAACACAACGTGTTTAGTGTCTTTATCAAGGAACACAACGTGTTTAGTGTCTTTATCAAGGAAAAACAATCAAGGAACACAACGTGTTTAGTGTCTTTATCAAAGAATACAACGTGTTTAGTGTCTTTATCAAGGAACACAACGTGTTTAGTGTCTTTATCAAGGAACACAACGTGTTTAGTGTCAAGGAACACAACGTGTTTAGTGTCTTTATCAAGGAACACACGTGTTTAGTGTCTTTATCAAGGAACACAACGTGTTTAGTGTCTTTATCAAGGAACACAACGTGTTTAGTGTCTTTAACGTGTTTAGTGTCTTTATCAAAGAATACAACGTGTTTAGTGTCTTTATCCAAGGAACAACGTGTTTAGTGCCTTTATCAAGGAACACAACGTGTTTAGTGTCTTAATCAAGGAACACAACGTGTTTAGAGTCTTTATCAAGGAACACAACGTGTTTATGTCTTTATCAAGGAACACAACGTGTTTAGTGTCTTTATCAAGGAACACAACGTATGGTGTCTTTATCAAGGAACACAACGTGTTTAGTGTCTTTATCAAGGAACACAACGTGTTTAGTGTCTTATCAAGGAACACAACGTGTTTAGTGTCTTTATCAAGGAACACAACGTCGGCCCTAGCTTTGCAGAATCGAACTCGACTCAGGATATCAAGCTCGGCATACATGACGGTTGAATCTTTCTAAAATCATATATCCGCCCCAACCCCCCTCCCTTGTCCAGGTAGATGGATCCACCAGTAGTTCCATCAGAAGCCGACGTTAGAAAGGAAGTCACATAGGATGACTGCTAATTAAATATCAGGAATGGAATAGAAAGGAAGTCACGTGTGTATGTGGATGATCACTAATTAACATCGGTGAATGGAATAGGGAGTCACGTGACCATAGGATGAATACCACCAAATATATCAGGAATGGAATAGAAGCAGTGACGGTATCACCTTCAAATGTCCATAAACTTATTGAAAAACTCTTTTTCATGCAAAGGTGTATCCATTTGAACCAATAATCAAAGCAGTTCTGTTACATTTCCGATGGTTTCACTAATATTTCACCATCGAATGCCCTTACAATGTAGTCGAGATTCTGGTGTCGATTCCACGCTGCTTTTTGTTTTTTTCTTGACACATGGGACAGGACGACTGGCTTGGAAAAAGTGCGAAGGTCAGAACTTTGTTTTGGGTCAATGATTTCACCGTCGTAATGGCTGTGTGTTAACATAGACAATGTTGTTTTCAGTCAACATTTCACTGTCGTAATGGCTGTGTATGAACACTGACAACGTTGTTTTCAGTCAAAGGTTTCACTGTCGTAATGGTGTGTATGAACACTGACAACGTTGTTTTCAGTCAATGATTTCACTGTCGTAATTGGTTTTGTGTGAACACTGACAACGTTGTTTTCAGTCAATGATTTCACTGTCGTAATGGCTGTGTGTGAACACTGACAACGTTGTTTTCCGTCAATGATTTCACTGTCGTAATGGATGTGTGAACACGACAACGTTGTTTTCAGTCACATTTCACCTGTCGTAATGGCTGTGTTAAAACATAGACAACGTTGTTTTCAGTCAATGATTTCACTGTCGTAATGGCTGTGTGAACATAGACAACGTTGTTTTCAGTCAATGATTTCACTGTCGTAATGGCTGTGTGTGAACATAGACAACGTTGTTTTCAGTCAATGATTTCACTGTTGTAATGGCTTGTGTATGAACATAGACAACGTCGTTTTCAAATAATGATTTCACTGTCGTAATGCTGTGAACACTTGACAACGTTGTTTTCAGTCAATGATTTCACTGTGTAATTGGCTGTGTGTGAACACTGACAACGTTGTTTTCAGTCAATGATTTCACTGTCGTAATGGCTGTGTGTGAACATAGACAACGTTGTTTTCCGTCAATGATTTCACTGTCGTAATGGCTGTGTATTTCATGATTTCCTGATGGTTGTGTGTTAACACTGACAACGTTGTTTTCAGTCAATGATTTCACTGTCGTAATGGCTGTGTGTTAACATAGACAACGTTGTTTTCAGTCAATGATTTCACTGTCGTAATGGCTGTGTGTGAACATAGACAACGTTGTTTTCAGTCAATGATTTCACTGTCGTAATGGCTGTGTGTTAACATAGACAACGTTGTTTTCAGTCAATGATTTCACTGTCGTAATGGCTGTGTGTTAACATAGACAACGTTGTTTTCAGTCAATGATTTTACTGTCGTAATGGCTGTGTGTGACCATAGACAACGTTGTTTTCAGTCAATGATTTCACTGTCGTAATGGCTGTGTGTTAACATAGACAACGTTGTTTTCAGTCAATGATTTCACCGTCGTAATGGCTGTGTGTTAACATAGACAACGTTGTTTTCAGTCAATGATTTCACTGTCTCGTAATGGGAGTGTGACCATAGACAACGTTGTTTTCAGTCAATGATTTCACTGTCGTAATGGCTGTGTGTTACCATAGACAACGTTGTTTTCAGTCAATGATTTCACTGTCGTAATGGTTGTGTGTTAACACTGACAACGTTGTTTTCAGTCAATGATTTCACCGTCGTAATGGATGTGTGTTAACATAGACAACGTTGTTTTTCAGTCAATGATTTCACTGTCGTAATGGCTGTGTGTTAACACTGACAACGTTGTTTTTCAGTCAATGATTTCACTGTCGTAATGGCTGTGTGTTAACACTGACAACGTTGTTTTCAGTCAATGATTTCATTGTCGTAATGGCTGTGTGTTAACATAGACAACGTTGTTTTCAGTCAATGATTTCACTGTCGTAATGGCTGTGTGTTAACATAGACAACGCTGTTTTCAGTCAATGATTTCACCGTCGTAATGGCTGTGTGTTAACACTGACAACGTTGTTTTCAGTCAATGATTTCACTGTCGTAATGGCTGTGTATTAACACTGACAACGTTGTTTTCAGTCAATGATTTCACTGTCGTAATGGTTGTGTTAACCATAGACAACGTTGTTTTCAGTCAATGATTTCACTGTCGTAATGGATGTGTAGGACCAGACAACGTTGTTTTTCAGTCAATGATTTCACCGTCGTAATGGTTGTGTTAACACTGACAACGTTGTTTTCAGTCAATGATTTCACTAGTCGTAATGGCTGTGTGTTAACATAGACAACGTTGTTTTCAGTCAATGATTTCACTGTAGTAATGGCTGTGTATTAACACTGACAACGTTGTTTTCAGTCAATGATTTCACCGTCGTAATGGCTGTGTGTTAACACTGACAACGTTGTTTTTCAGTCAATGATTTCACTGTCGTAATGGCTGTGTGTGAACATAGACAACGTTGTTTTCAGTCAATGATTTCACCGTCGTAATGGCTGTGTGTTAACATAGACAACGTTGTTTTCAGTCAATGATTTCACCGTCGTAATGGCTGTGTGTGACCATAGACAACGTTGTTTTCAGTCAATGATTTCACTGTCGTAATGGCTGTGTGAACATAGACAACGTTGTTTTCAGTCAATGATTTCACTGTCGTAATGGTTGTAAAGAACACTGACAACGTTGTTTTCAGTCAATGATTTCACTGTCGTAATGGCTGTGTGTTAACATAGACAACGTTGTTTTCAGTCAATGATTTCACTGTCGTAATGGCTTTGTGTTAACATAGACAACGTTGTTTTCAGTCAATGATTTCACTGTCGTAATGGCTGTGTGTTAACATAGCCAACGTTGTTTTCAGTCAATGGTTTCACTGTCGTAATGGCTGTTATGAACACTTTGTTTTCAGTCAATGATTTCACTGTCGTAATGGCTGTGTGTGTGACCATAGACAACGTTGTTTTCAGTCAATGATTTCACTGTCGTAATGGCTGTGTGTTAACATAGACAACGTTGTTTTCAGTCAATGATTTCACTGTCGTAATGGCTGTGTGTTAACACTGACAACGTTGTTTTCAGTCAATGATTTCACTGTCGTAATGGCTGTGTGAACACTAGACAACGTTGTTTTCAGTCAATGATTTCACTGTCGTAATGGCTGTGTGTGAAAACTGACAACGTTGTTTTCAGTCAATGATTTCACTGTCGTAATGGTGTGTGTTGACCATAGACAACGTTGTTTTCAGTCAATGATTTCACTGTCGTAATGGCTGTGTGTTAACATAGACAACGTTGTTTTCAGTCAATGATTTCACTGTCGTAATGGATGTGTGTTAACATAGACAACGTTGTTTTCAGTCAATGATTTCACTGTCGTAATGGCTGTGTGTGAACACTGACAACGTTGTTTTCAGATCAATGATTTCACTGTCGTAATGGCTGTGTGTTAACATAGACAACGTTGTTTTCAGTCAATGATTTCACTGTCGTAATGGCTGTGTGTTAACACTGACAACGTTGTTTTCAGTCAATGATTTCCCTTGTCGTAATGGCTGTGTGTTAACACTGACAACGTTGTTTTCAGTCAATGATTTAAAATGGCGTTGTTGACAACGTTGTTTTCAGTCAATGATTTCACTGTCGTAATGGCTGTGTGTGACCATAGACAACGTTGTTTTCATTGATTTCACTGTCGTATGATTTCATAGACAACGTTGTTTTCTAGTCAATGATTTCACTGTCGTAATGGTTGTGTGTTAACACTGACAACGTTGTTTTCAGTCAATGATTTCACTGTCGTAATGGCTGTGTGTTAACATAGACAACGTTGTTTTCAGTCAATGATTTCACTGTCGTAATGGATGTGTGTTAACATAGACAACGTTGTTTTCAGTCAATGATTTCACTGTCGTAATGGCTGTGTGTTACCATAGACAACGTTGTTTTTCAGTCAATGATTTCACTGTCGTAATGGCTGTGTGTTAACACTGACAACGTTGTTTTCAGTCAATGATTTCACTGTCGTAATGGCTGTGTGTTAACATAGACAACGTTGTTTTCAGTCAATGATTTCACCGTCATAATGGCTGTGTGTTAACACTGACAACGTTGTTTTCAGTCAATGATTTCACTGTCGTAATGGCTGTGTGTTAACACTGACAACGTTGTTTTAAGTCAATGATTTCACTGTCGTAATGGATGTGTGTTAACATAGACAACGTTGTTTTCAGTCAATGATTTCACTGTCGTAATGGCTGTGTGTTAACATAGACAACGTTGTTTTCAGTCAATGATTTCACCGTCGTAATGGCTGTTTAGACAACGTTGTCAATGATTTCACTGTCGTAATGGCTGTGTGTGAAAACTGACAACGTTGTTTTCAGTCAATGATTTCAATGACAACGTTGTTTTCAGTCAATGATTTCACTGTCGTAATGGCTGTGTGTTAACATAGACAACGTTGTTTTCAGTCAATGATTTCACTGTCGTAATGGCTGTGTGTTAACACTGACAACGTTGTTTTCAGTCAATGATTTCACTGTCGTAATCGCTGTGTGTTAACATAGACAACGTTGTTTTCAATTTCATTTCAACAGAGACAACGTTGTTTTCGTCAATGATTTCTGTGTATGAACATAGACAACGTTGTTTTTCAGTCAATGATTTCACTGTCGTAATGGTTGTGTTAACACTGGACAACGTTGTTTTCAGTCAATGATTTCACTGTCGTAATGGTTGTGTATGAACACTGACAACGTTGTTTTCAGTCAATGATTTCACTGTCGTAATGGTTGTGTATGAACACTGACAACGTTGTTTTCAGTCAATGATTTCACTGTCGTAATGGCTGTGTGTTAACATAGACAACGTTGTTTTCAGTCAATGATTTCACTGTCGTAATGGCTGTGTATGAACACTAGACAACGTTGTTTTCAGTCAATGATTTCACTGTCGTAATGGCTGTGTGTTAACACTGACAACGTTGTTTTCAGTCAATGATTTCACTGTCGTAATGGCTGTGTGTTAACACTGACAACGTTGTTTTCAGTCAATGATTTCACTGTCGTAATGGATGTGTGTTAACATAGACAACGTTGTTTTCAGTCAATGATTTCACTGTCGTAATGGCTGTGTGTTAACATAGACAACGTTGTTTTCAGTCAATGATTTCACTGTCGTAATGGCTGTGTGTTAACATAGACAACGTTGTTTTCAGTCAATGATTTCACCGTCGTAATGGCTGTGTGTTAACATAGACAACGTTGTTTTCAGTCAATGATTTCACCGTCATAATGGCTGTGTGAACATACAACGTTGTTTTCAGTCAATGATTTCACTGTCGTAATGGATGTGTATGAACATAGACAACGTTGTTTTCAGTCAATGATTTCACCCTCGTAATGGCTGTGTATTAACACTGACAACGTTGTTTTCAGTCAATGATTTCACCGTCGTAATGGCTGTGTATAACACTGACAACGTTGTTTTCAGTCAATGATTTCACCTCGTAATGGTTGTGTGTTAACACTGACAACGTTGTTTTCAGTTTTTTCAGTCAATGATTTCACTGTTTTCGTAATGGTTGTGTAATGGCTGTTATGAACACTGACAACGTTGCTTTCAGACAACGTTGTTTTCAGTCAATGATTTCACTCGTAATGGCTGTGTGTTAACACTGACAACGTTGTTTTCAGTCAATGATTTCACTGTCGTAATGGCTGTGTATGACCATAGACAACGTTGTTTTCAGTCAATGATTTCACTGTCGTAATGGCTGTGTATGAACACTGACAACGTTGTTTTCAGTCAATGATTTCACCGTCGTAATGGATGTGTTTAACACTGACAACGTTGTTTTCAGTCAATGATTTCACTGTCGTAATGGCTGTGTATGAACACTGACAACGTTGTTTTCAGTCAATGATTTCACTGTCGTAATGGCTGTGTGTTAACTTAGACAACGTTGTTTTCAGTCAATGATTTCACTGTCGTAATGGCTGTGTATGAACACTGACAACGTTGTTTTCAGTCAATGATTTCACTGTCGTAATGGCTGTGTGTTAACACTGACAACGTTGTTTTCAGTCCATGATTTCACCGTCGTATTGGCTCTGTGTGAACATCCAAGCTAAATTAAAGATTCAGTGACTGTTTATCTGGCAATCCAAGCTACGTTAAAGATTCAGTGACTGTTTATCTGGCAATCAAGGCTACGTTAAAGATTCAGTGACTGCTTATCTGGCAATCCAAGCTACGATAAAGATTCAGTGACTGTTTATCTAGCAATCCAAGCTACGTTAAAGATTCAGTGACTGTTTATCTAGCAATCCAAGCTACGTTAAAGATTCAGTGACTGTTTATCTAGCAATCCAAGCTATAACTTAAAGATTCAGTGACTGTTTATCTGGCAATACAAGCTATAAGTTAAAGATTCAGTGACTGTTTATCTGGCAATCCAAACTAAATTAAAGATTCAGTGACTGTTGATCTGGCAATCCAAGCTCAATTAAAGATTCAGTGACTGTTTATCTGGCAATCCAAGCTATAAGTTGAAGATTCAGTGACTGTTTATCTGGCAATCCAAGCTAAATCAAAGATTTAGTGACTGTTTATCTGGCAATCCAAGCTAAATCAAAGATTCAGTGACTGTTTATCTAGCAATCCAAGGTATAAGTTAAAGATGCAGTGACTGTTTATCTGGCAATCCAAGCTAAATTAAATATTCGGTGACTGTTTATCTGGCAAAATTAAAGATTCAGTGGCTGTTTATCTGGCAATCCAAGCTAAATTAAAGATTCAGTGACTGTTTATCTGGCAATCCAAGCTAAGTTAAAGACTCAGTGGCTATTTATCTGGCAATCCAAGCAAAATTAAATATTCAGTGACTGTTTATCTGGCAATCCAAGCTAAATTAAAGATTCAGTGACTGTTTATCTGGCAATCCAAGCATAAGTTAAAGATTCAGTGACTGTTTGTCTAGCAATCGAAGCCACGTTAAAGATTCAGTGACTGTTGATCTGGCAATTCAAGCTAAATTAAAGATTCAGTGACTGTTTATCTGGCAATCCAAGCTAAATTAAAGATTCAGTGACTGTTTATCTGGCCATCCAAGCTATAAGTTAAAGATTCAGTGACTGTTGATCTGGCAATCCAAGCTAAATTAAAGATTCAGTGACTGTTTATCTGGCAATCCAAGCTAAATTAAAGATTCAGTGACTGTTTATCTGGCCATCCAAGCTAAATTAAAGATTCAGTGACTGTTGATCTGGCAATCCAAGCTAAATTAAAGATTCAGTGACTGTTTATCTGGCAATCAAGCTAAATTAAAGATTCAATGACTGTTTATCTAGCAATCCAAGCTGCGTTAAAGATTCAGTGACTGTTTATCTAGCAATCCAAGCTATAAGTTAAAGATTCAGTGACTGTTTATCTAGCAATCCAAGCTATAAGTTAAAGATTCAGTGACCGTTTATCTAGCAATCCAAGCTATAAGTTAAAGACTCAGTGACTGTTTATCTGGCAATCCAAGCTAAAGTTAAAGATTCAGTGACTGTTTATCTGGCAATCCAAGCTAAATCAAAGATTCAGTGACTGTTTATCTGGCAATCCAAGCTAAATTAAAGATTCAGTGACTGTTTATCTGGCAATCCAAGCTATAACTTAAATATTTAGTGACTGTTTATCTGGCAATCCAAGCTAAATCAAAGATTCAGTGACTGTTTATCTAGCAATCCAAGCTAAATTAAAGATTCAGTGACTTTTTATCTGGCAATCCAGGCTAAATTAAATATTCGGTGACTGTTTATCTGGCAATCCAAGCAAAATTAAAGATTCAGTGGCTGTTTCTCGGCCAATCCAAGGTAAGTTAAAGATTCAGTGGCTGTTTATCTGGCCATCCAAGCTATAAGTTAAAGATTCGGTGACTGTTTATCTGGCAATCCAAGCTATAAGTTAAAGATTCAGTGACTGTTTATCTGGCAATCCAAGCTAAGTTAAAGACTCAGTGGCTATTTATCTGGCAATCTAAGCTAAGTTAAAGATTCAGTGACTGTTTATCTGGCAATCCAAGCTAAGTTAAAGACTCAGTGACTATTTATCTAGCAATCCAAGCTAAGTTAAAGACTCAGTGGCTATTTATCTGGCAATCCAAGCTAAGTTAAAGACTGAGTGACTGTTTATCTAGCAATCCAAGCTAAGTTAAAGATTCAGTGACTGTTTATCTAGCAATCCAAGCTAAGTTAAAGACTCAGTAGCTGTTTATCTGGCAATCCAAGCTAAGTTAAAGACTCAGTAGCTGTTTATCTGGCAATCCAAGCTAAGTTAAAGACTCAGTAGCTGTTTATCTGGCAATCCAAGCTACCCTAAAGACTCAGTGGCTATTTATCTAGCAATCCAAGCTAAGTTAAAGACTCAGTAGCTGTTTATCTGGCAATCCAAGACACGTTAAAGACTCAGTGGCTATTTATCTAGCAATCCAAGCTAAATTAAAGACTCAGTAACTGTTTATCTAGCAATCCAAGCTAAGTTAAAGACTCAGTAGCTGTTATCTAGCAACTCCAAGCTAAGTTAAAGACTCAGTAGGTTTATCCTGGCAACCAAGCTAAGTTAAAGACTCATAGCTGTTTATCTGGCAATCCAAGCTAAGTTAAAGACTCATTATGGCTGTTTATCATGGCCATCCAAGCTAAATTGTATATCCTACCAACCCTCCCCCAGAAATCATTTAGTTGTGGATCTGTGTAAAACAAAAATCAAAACCCATGTTATTATTCACTCATCCGTCCTGTGGCTTTAAACGATCACCGTTTTGTTGATGATCATCCTATACTCTGACGTCATTGCCTAGTTGCAAGGCTTAGATAGAGATAAAGATCGATGTGTAGTCCTCATCCTCGCACAAGTACAGACTCACTCACTGTACATCATTTTGAGAAAGTAACACAGAATACTTTATGATCCAATGGAGGCGTATCTCAAAGCTTGTGATCAGTGGCATATTATCAAAGAAAAGATGCGCTTTCTAAACACACACACACGCACACATGCTCCTTCTTTTACCCCATGTTTTACTTTCAAACTCGTTTTGATATGTTGTTTTAAAACAAAGTAGACACACCGGTAGCTCAGTCGGTAGAGCATCTGCCTTCCACTCAGGAGGCCTGAGTTCAATTCCCAGCTCAAGATTTTCATCTGACCCTCCTGTCGACCCTGCAGCGCAATGGGAAATTGAGTTTCGTCACACTCGGCGAAATTAAACCAATGGCAAACTACCACATTATGCCATATGTCTAGAAACATGGAAACCAATGGCAAACTACCACATTATGCCGTATGTCTAGAAACATGGAAAGTAATGGCAAACTACCACATTATACCATATGCCTAGAAACATGGAAAGCAATGACAAACCACCACATTATGCCATATGGAAACATGGAAAGCAATGACAAACTACCACATTATACCATATTATATCATAGCCACGGTGGCATGGAAAGCAATGACAAACTACCACATTATACCATATGCCACGGTGGCATGGAAAGCAATGACAAACTACCACATTATACCATATGCCACGGTAATGGCAAAAGCAACGACAAACTACCACATTATACCATATGCCACGGTGGCATGAAAGCAACGACAATTATTTTGTAGCTCTGTTAACTACCACATTATACCATATGCCTAGAGACAAAAGAACGACAAACTACCACATTATACCATATGCCTAGAGACAAAAGAATCTACAAACTACCACATTATACCATATGCCACGAGACATGGAAAGCAACGACAAACTACTCACATCTATACCATATGCCTAAGACATGGAAAGACTCTACTCCTAGTCATGGATAAGCTAGAAAACAGACTACAAACTACTCTATGTACCACATTATACCATATGCCTAGAGACATGGAAAGCAATGACAAACTAGTCACATTATACCATATGCCTAGAGACAAACAGAATGACAAACTACTAGTCATTATACCATATGCCACGGTGGCATGGAAAGCAACTCAAACTACCACATTATACCATATGCCAGAGACATGGAAAGCAATGACAAACTACCACATTATACCATATGCCACGGTGGCATGGAAACCAATGACAAACTACCACATTATACCATATGCCACGGTCATAACGCATGGAAACGGTGGCAATGACAAACTACCACATTATACCATAGATTGATTTCTAGCTTCGTTTCACCCCAGGTTGGAATGTCGTAGCTCTGTTAACCTTCAAGATTGATTTTATAGCTCTTAACCCTAAGATTGATTTTGTAGCTCTGTTAACCTCAATATTTATTTCGAACAGCTCTGTTAACCTCAAGATTTATGTCGTAGCTCTGTTAAGAATAAAACGTATGAAATCATAGCCTCCGTTAACCTTGAGAGATTTATACCATAGCTCTGTTAACTATTTGTTGATGTCATAGCTCTGTTAACCTCAAGATTTATGTCATAGCTCTGTTAACCTTAAGAGTTTGACATTTTTTCGTTGAGTCCATATTGATAAATCGGTTTCTCTGTTAACCTTAAGATTGATGTCAAGCTTGGAATTTTAAGATTGATTAATAGCTCTGTTTCCCTTTCCAAATTATCCACAGGCTCTGTTAACCTTAAGATTGTAAGGCAATGTGTTAACCTTAAGAGAGTTTCCTCATTTGATGAATAGAAATATATCCTTAATAAAAATGTCATAGCTAAGGGACCCTTAAGATTGATGTCATAGCTCTTCTTAACCTCAAGATTGATGCTTAGCTCTGTTAACCTTAAGATTGATGTCATAGCTCTGTTAACCTTAAGATTGATTTCGTAGCTCTGTTAACCTTCAATATTGATGTCATAGCTCTGTTAACTCAATATTGATGTCATAGCCTTTGTTAACCCCAAGATTGATGTTGTAAATTGTTAACCTCAAGATTGATTTGTAGCTCTGTTAACCCCAAGATTGATGTCATAGCCTGTTAACCTCAAGATTGATGTTGTAGCTCTGTTAACCTCAAGATTGATGTCATAGGGCTGTTAACCCCAAGATTGATTTGTTGTAGCTCTGTTAACTCAATATTGATGTCATAGCTCTGTTAACCTCAAGATTGATTTCGTAGCTCTGTTAACCTCAAGATTGATGTCATAGTTTCTCTTAACCTCAATATTGATGTCATAGCTCTGTTAACCTCAAGATTGATTTCGTAGCTCTGTTAACCTCAATATTGATGTCATAGCTCTGTTAACCTCAAGATTGATGTCATAGCTCTGTTAACCTCAATATTGATGTCGTAGCTCTGTTAACCTCAATATTTATGTCGTAGCTCTGTTAACCTCAATATTTATGTCGTAGCTCTGTTAACTCCCAATATTTATGTCGTAGCTCTGTTAACCTCAAGATTTATGTCGTAGCTCTGTTAACCTCAATTTTGATGTCATAGCTCTGTTAACCTCAAGATTTATATCGTAAGTCTGTTCCCCTCAAGATTGATTTTGTAGCTCTGTTAACCTCAAGATTTATGTAATAGCTCTGTTAACCTCAAGATTTATGTCATAGCTGTTAACTCAATATTGATTAACCTCAATATTGATGTCGTAGCTCTGTTAACCTCAATATTGATGTCGTAGGGCTGTTAACCTCAAGATTTATTTCGTAGCTCTGTTAACCTCAAGATTGATGTCATAGCTCTGTTAACCCCAAGATTGATGTCGTAGCTCTGTTGTTAACCTCAAGATTGATGTCATAGCTCTGTTAACCTCAAGATTTATGTCGTAACCCCAAGATCTGTTAACCTCAATATTGATGTCATAGCTCTGTTAACCTCAAGATTGATGATTTATGTCATAGCTCTGTTAACCTCAATATTGCTCTGTTAACCTCAAGATTGATGTCATAGCTCTGTTAACCTCAAGATTTATGTCAATATTGATGCTCTGTTAACCTCAAGATTGATGTCATAGCTCTGTTAACTGTTAACCTCAAGATTGATGTCATAGCTCTGTTAACCTCAAGATTGATGTCATAGCTCTGTTAACCTCAAGATTTATGTCATAGCTCTTAACCTCAAGATTAACCTGTTAACCTCAAGATTGATTGCTGTCAAGATAGCATAGCTGTTGATGTCAACCTGTTAACTCCTCAAGATTGATGTCAACCCCAATAGCTCTGTTAACCTCAAGATTGATGTTGTAGCTCAAGATTTATGTTAACCTCAATATTGATGTCATAGCTCTGTTAACCTCAAGATTGATGTCATAGCTTCATGTCACCTCAAGATTGATGTCATAGCTCTGTTAACCTCAAGATTGATGTCATAGCTCTGTTAACCTCAAGATTGATGTCATAGCTCTGTTAACCTCAAGATTTATGTTGTAGCCCTCAATATTGATTAACCTGTTAACTTCAAGATTTATGTCATAGCTCTGTTAACCTCAATATTGCTGTCGTAGCTCTGTTAAACTCCCAAGATTGATGTCATAGCTCTGTTAACCTCAAGATTGATGTCATAGCTCTGTTAACCTCAAGATTGATGTCATAGCTCTGTTAACCTCAAGATTTATGTCATAGCTCTGTTAACCCTTTTAACATTGCTGTCATAGCTCTGATAATGTCATAGTTCTGTTAACCTCAAGATTTATGTTGTAACTCTGTTAACCTCAATATTGATGTCATAGCCCTGTTAACCTCAAGATTGATGTCATAGCTCTGTTAACTCCCAAGATTGATGTCAGAAGCTCTGTTAACCTTCAAGATTGATGTCATAGTTTGTTAACCTCAATATTGATGTCATAGCCTTGTTAACCTCAAGATTGATGTCATAGTCATGTCAACCTCAAGATTTATGTCATAGCTCTGTTAACCTCAATATTGATGCTCATAGCTCTGTTAACCTCAAGATTTATGTCATAGCTCTGTTAACCTCAAGATTTATGTCGTAGCTCTGTTAACCTCAAGATTTA